>VYZT01011130.1:0-30618 GCA_013400735.1 Pomatostomus ruficeps
GACATTCTGTGATTCTAACAGCATAAGCTTCATACATTGTTTAAATATCTGTAAAGCTGGAGGACATTTCCAAGTAGTACAGCAAGCACCATCGGTTTCTTTCTGTGTGACTGATTGTTGCAGCAGGCAGCCTGAGTGTGACCTTATTGCAGTGCAGAGAAATAATGCTTTGAAATTCAATACATGGCTCATAGTTATGGATGAAAGCACAGGCATGAATAAGAAAAGGGAGGAAATGGGATGTTTAAAATGTAAAATTTTTTATTAATACCATTTTTATCCTTCCATATTATTTTTTGCGAACTTGGGGCAGGCAAAGTTCCTTAAATTCTTTCATTGCAAAACCAAGTAACATGTGTCTCAATTTACTGCCTGAACTCCCAGCTTTAAAATGAAAGGGTGCACTATAAAAGACTGCAGCTTTTTTCCTTTGTTTTTCAAAATAAGATTTTCTAAAATTCTACCTGAATTGAACTGGCCATGAGTAAGATCTCTGATTTGAACTGCACTTGGTATTTCATATCTCGTGTTCAAGTAATCCTATTAATAGGCCTTTCTGGCTGCTAATGAATTTTTTAAGGGAAATTAATCCGTGCCAAAAGTCAGTTGAAGGAAGGCTGCTTCATAGGAGGTTAAATTTTCTCTTTTAACCATTTGAAGTATGCCATTGCCTTGACATTTCAAGATCCCTTTCAGCCTGTTTTTTGAGATTTTTTTTTTTTCTGAAAAATGAAAGTTATGACCATCTGGTTGTGCATATGAAATATAGATTTGGAAACACCATTAAGTAGTTCTACCCTCTCTTGTTAATTTTGTATGCAACACACATGTGGCTGTGTGAAATGCCTACTCAAATGCTTTATATTTAAAGATTTATTATACTCTTATGATACCAGCAGCTTGAACATGTATTGTGCTTAAATTAGTTCTGTCATAATGGGAGATGTCAGTGACTAAACAAAGTAGAAGAACCTTCTGAGCATCAAAGAAAGTTGCTTTCATTAGGAATGTTCAGATTTCCTTTCAGGCTTCGTAGTGACAATCACCTCTTGTGCTGGTGTTTGAATTAATGCACATTCAGTAATACCCCTTATTAATAACATCACCGTATTTGATGAAAGTGGGAACCTACCACATTATAGAATTGATACCCACACACACACATGCACAAAATGAAAGAGTGTAACAGGAGCATAGTTTTGAAAAATAGTGATGCCAGCATAGAAACTTAATATATTCATAGAGGGTCCAATTTGTTCATGTGTTTGTATGAATTTTCTCTAAAGGCCAGTTGTTACTTCCTACAGGAGACTTTCTCTGTCCAGACAGCAGAGAGCAGGTGCTCAGCTGACTTACAGCAATATTTAAGTGGCTGTCTCAAGTTAAAAGAATCATACACTCATTTACAAAATGGCACCTTCTGGATCTTGGCAGTGCCATTCATAAAGCATCTCTTTGATCTCATTTTATGATAGTAGATGAACTGTTCTATTGAAAGTCCTTTTCATACAAGAACAAGTTAATTTCAAGATTAAATTAATCTTACTGTAACTTCAGTGATCCCAGTGAGAACTGCCTTGGACCTTTTATGTGAAAAAGTATTTAGCAACCTTTCTTTTCAAAGTTTGGTTTTTTAAGGCAGCTGATACTTCAGTGGCTTTTGAGCTGAGAAACTAAACTTCTTGTAGAAAGTTAAGAGTAACTTACAAAGAAATCAGGATTCTTTCTCTGTTACTACTTTTGCCCATCAGGTGACAGAAGTGTGCTTTGATCTGTTTTTACTAAATTTTCTCTTCCACAGAGTCCATGAAAATTCAGAGGTCCTCTCTCTACAAACTTGCTGCAAAGTACTATTCCGTTTACCCCAGTTTTGTGACTAATAAAATTGAAGCATAAATACATACTTTATGAAAAATTTTAAAAGGTTTGCTGGAATGTATCATTGAGTAGATTTGTGTTTTTCAAAACAGATTATACTTAGCTGAATCAACACAATAGAAACATACATTGGTAAGCAAGATATGTGTCAAGATTTTTTACTCCAAATAAAATTAGTTATAGTTTTTGATAGTTCTAATATCTAAAGCTTAGATATTACCATGGAATTTTTTTTAATTTGAAGAATGGAACTAAATATGTTTTAATAAGTGTGCTATTGTATGTTTGTAGGCATGTTTTTGTTGTTTTTTTGTTGTTTTTGATTCCTTCTTAAACATCTGATGTTTTTATAGATAACAGACTAGAGAAGAAAACATACTTTCTTACAGTTTACTTGCAACACAGGTGTACAGATAGTTTTCTGAAAGTTCAGAAGATATATACTGCAGACAAACAGCATTCTCTGACACTCCTTAAAATCTTTTTGAAGTGACCAACATAGTTCCTTGTTCATGATTTTGTTTCTCTGTCTGCTTGGAGGCTGAACTTCCTCCCTGTTCAAGTAGTAAAGTTTTGCCGCAGGATAAGGGCTTTGAGAGACCCTCTTTTCTCAGTACTTGAATGAGTACATTTCACAACTGACACAGATGCAGCTTAGGGTTGCAATTCTCTCTAGTCACTAAAGAGCTACTTGGTCTGTTCTACTTATGAAATATTAGAGAAGGAGAAGAGAAGAACTGCCCTAAGCATCCTCATGTACAAGAAGTGCTTAAATTTAGGATATTGCCATGTCAGGCTTGTGCCTTTGTCTTGTTTTAGGATCAGCTCAACTGCTTCTGAGGAATAGAACATGTCACTTTCGTGAAGTGTAGATAAATAATTGGCTAATATAACTTCATCTCTTTTCTTAATAATTACTTTGCATAATGCAGGGAATCAGTCATCATATGCTCACAAATGCTTCTACAATCTGATTTATATTGTAGCTCAATGAACTGATTTAGTCACTGAGAGTAAAGCTTTTATAAGTATTAAGCTGCTTCTAATATACGCTGAAGGGTATGGAATTAGCTTTTCAAAGCACCTATATAGGTGGATTCTGAAACTTTCCAGTCTTATCTGTTTTCTATAGCACTGAGCTACCACTGCAGCTACTTTATATGCAAACAATCACACTGGTAAGCCTCATTATACTGCTTGCTAACACAGGCATTTGTTTGGCATTGTGACTGCGTGTTATCAGTTCAGCATTTAATTATGCTGTAGTAGTAAAATAAAGTTGACTCACGTGAGAGACACCATCACGAAGAGCTTATTTTGCCTCAGCTAACTAAAAAAAGTACCTCTTTGCATTAGACACCAGGAGCTCTGGATATTTTAGGGTACTAGAATAGTGTAGATGGGTCTTACTGATATGAGAAAACTGTTGTGAAGGAAATACATGGTATGACAGCAGTGTGATCTGTGACTTGATTTTCATGGTAAAATACCCGCATTTTTAATATTCCTCCAAATAGTATCTACTGCATGCTACAAAATGTACATTCATCATAATTGAGCTTTAATTTAAAATACTGTATTTGAAAGGGAAAAAAAAGAAATCGTATCAATTCTAAGCAATAACAGTAGCAGTGTTATAAGAAAATGCAGCATTTATACAGCAAGAGTCTATTGCCTAGAATTTTTAAAAACACCATTTTTAGGGTTGAATGGTAGAATAGAAAATCTCTGTATATTTACAAGCTGTACTACCAAGTACATAGGTTAATATACTATACTGTATATTACTTGTTTACTGCTAATATATTACTATCTTATACTATCTATTAGTAGGTATAATAAATGTATAAAGATTTTCAATTTTGGTCATTTGAGGTTTTTTTCTTTTTTGTACTTCTCCCAGTAGGAGACCTCAGAAGTCTCAGGACAAGTATTGATTATCTTGCAGAATCCCCACAGGCGCTTTCTTTTACAGTTGTTTTTGTGACTTTTGTTGGCATTCAGTCCATTGTCACTTCCTGGTGGGGAAAATCACACATCCAGCCTGTAATCTGCATCTTAATCAGCTGATTCTTTTCTAAAAATGAGGTGTTCTTGAGGATTTTCTCCAGGTTTATATTGTGCTCAGGCAATGAAGCACCATTGGAAAAGCACTGGATCTGTGTTTCCGTTAGTCTCTCAAAGTAGTTTCCACGTAGATGGCTTGTGAGACCAGGATAGGCTACTTGGTGAATCTCTGAATCTTCTCAACTGGCATTATGGTTGTATGTCACTCATAAATGCATGTCACAGCATATGTATTGTCATACCATACTGGATCCACTCTTCTCAGGCTTCCCATAGGGCAGATGTTCTTCAGTAACTTCAGTAATGTAATGCTTCTGCTTAGTAGTTTTTACTTGTTTGATAGAAACATAATAGAGATGTATGAAACACATGTGGAAATCACCTTCCTTTTATTCCTTTTGTCACTGCTGAGCTCATGGCCTGTACTGGTGTCTCCTTATCTTCCTGTTCTTTGTTCAGGTGGTGGAGGTACACGACCAAGTTAATTTCTGTGTTAGCCTATCTGGACTAAACTTCAGGTTTGTTAAAAACCTGAAATGGCCTTAGAAATTGAATTTTCTTCTTAGGAAACACCTCTAATTGTATACATTCTCTTAAATCTTACAGAACTTTGTTGCTGATGATGTGGACCTATATGAACTGCCCTAGTGTCAGGAAAGTATGATAATAATTTTAGAAAGTTAGCTGTTGGTTTTGAATTGGGTTTTCTCCGTTGTTGTATTTTAGGGGTTATTTTGCCTTGCTGATTGGATGGTACAGCAGTGAGATTTCCAGAATAACACTATCCTCAGCTTGTCTCCCTCACTGTTGCACTATAAGCACTGTCTCGGGGAGTTGTGGTGCTAGGTAGTTTGAATATACACAATGGGAGTCATCTCTTCTCCATCATATAGTTGGGTTTAACAGAACGTGAATTTCATAAATAGTTACATGTGTGGATGAAATAAGTTGGTTTATACAAAACGTGTTTGCTGATAGGCTTCTGATTTAAGCTTCCAGTTCTGCGGTCTGCCTGCCCTTGGAGATTGTAAAATGTCATACATAATTTTCACTGACTGACTGAATATTCGGTGGGTGTCTGTATCCTAGGTAGGAAAAGAACATAAAACAGCTGTTTTTGCAAGGTGTTTAAGACACATTGTAAAGGACATTTACTAGTGTGCATACCCTGTCCAGGTATTTATGCTTTGAAATTGCAAATTTTTCAAAACCCTCTCTTATGACTGAAATAAAATTTCTATTTCATTGTTCTTTATAATTTAGCAAAACAAACACAACCAAACCAACCAAAAACCCCACCTTTAGATGTCACTTAGGTTTAGTTATGTTTCTGTCTTATTTGTCTTTGTCACAGTGTCATAATACAGTTCAGGAATAACGTAGAATTTTTAAGCATGGGATAATTACGGATGTCTACCTTAGCTTGTCCAAGTGGTATGAACAGAGCATATCCAGGTAAAATAATTTGCCTCAGCGCAATGATTCTTTGACTTCTAAAAATTTATTGCTTCAACTCTTGGTTTGATGTAGTCATCAATATTCTGTAACAGAGCACCGATGTTTTGCTACTGAAGCAAACCATTTACTTATTACTCTCTTATTTCCTGTGACTAGGTTTTAAAATCTGTTAGCTCTCAGGCTGCTGTGAAACCAGTTTGATTTTACAAAAGTTGGAAGTTTTTACATGGAAAATACTTCCAAGTAATAGCTGGGAGGACCATCATGAACAAAGCTGGTAACTTGCAAAGCAATCAAATGTTTTATTTTTTCCTAGGGTTTCTTGGAAGCAGAAGACAGTCTCTTCCCCTGTGCTGGGCAGGCACAGTACCTATCAAGAGCACCGTCTCCTTATGGCGAGTGTGCCTTGGTTCATGCCAGTCCAGTAAAGTATGCCAGGAAGTGTGTTCGGAATACATCCAGGGCATCGTACTCCAACTCCAGTGTCTGTACGTTGAGGCCACCCAGTAAACGCTCGGGACTTTCATGCAGTCACTCCACCAATAGTTCTGTGAGCGTTAGTTGTTCCCAGAGGTGTCAAGGAAACAACCCCAAAGTGAGCAGTGGGGATCTCCTAGAGAGGCACTCTGAATGCTTTACTAAGAGCCAGAAACCTTTTACTCCACGCACCTTAAAATCAGATGCTAAGTCTTTCCTGTCAGAGTACAGGTATTACACTCCTGCTCGAAGGAAGAAGAAAATTCACCGGAAGCAGTGTGTGGAAGCTCAAACACAGACTGATATGATCAGGTACAGAGATTGAAACTATTTTGAAGCTCTAGAATTTAGATGTTATCGTAACAGTATCTTCATAAAAGCAGCATGTTTTGCTCTCATTACACTTGTATAAAACCAGGATAATTATTCTGATGTTATTCTAGATACACCTTAGCAAAAGCTAGAACAGAATGTGATTTTCGTTTTTTCATTGGCACATTTTGCTGTGTTCTTTCTGAAACAACTGGTATAATTTGTACAGATTGGATATGAAGTGCCACTAAATTCAAACTGGGATCTCACATCTGCTGGTGATAATCATTCCCTCTCTCTTCCCTATGCTCTCTCTGGTGTATAGTTCTGTCTTGTCTATATAAGCATGTAAGTAGTTCCTCACTGTTGCCCCTGTAGTCTCATTCTTTCCAGTTCGTTAATTAATACATCATGCAAAGATCCTTTTTTAACTCTTGAATGCAGCTCCTCATTGTTCTTTTATCACTTGAATTTAAATACCTGCAGATACATCCCATAGGAAATATTTTAAACAAAATTAGCGTCTTTCTCCTGCATTGAACTTTTTAGCAAATTGAACAGTTTAGTGATTTTGTTTTGTTTTTACTGATACTACCTCTTAAAGAGAAATCTATTTCCTTTTGTGTCCTCCATGCCTGCATGTCCAACTCCAGTTTTGTCATAGAACAAAATAGGAATTTCCTAAGACTGGAATTATGATAACTTTGGCTTCATATTGGAACTGTTGATTTTCTGGCTGTGGGTCATCTGTTTTCCTGGTGCACTTTTAATTTTATTATCATCTTCGTTCTTAATTCTGAAGAATTATTTTGGATAATTCAGTTATCCCCTGTTAGTATGCAGCTAAATAATGAGTTTGGATCACCTGTGTATGACTACTGTCATCCTTCAAAACAAACTATAACTTAGTTTTATTATGTGAACCTGAATCTGGCAGAAATTTTCTGAACTGTTCAGTCCTATGTTCTGTTCAGACTGATGGGAAATTTCCACAGTGGCACTGGTATTCTCATGCTGCATATTTTGAAAGTAGTCTACTGGGAAATCTAATACCTCTCTAAATTTTGTAGCTTTCCATCTGCAGACAAAATGTATGTGAGAAAAGTTATGGCTGAGCAGCAGAAGATCACATCAAAGGTAATCATACATTTGTCAGTCATCTGGGTACTCTTCCCACACCTGTCACCATCATGGTGGGTAATACACTCCACCACTGCCACAGCAGTAAACAGCTGATTCTGGCTTTCTTTTCTGCATTGCCATGACATGAATTAGTTCCATAAAGGAGAGAGAGTTTCAGAACATTGAGTGGAAACTGTAAGAAAAAACACTGAGGCATATCAAGAGATTTCTTTGAACTTTTTTTATTGTTTCTGTAAGTGCACTGTCAAATATCTTCCAAGGTCATAGATGATTGGTACATGACTTTTCAGCAGAAGAAGATGTGCCTTTTGTCTGTTTACCCAGAGTTTCTCAGAAAAGACATAAAATTTCTGGGCTGCTTAATCACAGAGTTATTAGATTAATTTTAATGGTAAAATTTGCTGTGTATTTGCACTGATAATAAAGATTTTTATCTCTGTGTTGTAGGCTGAAGATAGAAGATACACTCTGGATGAGCCTGAGAGAGGAATAGATACTTTTCGATACTCCATCCTAAGGTGCCTGATTTACAGCAGGAGGCAATACTTGAAATGTTCCTTTTTTCTGTACAGCTGGTCCTTAGGCCATAAGCCTTCATTACCATTTCTCTTTTTAAGTCTCTTCTCACAGGACTTCTGTTAGGTTGAGTTTTTTACATCAATGGCCTTCCCCAACTTCAAAATTCATTATTTGCTCGTGATAAGTTCCACTGGGAAGCCAATTAAGAAAGAGAGCTCTGCAATATATGAGTATTTTTGTCAGAAGTGAGAGTGATGACACATTAATACAGTTGTTAGTTCTGTACACCTGAGCTCACAGACTATGTAGTACTATAACTAAACACTGCATTGGTATTCCAATGGGTACTTCCCCTTAATGTCTCCAGGCATCCAGCTTTTTGAATCTATGATATGTGAGAATTGTAGACCAGGAGCATTTCCCACATCTTTTTCTGAAAATGTAATACTGAGATTGCTACAATACCAGAGCAGTGTTGGAAATCAGGCCAGAACCCAAGGGCTCCGAGCTGATTCTCCTCATTGCTGACCTCAGTGTCATGCATGACTCTCTGATTTGCTCTCTGGCCTTTGCATACAAAGGCATTTTTATCTAAGGAAACAATGTACTCTGAGTTTAAAAAGCACTCTAATGGATAGCAGAGGTTGAATAGCATCTGAAGTAGCACCGAGGTGTTCTGAGCAGTGCATCAGGTGAGGTGGTGTCATAGCTTGAACCATAGTCTTTCAGGTTTCAGTGCAAGCAGGGGGTTTTGCTATTGGAGCAGGATTTAGGGGTGCTATAGGGGGGTTTTTTGCAAAAGGAAATGGTAAAATGGCACACCATAGCTCTAGAAGAAAATTACATGCAAGGTAGTATAAAACAGTTCAGAATGTTGTTCTTTTTCTTGCTCTCTGCTTAGAGACACATCATGGTATCCTCAGAAGTCTTCACCAAAGAGGACTGCCAAGGCTGAGTAAGTACGCTTAGACCATTTTGCTGTTCATTTACAACATCAGAATAGAAAGATTTCCTCAAAACTGAGGAACTTGAAACATATAATACTTAAAAAATTTTATGTGAATCTAAAAATGAAGAAAATTCATTATAACTTCAGAAGATTGTACAGTGCCTATAGTTTAAGTTCCAATTTCTGTTTAGGTCTGTAATCTCTGAAGCAATTATTGGCAAATGAAACACCAGGTTGAAGAGCATTCTCACCACATTTCTGCACTGAAATTTGATGAGAATTAGAAGAGTTTTGAGTTCTATTCAGAAATACTGCTAATGCTTCATCAGGTGGCCTTGGGTGGCCTTCTTTGTGCTTTAGGACAGGCTTGTCTTTGCCTAACTTAAGGCATATAATAGAGGTCTCAAATGCCAGCTTTAGATGGCTTTCTTGTCTATAGAGGGAACCAAAATTATAATGTTCAGGCACAATGACAAATTTTATGTCATGAAAGTCATGCAAGATGTATTCCATTTTTTATTTTCTGTTTATTTAGACTGGAGAATGACTCAATAGAGTTTGATTGGATACTTGGGAGATTTAGAAAGATGCTATGAAAGAGAATCAGCACCAAAATACTTTCTTTTGGGGTTTTCTTTCTTGTTGTCTTTCAAGCAGAACTCCAGACTTTTGGACAGTGTCCGATTTAGAGTAATTGGCATCAACAGTCCTTTTAGAGGTATTAAAATAGAGATAAGAGGTGAAAGTCTCATCTCACACTAAATAAATTTTGTACATCAAGGAGATGTGTTGAAATGAGTGGATGCTGCCAAATAAGCAGTTAAATTCTTCTCAGCTTTAATTTAGGACTAGCAATTTTCAGCTGCAGTCAGATTCTCGCAAAGCTCCTTTGGAAGCCTTTACCCAGAGCATCAAACTGCAACTGTACACTTTCTTACCAATTAGCTCCCCTTTCTTCTTGAGTGCAAAGCAGGTTCTGAATGCTTTCCCAGACTCACTGATTCCCTTACTTGCAATCTCTGTGCTAATTTATAACACAACAGAAAGTTAGCATAAAGACAAAGTACCCATGACCACGTTTCTAACAGTCTCATATTTTGCAGTTATTATTACCCAGATTGAACGAAAGGCTTAGTTTGTCCTTATAGACTTAACTTCTATGAAAAATAACCACTGATACAAGAACTATAAAATCTTCTTCATAGCCTTTGCCATGAAGGTGATTAGACCTACTGAAATATGTCATATGTTTCTATGGTAAAGCATTTAACATTGAGATATCTATTCTCCTTGCAGAGAAGAGGAACTTTTATATTTAACTTTCATTGAAGATGTAACAAACGAAATTCTTAGCCTTGGGTTATTTTCTAACAGGTAGGTTACAGTTATTTTCACTTTTGTAATGCTATGTCGGAAAGACATGGACTCAATAAGAAAGGGTGATTAGTAATTATTTCTTTATACACACATATACACAGTTAGCCCTTGCTTTTGTTTTGTTTCCTCTTCTTTTTTGCTTTATGTAAGAAAGGGAAACTAGGAAGTCCCTGTGGGTCATTGGCTTTGACCTGCTGCTTTGTGTACAGTGAGATAAAAGCTTCTGTTAGAAACTGACTTGGAACCCTAGGTGGAATAATGCTAAGAAAAAGTCCCTTTACTCTGCAACGTTTTGCTAAATAAACTAAGTTACTAATCTTTCACACAACAGGTCCTTCATCTCCCTTCTGTCCTTCTTCCTGTTCCAGTATGGATTTAGTCTTTAGCGGGGGTTGCCAGGGTTACATTTTGTTTCAGATAAAGGTTCACCAGCTCATNCAGAATCTTAACCCATTTTTGTAATTCCGCATTCAAGGCAGTCTAATTTCATCATATTCTGATCTAGCTCTGGGTTGATAATATTCCCAGCAGTTTTTCCTATTTGGTGCCCTCTTATTTTTTTCTTCTTACGTCAGGGCTGTCAATGAGAATACTAAGTACACCAAGTAAAAAAAATTAAGCTTTAATAAGTTCTGAGATCAGTCTCCCTCTGGCTGTCTTCTACAGTAATGTTGTCTTCCATTAGAACCCTTCTTGCACTTCTTTTTAATAATTTTTTGTGTAAGCTAGGTTAAATTCACTTGACTTTCTGGATGTCTGTTCCAGCAACTGTGTACTTTAGTTGTCACGGAACACTTTCTCTGCAGAATTTTTTTTTCATTCTGCCTAAGCAGTGGAAGAGAGCTCTCAGGACTGAGGACTTTTCTCTGGATTTTTTCTACTGGATTTTATTCCTTGTCTTTATTTATTCTTGTATATAGCAGCCACTATGGTGCATCCAAGAGATTTTTCATCATGCCAATAGAATCACTGGATTGTTGATTTCTCCCAGCGTTGACCAAACAGACCAAACACACATGTAGTTGTGCTGCAAGTCACCCCATGGTTGCCATGTGCTGCCCAAAGCCAGGTCTGTCTGCAGAGCATGTGTCCAGTAGGTTGCTGACTACAGGTGGCCCTCTTTGGGACAGAGTGGAATTGAAACAGCCTTAGAGATGCCATTCAGCTAAGACATGAAAATAAAAACTACGGTCATTAATTTATGTACATTTGTTAAAAGGTGGTTTTCCTCCTGTGAAATAAGTTGTTCTTTTATTTGTAGGGTTCTGGATCAACTGTTTGAGTGCCATATAGAGGAAAATAAGAACCGCTTGGATGAGGTACATGCTGCCCTTATAAGAGTCTCTCACTGCATAAGATGTAGGTGATGTTTCCAAAGAGCAGGGCAAATAGACTGGTGTATTTGAGGGTAGAGGTAACCACAATGCTCAGTGGGGAGCCTCTCTCTCCATAAACGAGATTTTCAGACTCATGGATCATAGCAGATCCGGAGTCACAGGTACAGAGACAAAAAAAGGGACAACAGTCAATTCAGTTTGGTGACACTCAGAGTTTAATTTAGTTACTGGACTGCAAGCAGCCTCCCTTCGTGCTGTCAGAGTTAGGCCCTGAATCTGAGCAGTGCTCAGGTGCCATGGGGCTGGAGAAGTGTCACCCTTTCCTTCCTTCACCCCTTAGGCCAAAATGCGCCAGATGTTGGATGTGCTGAAATCAGACCTCGGCTGCGGCCAGGACAGCGAGACAGAGCTAATCCATGCAGGCCGGGAAGCCTTGGACTCACTGGATCTGCAGAAGTTTGATACGATGGAAGAGCTTGAGTTTACCAGCAAAGGTCACAGGCTGAGAAAAGCTACAAAAAGTGAAGAATTCTTTGAGACCATGGACTTCTCATTAAAGGAACCAAACAAATATGAATTGCTGTCATGCAGTGAAAGGTCAAGGCAGACACAGAGCAGGGAGGACTTTTCAGAAGATACCAGAGAAATGATGGATGCTGGGACAGAGTCTGATTCCTGTGGTGTGGAATTTGAAGAACACCCAGACACTTCACCCACATGTGAGGCAGCTTTAAACTTGGTTACTTGTGACAGTGATTTGGAAGTCAATAAGGAACTTGATGAGCTTGAGGAAAACTTTGCAGAGGCCCTTCACATTTCACATGACTATTCATAATAGTAACCAAAACTTACCTGTTACACAGGGTTAGAGCTCCTTCTGTGGTGAACTGCTGTTTGTCAACTAGTAGTAAATTGCTTGGTTTATTTTCAATTTTTTCTGTTTAAATACTGCTAAGATCTCTCTAGCAGGATACTATTAACTGGTGTAAATTAGACCTTAAAGGTTAAAGGGTCAGTTATCAGAAGAATTTTGTATATTTTACCTATAATGGTATAACTCAAAACAAACTAGAGAATATTAAAATTAGATTTATATTTTTAAAAGCTGTAATAATAAGTTATGAAATATTTATTGTTTTAAATAAACGAATTGATAGTGCAGTTGTGGTCCTGCTATAAAGATCTGAGATTTTGTAGCCTGCAAGAATTCAACAACTTAACATCAATTTGACATCAAACAATGTCCTCTTCCAGAATGGACAAACAGTTCCACCATGTAGTATATTATGTTGCCACTCATGGAAGCCCACAAATGAACCTTCAAATTATTTCACAAGAAGAAAATCCAACTTTTAACAGTCCCATGTAGATTAATGACTGTAGTTTTTTATTTTGCGTTCTTAACTGAATGAGACCACTAAATTCAATATCTTGCATTGATGACAACCATGGCATAGCACTGTGCATCAAGCTTTGGTTTTGGAAAAGGATTGATCTGCTTACTGTTTGATGACTAGGACTATCTAGGAGAAGACATATCAGGCACCTTGTACAGCAAATGGAAAAGAGGTGGTGTATTTTCTGGTTAAAGTGTAAATTGAAGTTAGCACATGCATTGCACAAAATTAACCCAAATTTCATTGTTTAGTCAGAGTACAGCTATTGCCAGACATTCCTGTTACTGCAGAATGAGCTCAGCAGGTTCTGAAGAAGTGCTGGCAAGTTGCATTGTTTTACTGTAGGTGAGGAACTAGAAGTCTTAGGAACTGGATAAAGCCTGTCCCCTAATATCTCCTAGGGTTAGTTTTTAACTTTCTTCCTCCAAGGACATGCCCGAGTTGTACCAGTCGATGCATAACAGCTGCCACCACCTGCCTCCCGTGGGTCTTGTGAGCATGGACCAAAGACTGTGACTCCATCGGCCACATGACCCATTGCAGCCCCAAGTAGCTTCTACAGACACAGACCACTGCTTCACTTGTGAAGCATAAACTTTGGGACAAAAAAAGAAATGTCAAAAAATGACTAGAGGAAGCCAGTCAGAGGAAAACAACGTGTCTGGCACAATCACAGCACTGCAGTGCAGAACATAATTCCCAAAGAAAGCAAAAGGCACTTTCCTGGGTGCCTTGTCCACAATTATAAATGACATTTGTTGACAATGATAACAGACCAGAGTTTACTTTAGCCATGTACATGTGGCTGGGCAGATGGCACCAGCCCTTCATCTGCCACACTCAGCTGGCTGCCTTGTAAATCTGGCCTGCAGCATGAGTGCTCTGGCTCACTGAAAAGCAGGTGAGATAATGTGGGGACTTTTGCATCCCCCCATCAGAGCTTGTCTTGTTGAAAAGACGTGACCACAGGGCTGAGTCAGCACAGTGCAGGGAGGCTTTGTCCTCAATCACAAGTGATCACAGCCCTTCTCCACCCCCAAGAAAACTCAGTCTCTTCTCCTTACCCCAGAGAGCTGAACGGAAGGAGATGCTCTAGGAAACTGTTGTTTCTATTTTATGAACACATAACACTCTACACTTGTGACTTGTACATCACAAAAAAGGTCACTCAGCAAACTTTGGCTTCTTGCCAACATAAGTCTGATGAAAGATTAAGAATTTCACATTCAAATTCTGTAAATGAAAAAACACTGTAAGAAAACACAGCAGTGAACCTCACAGAAAGGCACAAGTAATGACATATCATTTTCTGTAATATGAGTAACGCAAAAATAAATAAAAATAATTCCTTGACCATATTTCCTGTTGATGAGCTGTCTGAAGATCAATGATATTTTTTTCTGGGTAGATGCAACTTAAAAGAGGAAATAAATTCATTAAAACAGACCTTTCACAAAGAAAGCATCTGTCTGCCTAAACCATAAGTGTGAACATTTATTGGATCCACAGTGAAATGTCTGGTAAAGAACCAGAGAATCACACACCCCAGTATCCAGCAGCTGGAGCAGTCAGTTCAGTCCACAGAACTGGTTTCTCTCATTGTACAGCCACTCCTATCAGATAGTGGGAAAAAAACCATTCTAGATAAATGTTACCTATATAAAATCAGTTTATCTGCAGATCCAAAAGCAAACTGAGGCTGCCTTGGGCTTAAGACTTTCTCTTTTCTATTCACGTTTACTTTAAGATGGTGCTTAAAACATAAGTTAAAGACCTTGATGTGCAAGCCTGACCCACATCACTGATAAGATTAAGCAACATTGCAAACTTTGGAGTTTTTTTCTGAGGGTTTTAGTTCATTAGGTTTGGATTTTTTTTATCCCATCACATTTTACCTTGTGTTATACTTGTGTCTTGGCACAAGCAGTAGCAGAACATGGCAGTCACAGACCATTATAAATCTGAGTCCTTCAGATATTGCAAACTTAGGAACAGTCAGCAGCTGTGATCTGCAATGTAAAGACTTTTTTCTGCCCAGATTCTCTTTTTTCCAAAGGTAGGATTCTGTTTATTTACAAAGCAAAGTGGGGTTTTCAGTCATTTGAAGTAAAGATTAATGGGATGAAAGAAAAAAGTGCTTACATGTCTTAGGGCTGACCAGAAAACAACAGCCTTCAAGCAATCATTTTATCCTTGATCCACCCAGTGTCTAAGGCTCCTACAGAGATTTCATTTAGGCTTAGCTACAGAATGACTTCAGAATCTTGTTTCTCTGCATTTCTGTACACTTTTATATCATTTATAGCTATGCAACAGTAGCTGTAAGAATAACGCAGCTCAGTTGGCAGCATTTCATGATTCAAGTACAAATGGCTCCATCAGACAGTGGGGGGGAAAAGGGCTACTTTTTTCCTCAGCAATGTTTTGTGCAAGATTATGATTAAGATAACTAGAACATCAGCATAAATAAAAATTAAGTCCAGGAGTTTCATTTGTAGCTTCTAATGCAGGCTGTTCCATTGTAGTGACAGCAGAGTTTCAAACCAAAGAGATATTCCAATAATGCCCTTTAGTGTATGGCTACTGTTCCTGTGTCTGAGCACCTGGGAGAGGCAGGAGCCCCAGGCCACAGCCTGCAGTAAGGAGAGTATCAATGGAAAATGAATGTTAAAGAGAATATAGGAAGAAAGGACAGGAAAAAGGGAAATTGTTACTGACGCCATCTCTTAAAAAATGGTGAGACCTGTTGTTGGGTAGAACACAGGTGCAGAGCAGAGATTTAGGTGCCAATTGCTAACATTGGCCTTCAAACGTATTTTAGAGCTCCCTCAATTTTTCCACCTTTGTATCAGCATTTGTATTTGAGACCTAAAAATTTATGTAAAGGGAAAATAACCACAAGATCAGAACTCAACATCTACTTCAGAAAGCTATGGGAAAGTCCAGTATCCCACTTTAATTTTTGACCAGCTAAGATGGGAGCACACATTGATAAGCAAGTGCAGGGCACAGCAGCTGTGTGATGTCTCTAAAACCATCAACGTTTTTTCTCTGGTACTTAACCTTCTGTTCTCACGAGCTGACACCTGGTATGAACACAGATTACAAAGAACAGAACAGCACCCAATGACTTTAATAAAAATCATTTCTTACTCTCCAAAACAACCAAACCAGATACAAGCAGTCCAATCTTCCTGTTTACATTAGTGTAATCTGCTTCATTCAGAAACAGCCACCTTCAGTTTCTATTCCAAGTAGTAAAGCAAGTGATACACAAACAGGTGAGCAGTAAATTAATCTGCCCCAGCCATTTCCCCAGCACAGTCACAGCCAGTCAAGGGATCCAATTTCAAAACCTGTAGCAGGTCGTGGGCTAGCGGAAGCTGAGCATGTCACAGGGATGAAGCATCCCTGGGAAGGGAAAAGAAGAATCAGCAGTTACCACGGGCATGACAAATCATCAGCTGAGCTGTAGAGCACCCATACCTCATCTCCCTTTCAGCCACCTTAAAGAAAGCCTGGGAGGACTCTAGGGTGTCAGGCAGTTGATGAGTAGCACCAAGAATTGTTAATTCAAGTGAAGAGTACCAAAATTAATGGTGAAATATCTGCTGTGCATGGGACTTTCTGTTCTCCATAGAAAGTCTGAGAGCAGCTGGGCTTCTAATGGTACCTTTTAGCTTACCCCCTAAGGTAATTCTAGCAGACAGCAAAGGGCAGGAGGTATGCCTGACAGCCAGGTGACAACACACAAAACTTCACTTGCATTCATCTTCGAAACCATGACAGTGGTCTGCAAAAAGTGCGGGCTCTCAACGCAACACCCCGTTTTGGGTTGGAGGAATCCCAGACATCCCTCCCAGGGCTCCAACACAGGCTGCTGCTGCTGTGCCCTTGCTGCTGTTGCAGATCACAGGTTTCAGCACACACAGGTTCCCCTGCAATCCTTCCAGCCCTACCACTTGGGGGGAATGAAATCGGACCTTGAGAAGGGCAAGGAAAAGCTACATAAATGGAGTTGGGAAGCCTCTGAAACTTGAGAAACTCGAACACAGCCTCAGCCTGGCAGGCAACAGAGCTGTGCTGTCCCATTCTCGTAGAGAACAGGCAGCGTGATCCGTAGCACGAGGCGCTGAGCTCTCCGCAGTTATCCCAAGAATTCAGCAAGCCCGTAGGACTCCCCTTACAGTATCTGTGTGAGGGCTGCAGCATACCTTACATCTCACAGCAGCCAGAGCCTGGTTCCACATGAGTAACACAACTATGAGATGACCCCAGCTCTTCCCAGTATCCATTTCTCTCACTCATAAGCATGCTCACATGCCAGAGAAGTGAAGCAACGTGTCAAAGGCCATCAGCTCTCCTGTCAGCCTGAGAATTCCTTGCAGGACCTCAGAGGTGTAGCCTCTCCAATCAGAAATGCAGCTCAGAAGCATTTGGCACCCTGCTTTTTCCCAATGCTTGACACAAGTGAGACCAGAGATGACACAGCTAGCACAGGTTTGAAAGCTGGCTGTGAGGCTTCCCAAAAGCTGGGCATAACCATCTAACAGTGGACTGTAAGAGAAAGAAGAGCTCCTGAAGCTTTCATCTTGGTTTTGCCCTCCCCAGACACAAGCTTGCATAATGGCTACTTCCCTGCAACCCTGAGAGTTTTTAGCCTTAGACGGGGAGTTCCAGCCTAAACATCAGTCTTTAAAGGCCCTTGCTATGGCTTTCCATAGGATGTGTTTTCTCCATGGCTCTCCCTCATTCTTTGAACGTTTTATTAGAGTCTCTGTTCAGTTCACTTTACAGTGCTAACAGATCTCCCCAGGGGATTCTTGGGCACATCCCCTCCCTTTGCCTGAGGAAGCAGCTGGCAGGTGAGAGCACAGCCCTGCCATGAAACACCTATGGTGCAGTCTCGGGCATGCTCCAGTAACAAAGCTGAGGGGCAGGTGAGTGGCGTAGGATGGGCCAGCCCATGGCCAAAGTTACCTTTTCAGGTATCAGGAAATTCAACCTGTAGTATTTGTGCAGCATTTCCAGAATGTCCATTACCCTCAGTTCTGCTTACTTGTCATTATTTAAACACTAGCACTGTGCAGAGGGATAAGGCTGACCTTTAGTCCTGAAAAGAGGCTCAAATGGAGTGTTGTACTTCCAGCTTGATGGCATAAAAGCACTGAAAGGGCTAAACTCACCATGGCAGCCCTCTTAACACCATAGCACTAACAACAAATTTGCACTGACTGCAGGGAGTGCATACACTCAGCAATGCTCCTTATTTTGGGTAGATTGGGGTATTTTGCAGTGCATCAAATCTACTGCATCTGATACCTGTAATTTGGATTCCTACTGCTGTTATGGTTGAGATGGCTATGGAACAACTCCTTCTGCCCTTTAAAACCTAAGAGGAACTTCAGAAGACAAATCCTTCATCAACCACCTATATTTCTTTCTGGTTTTGGTGGACAATTACACTTTCCTCCTCTTTCCTAATTACATTTTGATCACAACTACTAACACAATGCAATGTTTTGCCTCTCCTTATGAAGCAGAAAACAGATGTCCTAATTCAGACAGAAACCTGTGAGCTCCAGCAAGAGTCACAGTCCGTGTACAGAAGGTGTTAGGGATCATTTTCAGGTAAGGCTGAAAGAGCCATCCCACAGGACAGAGAAAGCAAAAATCACCTATGGGCACTCTGGAAGGAACAAGTCCTTGGGCCCAGAGTCCCAGGGGGATATCAAGTGGGATCAGCAGGTCAGCTGTCTCAGACTGGCTGAGCCACTGCACTGCATGTGATTTTCTCCTTAATCCTTCTGGAGCTGCTGTCAGGAACTGAATTGAATCCCAACTCTTGTTAGACTTGATTCTTCTCTATAGAAAAATTCATCTTTCAATCCAGAAGTCATCCCCGAAGAAAATCTAATCAGTTCTGCTGATTATCAGAGCTGGCCTACCTCTGCAAGAGACCTTGCAAGAGAGCTTGCAGGACCACGACTAGGAAAATAAAATCAATGGCATATTTTTAGCACGTCAGTGAAAGCATGACTTAAACAGGATAATTGAGGCAGAACGATTTCTAAGATTATAATTTCAACTTAAGTTGCTTCTCCTAATTTAGGGAAGAAGTAAACATTTGGCAACCAATGGAATTGAAAGTGTTGGAGTTCCTGGTCTTCAGGAGACAATTCAGATTTTTCAAATATAGGGTGAGGACTTTCTATTTCTGGAGGTTGAGAGACAGTCACTTCAGTACAAATGAACTTACTTCTGTACTGCTATGATGCAGGAAATTTAATAAACCCTGATAAATCTGTTAAAATAGTTATCTTCCACATTATCAAACTAAAAACAATCCTCTAATTTCCTCAAGTATTTAGCTTAAGATTTTTTCAATGGAAAGACATTCTCAGCATCAATCAGTTGTGTATAGCACAGCATGCAGACAGAAGAAATCAGATCCACACATGCACACACAGAGTGTGCAGTTCCTTCAAATGAGTGATTACCAGTATTAGCCAGGCTTGAAAATGTCTTTCTTCATTGGTACTTAACACCGGTGAAAATTCTTCATTTGCCTCTGGGTAGGATAATCTGGTGACTGTTCGTGGAAGGATTTCATGTCCTTCTAAACTTACATAAGGCACATGATCATCATTTTAGAAAAGGCTAATAATAACAACCTGAAACTCATCTGCAAGCTCTCCAAGACTTTTCTGGTTGTTTTATTTTAGCTGATATTTTAAATCCATTGAATAAGTGAGGCAGCAAAGAATTTGCTGTATTGGGAATGGCCAATGTTTGAGTTAAGCTTAGGTGTCCATCTGAAAGATTGTCATGCAAATCAGTCTGGGAGCTGTGATTGATCAGAAAAGGGACACCATTCTTGTAAGCTCTACCCCTTCCAGCTCACACATCTATGTTATGTCATTTTGCAAGTGGAGAGGCCAAAAACAGGCATGTGCCCTGAAATCTGTGCTTTAGAAAAGCTCCCAAAGAATGCCAGGAAGTCAAACGTTACAACATGTCTTCAACCCCGTGCATATCTGAAAGATAAAGTTCTGTGACAAAATAGTCCCAGGCTCATCTGTATCCTACTTACACTTGGCTTTAATTAATTAGGCAAATTTAAATTGTAATAACATCAGAACTAGCTTTGAAGTATCAGAACCAGCAGTTTCCTAAGCATCATGTTCCACTGGAGCCACACAACTGCTGTCCCTCAAACACAAGACAGGAGCTGAAGTTTCAACTTGCAAGAGCCAGACTGAGACAGTGGAGTACACAGTTATACAACATAACCTCCTCAGTTAGAGCTCATGAGCATCCACCTATCCCCCAGTCCTCACTCTCCTGCAAACCATCCTCCTGTCAGTACCTGCGTGACATTCCCATCACACTCCCGAATTGTCTGATCCTTCGCAGGCAGTTCTCAGTCTGCAGGAGGCAAACTGGCAGTGCTTCTGTGGCACCAGGCAACTTACCTTCATACAGCATCCAAGGGATGCTCATAAAAATGTTGGAGAGGAAGAACATACATTTATATGCTGTCATTTATCCCTCAGGAAAAAGGAATGGGTGTAAGAAAATTGCCATCAGATCCTAAACAGAATGACTGTGTACATGTAAAACTTCCAGATAGGTACCAAGCATTGCTGAGTTTCATGTAACCTTCATCTATCCACAGCCATACCAGATTTAAACAGCCCTAACAGCTGACCAAGACCTACTTTAGGAGCTAGTCAAGCTAGAAACTTCTCTCATCAGCTCCTGAAGTCTTCTCTCATCAGCACCAGAAGTCTCTAATGGGGATTTTACAATGGCTGGAAAATAACAGCTACAGTTTAAAATCATTTGGATTTAGAGGAAATTTACATTTCTGAAGATACATTTGCCAGAAGTCTAAAACCAGTATAAAATAGTAAGAGATCAAAACTGCTGAGTGCTTTACCATGAGCCTCAGCTCCCAGGAAGTCCCATCTTCCTCTTCTGATTTTGAATCCATGTCTAATAAAAGAGCTTTGCTTACCTGAACATTGCACAGGACATTCCCCAGGACTTGGGGATTGATCAGAAAAGTACAGATGTATCTATGGTATGTCTTACCTTAAACTGATTAATGCCTTCAGAGTGCACCTAGAAGACAAAATTTTAGTTAAAAGCCTGATTGTTTCAGATGTAGTTACATGGACAATGCTCTAGACATTTAGCAAAGTCAAGGGAAATGCCATTTCCCAGTGTGAAACTATGTCCAGGGTGCAGTTCTTGTACTCACCCCAGAAAGCCTCATGCTGTACCAGGTGTGTAGAGCAAGCTGCTGCATCACCTCCCTTTTTAATTCAATGCTAGTTCTAAAATGAAAGTAACTCCAGTGCTAGCTGTTGGCAGCAGCTCCAATGATAGTAAGCATACAATCAACTGTTTCCTCTCTCACAGGCTTTTGGAAAGGGTTCTCCAAATTTCAAAAGCATTTAACCCCTCCTACACTTAAATGTTAGAAGGAAACTGAAAGTTCAGTACCAAAAATAGCTTTAGAAAATGCAAAACGTTGTGAAAAATTATGTCAGGGCAGCAGGCACAAGATCTTCCTGCCACAAAGATGACACCTATTAGTATTTAACAGCAGAAGCTTTATACCCAGTACTTGCAGCATGTTAAAAGAGGGATTGCACTGAAGGCAAAGTCCCAGCCTAGGACTACACATAAACAGTAAGTTCTTGGATTTTTCCTTTAATAATGGAACAATAAAACCTCATAATTGCTTCAAATATTTATTTCCATGGCAAAAATAGACTATAATATATTCATTTCACATATATTACATTCAGTAATACAAGCATTTCTGTCTATGAAACACAATTTATACATTGTTTTACAAACCAATTCAGTTTTACAAGAATTAAAGCTGGTTTGATTATACATTTTTACAGTATTGGTGGCAAGACAGCAAAAAGTAGACATGTTAACTGCTAGCTTAGTACTAGAAAATAATACTTCATGTTTGCTACTGTTCAAACAGTCACATTTACATCCTTGCATACTGGCTCAAGTGAAAATTGAAGAAAATGGAGCCAGATCCTGTGTTCCTCTGACACCAAGGACTCAATCCTACAAAACTGCTGATAGGATTTCAAACGCCCATTTGCTTCAAGTGAATGGAGAGATTTCAGCAGTGTGCAGGAGTGTACATACTTGCTGATTTGCCAGGTAAAGCCTCTCAAATTTCCATCCGAGTCCCCCCAGAAAAGCCACAAAGAGGACAGATAAGTTGGGTGTTTCAAAGCAATTTAAGCAAGTATCTTTGTAAAAAGCATACACACCCTATCTGTCAGAATTATCCAGGATTAGCAAGGTGACAGACTGGAGGATTTTACAGGGGTTTTCCCCATCAAAGTTCCTACCATTCTAAAAATTAATGGCATTTGCAATGTCTTTAAAGTATATTAAAAGTCTCCTAATTTTACCTAAATATTTCCAAATGGAAAAATGGCATTTAATTCCCTTTATAAAAGTTAGGCACCTTCTGAAGCTGTGCTCATAAAATCAGTAATTTGGTAGTTTCAATTGCTGCATATCTGAACCAAAAGAACATTATGATATCTACAGACTTGCTCTTTGACTTGCCACAGGCTGGATGTGTTGTAAACTCTGTTAATTAGATTCTTTACATTTGATCTCCATCTTCGTTCTCTAAGTAGAGCTGAAGAAAAGACTTCAACAAAACAAACACACTGGAAGTTACTCTTCACCACTGAATGCAGCATCATGTGAAAAATTGCAAAGAATAGAAGCAAAGGCTATTTAGCAACAGTTTTTTGAAATGTTCATTGAAATTAACAAATCCTTTTTTTTTCCAACCCAGTTAGACCTTCAAGTAACATGTGATGCCAACAGAGTGCACCAAGTAAGCTGGTCCCCAGCAATACCTTACTAAGAATTTTTTTCTTTAACTTTTCTTTTTACAGACATGTGTGCAGCAGCAGTTAAAAGTTTAAGAGTTGTTTCCCTTACCTTAGCACAGTATTACACTGTTTTAATGTCACTGTATTGTAAATGCTGCACTGCAACAGAACTTCTAAGTACATGGTAAATTCCACGTTTCAAGAGTCTCATCATTAGCCCAGCCCTAACTTGGTGCAACTCACACCAGCTGTAAACACCTGGCTTCACTCTAAACATAGTTAGACTTTTGAATCATCTCACCTGCATCCATTAGAAATTATCACCACAAAATTGCAAGTATGCCTATTCCCCCTGCTTTTTGTATCTGTAAAGCCAGAGACTGTGGTTTGAAAAATCTGACCTTTAATAAGTAAACAGAAATTGAGCTGACAGATTGCATTCAATACATTTGGAAAGGAAGATATGTAAAAATAATAGAGCCTCTGAAAAAATATTTGGAGTTTAAAAAAATCACATTTTTAAAAGCCAGTAAAAATAACACCTATGACTACATACTCACTTACCCTACCATGCCATGAAAAACATACCATATGACTCAAACCCTTCTAGCAGCTCCACTGTGGATACAAAACATTCCAAATCCTCCTCCAAATGCCTTCTGCCACTCCTCAAATCCTCACTCTTTATGCCCAAAATTTTGTACTTGCACAAGGGAATTTCTTTTGAACTCTCATCTACTTTTCCTTTGAATGCTATACCTTCCTGTATGCACATTCCCGCTGCATTCTTTCAGTTAATTCTTGTAATCTGTATTCAAATTTAAAGCAGACTTGAGTATTCGTGCTTCAAGAGCTCAAGCTTTCATTAGCAGTAAGTCCATTTTAATTCCTACAGTATCATGAAGAACTGCAGGAATTTTGCATCTTGCAGGACTGGACTCTGGCTTTGCATGACTTCACAGTGTTGGAAAACACCCCAGTCCTATACTCTAAAGCACTGAGTTCTTAGCAACTGAAGCAGTAATTCTTTTAGATTCGTAACTTGAACTATTGAAATATAGTGATGGGTTCACTGGTTTTAAGCCCTGGGATTTAGTAATGCTATGGATATTAAAACTGAGGTCTTATTACACCGCTATGATAAACAACCCTGCAGTTCCCGAGTTTGGTCCAGAAGCCATTGAAATCTATGAGCCACTCAACTTTAACAGCTGCTCCAAGACAAATTATGCAGCAACAGCAGCAACCTCAGGTAAACTTAATTATTAAATTTAAAGGAGCCATTTTGAAGAAAATTGCTCCAAGGGTTGCCCACTTCAAAAAGAGATACACAGGATTACAAGAGGAGCCAAAAGTAAATTTCTCAAAATGTCAAGAATCTTTTCCATTTTAGTAAAAAATTATTTTACTTTTATTTGTCATTACTGTATTTTACTTTTTTCCTAAATGTTGATGATAACTTAGAGCAGCTTTTCACCCATAGAAATACAGGAATACTGCCTTGGTCACCTGCTTTGAATTAAATATATTTCTACGTATAAACTGTAGCACCCTGCACTCGTAGAGTTTATTGTTCACTTGTGTGAAAGGTATTGCAATGAGAGAAATACTAAGGCATAAAACTTTTCCTGCGCTTCCTGGGGGACAGCAGAAAAGGAGAGCTCTGCTGTGCAGGCTGCAGAGGCTATGCCAGACTCCCCTGTGCACCTCAGAGCTTCCCTCTCACCGAACAGAGCCAGGAGGGACCTGCAGTCTAAAGCCAACCCAGCTAAGTCAGTGACCTCCTTGTAATGGACAGGGCTCTGACTTAGCTTCTTACAGAAGAGGTTTTAGCCCAAGACTACAAAGATTCACTGGCCAAAAAAATATCTCATCAGAGCAACCAAGAAGAAATCAAATATACAGAAGTCCTTATTGCAGTTTGTGGGTTCTTCTCCTGACTCTTCATAGAACTTGATCCTAGAAAGCATCTTCTACCTAGTCCACAAAAGACCACCAAATCTGTCTCTTGACAGTATAGCACCTTTATTTGTCCCTGAGAGCTCTGACATCCCTAGAGATCAGCATCATCTTTGCCATTTGCTGCAAGAATTCTGGATACAACTTTTCTTACTAAACGAATTCTGTTCAAATCTTGCATAATCATCTGATTTCATCCCCATAAAAAGAGAAGCACATTTGGCAAAATTGGACAGGCTTTTAGTGAAATTTTAGGTTTTTGACAAATAAATCCACCTCCGACTCACACTGGAACTGGATTTGGACAGTGGGTATTCTTATAACATCCAACACCTCATGAAGCACCCAGCACAACTACGTGTAAAAATGCATCCCTTTTCAAGGTTCAGAACAAAAGTGCTAAAAACTGAACTGTCTTTTATAAGTTAACTGAAAATCTAAACAATGGTTTAAAAAATTATTTTGTTACAGAAGGTTGTGAAGTTTAATTTCATTTGGTATCTTTAGAAGAGAAACTGCTCATCTTCAATGCTCACTTGGAGCCATATGCTTACATACAAAAGCAATACTATAATCTTCAGTAGAAAAACTCACATGAAGTCAAGTCTAATAAGGTCAAGTCTATTAATGCAAAAACAGACTGATGGACAGAACTGGAAGCTGAAGGGGAGGAGGTAGCAGTGTTATGCTAAAAAAACCAAAACAAGACTGACTACCAGATTTGAGCACAACCACATCTAAGAGTGAACACAACTTCTTTTAGCAAAACAGAAAAATAAGCCAAAAGACACACATTTCCTCACCCACGTCAGATAATCCCATAAGTACTGGATTCAATTGCTTGTTATACCTGCTCCTTTTAATGCCTCACAGCTGATGTTCTGTCCCAGAAACTGCTGAACAGCTAAAAACTGTTGCTTGAAGTTCTGGTTGTCCATCATGTCATTAAAACTGCATCTATCAGGTTATGAAGATCATAGTGCAAAATTTAGAAATGGAAAAGGTACAAGCTACATTTTAGAGCCTGCCCTCCCATTCAAAGAGATTTCTGCAGATAGAAGTGAACTGTGGCATAAATTAACAATGTTTTTAATACACAGCATGATACAAATAGCTGAGTATGTTTGCTTCTTGCAATACTTCTGTCAACACAGATATGTCAGATTGGTTTGTTTGCAGGATTTATATATAAAGAATCAGTCTTCAGTAACTGGTTTTCTCTGGACTTCCAGTTTTATATTTGGCAATTAATAATTCCTAGGCATTTTATATAAGAACAACATTTCATTTTCCTAGTCTGAAAAATTCAGCCTAACTTATGCTGAGAGTACAACAAATCAGACTGCTTCCAAGCAGGCCTGAAAGCACCAGATCAATACCGTTTACCTAGAAGTAATATATTTTGTATAAAATGACGTATTAGCACAATGTCACTTGGACCATGTGTTTAACTTCATGTAAGTAGCTTATTATGGAGGAAATTGAGGCAACCTATTTATAATCCTTAATTAATGTTTTGGGACACAATTATTGTTTTGAAGGGGGTTTAATAGTTTCCAAAGCCTTGTCAGAGCTCAGAAAAAAAACAATTTCAGCACTAATAAACCTGACTTTTACTTTCATTTCATTTCACTAAGCAGGAAATGGACACTTAACCATGCCTGCAGACTGGTCTACTATAGGGTGTTTTTTTAAATTAAGCTATTTATCTAAAAACTATAGCTCAGTTTGGAATAGGGATTTTCAACTCAGCATCTCAAAACACTTGGAAAGGCAGCTAAAGCCACACTGTCCCCATCTGAAAACCACAGAGGATTGTTTAGGGATATCATCATTTGACGAGCCCCAAGGGACAGAATGGAAACTACAGTAGGCTGCACCTGCCCACTTCAGGTCCATGCCACAGCCATTGACTCAGTCATCTACACAGCTGCTACATTACCACATCTCCCGTGTCTCCTCTAAGAGCTCTTCTGCACGTGTTCTCAAACATTCTTCATTGCAATGCTGCACAGCAGCAGCAAACTCTGCTCTAGCACTAACAAAATAGTCTGGAGGATTCCACAGAAACTTCCAGAGCTTTAATGGCTTTCTTGGCTGGGAACATTAACATTTTTTTAAGGTCATCTTTGCACTGTGTAAACCAGCAATCATAGTTGCCACACCTCCTCCATTACGCTTCATACGATCATTTCCACTTCACCACTCTGCACCTTCCTACTCCCATATTGGTTCTCTCACTTAATCAACTTAAAAAGCTCTTCCTAAAATAACAGGTTAGTAACGGTATATTACCAAATGAAACAATGCATGATTATAGTCTCTATACTTAGCTACATAAATAACAGAGCAAAAAAAGTGCTTAAAATTTGCATCCACTTTGATTTCAGCCAGTAAAATCAAACTGTCCTCTAAATATATGAATAATACTGAATATGTACTTTCTCTCATCCATTTGTTTCCAATAACCTTGTAGATACTTAAAATATTTTCCCCCTGCCTGTTGCAGGTAAACATGCCTCCTCTCAAATGAAAGTTATCAACAATTACCATTATCTTTCACTTGTCTGTTCTATTACATGGCACTGCAACTAACTACCAATAGCCTCCTTAGGACTTTATGCATGATTTTTGAAAAGTTGGTTCAAATATTGTCAATCTTCTCTGAAAATATTGCTCTGTTTAAAAAGTTTTGTGTCATGCTGGTTCATTTTTTTTGAATTGAAAAATCCCAAATATAAAAATAACTGTCCTTAAAGCAACAGCTTAAAATATCTAAGAGCGGCTAATTTTGCTAAGTAAACCAGAGGAAACCAAAAGTTCATTTTAAAAAATATAGATGTATTGTTCTAAATATAAAATTGAAAGCAGAATGAAACTACATAAGACCTTGACATTCCCAAGGAGTGGGTTTCTCACCCCATGTACACCTACAGATTTTAGCTTTTGCAGTCAACAATTATGTTTCTAAACATAATATTAGTAAAATTGTGCTATATACCTCCATTCCATAAGATACTCATATTGCTCAGTGTAACACCACTCTAAAGAACATGTGCAAGTACTACAGACCAGTACAAGTAAAATCATTCCTTAATGTGACTGCAGCTGAACATGGGAGGAATTTAGTCCCACAGAGATCCTGCTTTGCAGGGGGTGTTACACTGACTCCCGTTCAACAGTCACATGGCAGCCCTAAAACGTAACTCTGTGATTCATCATATGAAGAAGACACCAGTGAGAGCAGGTCTGGACAACTCTGATTTTCTTTCTGTAAACTCGTGCTGAGTCCCTTAGGAAATGGCAGGGGTTAGATAAGTCTAGAACTTTTGAGAAACTGAATGAGAACTCCATAGACGAATGTGTACTGCGAAAGAGTCTGCACCATCATCATTCTCTGCTGCCTCAACATATCCAGCACTCTTGGGATGTCCAGCATCTGGAAGAAGAGAACAAAACACTACAAGTGACTGGTGAGAAAACTGGCCTGCACTTTCCCAGCAGGAGGTTTCAGAGCAGTACCTTAGTGATCTAAGGGCAGAATTAGCTGTTCAGATTTCAGCTCTGACATTCATTGCCCATGCCTGCAGTATGGACTGCACTACACCACTGATCATCTGGGAAATAGGCATAATGGTAAAGCTACCTATCTCAAGGGGTATTGGTCTTCACAAATCTAATGGCTGAAAAAGTCTGTCACAGTGCCAGGAAGGGGGATGCACAATGAAACAATAAGTTTATTGAGTTTCAGTTGACATATTATATTATTAATGAACAATTTACAGCTGTTCACTTCTGGCTAAAAGTTGATAGGACGGGTTTTATTCTATCAATCTACCACTTTGTCCTCTACTGAGACAGATACTGCAAATACACTATACTTAGGAACAAATAATAACAAGTACAGAGACTGACTACAAAGCATGTTCTTGAATATCACCCATTCTAATTAAGGCAAGGAGCAGTAAAGCCAGGATGAAATCTTGAAATATACTCAGTGGCCTAGGACATACCTTGCTCCACTCAATGACTCAACATCTTAGGGTGTGAAGGATCCAAAGGAGCATTCCAGTGCCTGGTGTGCATGTGGGCAGCTCTAGAAGATCATTAACTTCTGTTGAATCCCCAAGAGCTATTTCAAGCATAGTTGTAAGACCTCTCCCAAAGGCTGCTCAGATGAACAGCCCTAACATATTTTGGACAGGTTATTTACTCGTCCACTTGCTAACATTATTTAAAGCACAAGGCAGAAAAAGAGCTCACCTCATTGTGTTCCAAGCATGCAATCATGATCTCTGAGAGTATGACCACTCCTGTCCGTCCCACACCTGCACTGCAGTGCACCAGTACAGGAGGATTGGAGCTTTTGGGGTCTGCAGTGCTGTTCGTATGGCGCCGCACTGACTGTATCTCCTCCAAGTATGCTATTGAGTTCAACAAGATAAGAATACTTAATTTAGGAGATGAAGCCCCATAAGCTATGCTATTATGCTGTATTTACCAGAAAAGTAGTAATTTAACAATTCACATCCCACAGGAAAGTGATACATTGTATAAATCACAGGTCATACCCCAATCATAGCAATACAGATCTATAAGGATCATTTAACTTTTGTAAAGATTTCCTTGCCTTGTTCCCCTATTCCTGCTAAAGGCAACTCATGGCCATCTTGCTACTGGTGCAACATACTCAAATGTGTAGTATGTGATGAAATTATGTTTTATTCTATATGGACTTCTAGTAAATTGTTTGCTTTAGACAGAAGGAGCCTCTTGAATAAACTGTCAGGTATATTCCTCCAAAAAATACAATTCAGTATCTCCTGCTGGTGTGAAGAAGCCTTTTACAATAGAATGCTTGGCTTACTTGTCAAAAGCGACTTCATATATAGCAGCCATTTTAGAAGGTATTAAAAAAACACCATAAACCACACCCCAAAACAAAGCTCTTAAATACAACTTACATAAAAATCCCTTTAAATCTTCTGGACAGCCATGCTCTGGCCAGTCAGTATACTGCAAATGCCAAACCGTTCTCTCCTGTCCTGTGAGAAGATGTTTAATCTTCAAACCTGTAGTTGCATAGCAACCTGAGTCGGTACGGAATCGCGTGGTAATCTTAAATCTTCCATATGTCACAGTGTTGTGCCTTGAACCAAGACGTGGCCAGTATCTGAAGCTTTTTTCTCTCCCACTTTCCTTAAAAGTAAAACACTTGCTTAACAAGAAACCTAAGAACATTCATACAACTAAAGCTCCTGTAGTAACGACCGTACCTCTCCTCTATTAAGTAGTACTAGAGGGTTACGGCCTCTTATTGAGCAAACCAACTTTCCAGCAGAAAGAGTTTGCAAATCCATATTTCTGCCAAAGAAATCAAGACAGTAAGGGGTCACTAGCAATTTATATTTGATCGGTCTATTTATTGGAACAAAGATCCCCTTCCTCGAACAGATTTTAAAAAACATCATTGTGGAATTTCTGGGAGAAAGCTGACTCAGTTTATACTCACTTCCTCTACCGTCACCATAGCTATGATCGCAATCCCTTGTTCCCAGATCATCTGCCAGAAATCCTGACATGTATTCTGCAAAGGGCCCTGCGTGGCAATGTAATCCCACTCTATGCCACCAACAGAGATCTGTGAAAAGAAAGACATTATATTTGTAATTACTGAAAATCCTTTCTCCAATTCAAATACCAGCCATTTGAAGATGCACAAAATGGAAAAAGACAGCAACACCACAGAAGTAGGAGTCCATTGCGAGTTATATCTGCCCCATTTTTTAGCTGCATCTTGTCACACTAGACACAGAAGAGACAATTGTATGGGCTCATAGCTAAATAAATGC
>VYZT01011142.1:0-21459 GCA_013400735.1 Pomatostomus ruficeps
TGTCACTTGCTTGATGTTCCCCAGAATTAAGAAAATTGCAGAAGCTCCTTATCTGGAGCTGAGCAGCTTGAGGAGGTTGCAGAACTCCAGCACCTCTTGCTCCCTCCTGGTGAGCTGTTTGAGCACAGTCTCTTCTTCCCAGCATCCGAACATCCTGATATTCCAGATTCCGATATCCTTCACAGTTACCTGCTCCGTGTCCCCCTGAAGGAACAGAAAGCTCCCAGACCTTGGCATAGCTGTGAATATAAAATAAAAACTCAACAGTAAAATGTGTGGAACGGATAGAAAACAGCGCTAAGGTTTGGGATTAAACCTGAATTTTTCTCCAGTCTGTTCTTGCTTTGAGATGGACTCTTGATTACTTAACGCAGAATCCTGCTCTGGGTCATTGAATGCCCTTAATTCCTCACCTGGTACCTGCTGCCTTTCTGGGAACCTTGGGGATTGTCACAGCAGGTGTTTCCAGCCTGAAAAAAATCACTTGTAATTCTTAAACTGATAAATCCCTGATGGCACAGACACACTTCCCTTCAGCGTCTGAGGGTGTTCTCTGTCCAGCTGATAATAGCCCAGAGTGACATTTTTAAGAGAACCAGGCTTGGAATTTTTATTTGGAGCATACAACAACACCCAGAACGTAAAAATGACATATTTTTTTTTGCCCTGCGGGTAACGTAGCAAAATAATCAGAAGGAAAATGGTCTCCTCTATCCTTCTGTCCCTTTACAATATTGTACCGAAGGCCATCTTCTGCCAGCCTTGGCTCCCTGCGCTGGGAGGAGAGAGGAATCAGCAGTTCCTCTGTGTTTTCAGAAAAACTTGAAGTGCATCAGTCTGGGGAATCAGCTCTGCAGACAGTTAAGTGCTTGCAATTCTAATGCAAATTCCTTTTAATTCCAGATTGGTGAGGATCCACATTTTTCCTTTCCAGAGAGCTCAGCAGCTTGTCCAATTAGCCTGATTAAAGGTGGTAATGGGCATTCCATCCTTTTACTCCCGTGCTTCCTGGGAAACAGCATCGCAGAGTAGTTTGAGGTGGTTAAGTGGCACCTGGGAAAAGGGGCTGAGCACAGGCAAGGGTGGCAGCAGAGAGCTGAGGTGATTTTCTTATTTCCACTAAAGAAATGTTACCATGCACTGATGGAAAAGCCATTTACCCTTTACTCTTTACTCTTGTAAAATTTAACTCATAATGAACTTACGGAAATAGAGAATCCCAGGATGTTTTGGGATGGAAGGGACCTCAAATCCCATCCAGTGCCTCCCCTGCCATGGCAGGGACACCTTCCACTGTCCCAGGCTGCTCCAAGCCCAGTCCAGCCTGGCCTTGGGCACTGCCAGGGATCCAGGGGCAGCCCCTGCTGCTCTGGGCACCCTGTGCCAGGGCCTCTCTCCAGATGCAGGAAGCTGCAGCTCTGGGCACATTTATTTGTTATTTATCTGGTTCCTTGCAAATCCTCCTGAGGGATGCATTATTCTGATAAATTCCACAAAAATCCAGCCCTTTGTTTCACTGGGATATGTTTTACATACCTGAGACTTTTTTCTGAGTGAAAGGGGTTGGTACTTCTAGAAACAAAACCCCAGCAAGGCTTTATCATCAATGGCAAAGCTCTGTTATTGTGTTCTTCCTCTCCATGATGTCCAGTATATGGAGATCCAATTAATATTACAAGAAAGGGAAAGAAGTCTTGAAAGCCTCCTTTAATATGAGGCTTTGAAAAATCCTCCTTCCTAGACTCATTGTGGCCAGGTGGATTTAATGGTCTGCTTAATAAAAAAAAAAAAAAAAGGCTCTGAAAGCCTTTGTAGAATTAAAATTCCTTTTTATGACTTAAAAACAGGCATTGCAGGCACAGCTTCAAGTACTCTTGTGCGAGGTTTTCTCGTGGATGAGTTTGTGCTTTGTTCTTGCTTTCATGGCACCGCTTCAGGCCAGGCACAATGTGTTCTTCATGGCTCTGATTTTCACCTCCACTCTCTTGTACAATGAAGGATGCAGAGGTGTCCCAAATGTTTTAGCTGCTGCAGCGTCTTTCAGGCCATGTGTAATAAACAGATGTGAATACTCAAATTCTGCATTCAGTTTAGAGTAACTTTTCCCTGTGAGGAAGAGAAGAACCCATCCAATATGTGTGATGACACACACAAATCTCCATTCTTTAAAGAGGATTTTTCCCCTTGATGATGGTAACTCCAGAAAAATGAAATGCGGAAGTTCTGGAGTTCTGTGGGAGCATCTGGAAAGGGTTTAGGGATGCTGCCCTGGATCCGAGAGGTTTAGGAAGAAGTCTTAGGTGGGACTGTGCTTTAGCACCAAAAAAGTACGGATTTAGTGGTGGATTGGATTTATGTAGCATGTCCCTAGTCTGTGTTTGTAAAGGGCTTCTGGTGTCTTTGGCCTGTTCCCTCCTTTCCTGCCTCAAACCCAGGAATGTTGTTAAACCATGTAAGCATTTCCCACGCTGTGCCTTAAATCAAGGTGCTGGTGGGTCTTGCTGAAGGGGATGAAGCAGCTCTGTGTGCCTGCAGCGCCCTACTTTAGCACTGAAAAATTCAGATTTAGTGGTAGATTGGCTTTATGCAGCATGTCCCTAGTCTGTGTTTATGAAGGACCCCTGGTGTCTTTGGCCTGTTCCCTCCTTTCCTGCCTCAAACCCAGGAATGTTGTTAAACCATGTAAGCATTTCCCACTACGTGCCTTAAATCAAGGTGCTGGTGGGTCTTGCTGAAGGGGATAAAGCAGCTCTGTGTGCCTGGAGCCTTTTTAAAGAATAATTGCTTTTTAAAGAATTATGCATTTCGTTGGAGGTCCTGTCTGGCCAAGCACTTTCTGCTGGGCTGCAGGACACGATTAACGGGGAGAGCAACACTGACTGCTTTAAGACATGAAGTGAACCTTGGAGATCTGGAAGAAAAACAGCATTTCAGGCCTGGGTTTGCTGCTGCTCCCGTGTCAGCCAGGGTGCAAAAGAGTTGTTATGGGAGGAAAGGGATATTTGGGAGTGGAGCTTTTTGGTTGGTAAAGCTCCCAGTGTGGGGTTGCTGGAGCTGTATTTCGAACTTGCTTCGGTGCCGTGAATAACCAACCTCACAACAATATCACCAAATCATCTTTATTGTTATTATTAGAATGAGATAAAGCTCCTGACCTTCAAAAATCAAATTTGTGTTTGTTTCTCCATCCCCTTGCATGATCGCTCTCTGCATCACCCTTCTGCAGATTTGTTTCCCAAAACATTTTGTATCCTGGCACTCTCAATGCTTTACAAACCAATTAACCTCTCTCCCCATCTTCCCTTCGTTCCGTGTTTTCCAGGCCTTTGTCACACAGAGATTTCCCAAGTTGAATTTAGTTCCTGAGTCAAGAAATTGATTTTTTAGTGCTGTAGATGCTCTCAGGTTCATCACCGCTGAACGTTATCTCGGTGGAGCTCTCTGCTCCTTCCAGTTTCATTTGAGTTTTGGGGGTTTTTTTAAAGCAAAGCTGTCCAACTTGCCCGGCAAAGCCAGTGGAGTCTTTATCACATCTAACCTTGTACTGATATTAAAGAGATCTTGTTAAGTAATTTAAACACTTGTTGGTTTTTTTTTTCTCCCTGAAAGTGAGGCCTCATTACCTGGGAAGGATAAAAGGTGTTCCATGGTTGTTTGGCTAAAAAATCTCATTCTTTCTTCACTGCTTTTGGTGGATCAACCATATTTGCAGGCATTCATCTTGACTGTAGCTTTCTATTTTAGTGTCAGGGGAAGAAAACTCAGTGGAATTTAAACTCTAATTTCTGCTTTTTCCAAATTACGGTTTTATGCTGAGACTTGGTTTCCTGGAGACACGAGGAACAAAGATACCCAAATAATAATTATAATATCTAAATTGTATAAATCTGAGATTAAATTCCCTTCCCTTCCCATCTCAGGTACTGGGTCCTGTCCTCCTCCAGCAGCGAGTTCATGAAGCAAATGTGTGCCAAATTAATGCTGGAATTAACTGGATTAATGAAGGGGAGCAAAACAGAGAGAAAGTGAGGAGTGGGAAGAGGTAGCAAAGTATTCATTAAAATGAAAATAATAATGATTAATACAAAAAATCACCATATTCTGCAGCATTAATAATAACCATAAAAAGGTTTAATTCTGTTCTCTCCTGTTGTGTGCAAGCAAATCAGCCACACTCATCCTCTGAACATCCCTGATGGTTTTCCCCCGGTCTCCAGTGGGTTTGTTCTGCCTCCTGGTTGACTCTTTTTTCTCCTACAATCTCACTTTTTGATTAATATCCATGCTGCTGGCTTGAAATTCGGCTGAGATGCAGTATTCAGGTTTTCAGGCGATGTCTCCTAGTTTTCTTTGTCAAAAAGAAAAGAAACTTTTTCATTAAAATATTGGAGCATTTTATTCCTATTCATAGGAGAGGAAACTCTCTCCGACTGGAGAACTTTTCAAGTGAAACTTCACAGATACCAATGCAGATTAAGCTGCCTTGGTCTCAAGTTAGAAAGGGGAAAAAAGTGCAGGAATGGGTTCAGCTGTAAGCACTGAGCTGTGACTTGGAGCTTTTCTTCCCTTTCCCATCAGTGCTCCGTGCTCAGGGGATTATTTTCCTGTGTGGCACTTGCAGGGAGATAATCACAGGCAGCACAGATTAAGGGTACCTGTGGCCGTATCTCCCAGAGCTCAGCTCCTTCCTGAAATTGGGGAATATTTCTATCAAGCTCCTCCATTCCCAGGTTTTATATATAGATCTGAAAAGAAGAAGAAAAGGCTGGTGGAGCTGTATAGAAAATGTAAATTTCACATTTTTACCTTTATTCCTCGTTTTTTTTCCATGCTTGGAGCATCGATCCCATTTTCCTCTTGTGGTTTATTACTTCTTGGGAATTAATTGGGGTTTTTTGTGATTACAGAGAGATAAAACATCTTTTTACCTGTTACAAGTGTGGTGCTGGATGGAGCATCAGTTTTATGTCAGCTCTGGTCTGGGGAGTTTCACTGATTTAGGTCAAAAAGAAACAAATGTGTAATATAATAATAAAATACCAAATTCACGGCGGTGTGAGTGTACCAGAGGATCCACGTAGAGGACAATCATCAGCCTTTGTGCCCTGTAATACATTTATTTATTTGTATTTTTGATGGATTAAACTCCAGTGTTGAAAACCCCAAATAAAACCAGCCCAGCCACCAGACCTCAGCAGGGCAGCGGGGAAAGGCTGAGCAAACTGCCCAGGAAAGTCTGCATTAAAATGCATTATTAAAGAGTTCCAAATCTGCAGTCTTGGAGGCTTTTTCCATTTAAAAGCCAAGTTGAGCTTTGTGGGAAGCTCCAGTGCTACGGAGGTGCAGGTTCGCATCCTCACATCTCTTAGGATTTTTTTTTTTAATTTCCATTGGAATCAAAGAAGTAACTGCACTGCTTTTTCCAGAAAAAATTATAGAAAATTCCTGCCTAATGCAATGGCCAGGTCATGTTTTTGGGTATTTTAAAGACATGGTTGTGGATGGGGAATTTCTTCCTCTGTTGAGTTGGGCACAGGGCAAAAACCATTTAAACTGAATAAATTTCCTTGTAGGGACTTGAGCATTAATGAGACTTGGAAGGAGGAAACAGAGGGTGAGAAAGAAGAGATTTCTCTGCCATTCTCTCTTTAATGTACATTATTAGAATAATATATATCTATATTTACATACTTGTGTGTTTAAGTGTAGGTAGCAACACCTTTTACTGCTTCACCTAAAAAATCTCCAGGGTTTTCCAAGCCTGAAGTGCCCTGACTGTTGAATTTGTCGGCTCAGGAGGTATCCAGCCCAGAATGATTTTTCTCCCACACTGCAGTTTAAATTGTCAGCATCAGGGAAGTTTAGGGGGTTGGAAATGTTGTTTCTGTCTGCTCTGATTGAGTCTCTCTGCAGTGAGGGAGGCCGGGCAGGCTGGAGAGTTCATTTTTATGGGTTTTTGGGACTAAGAGTGACAATATTTGGTACAGGGAGCTCTGAAAATCAAGTAACTTCTTCCTTAGGAGAAATTAAACACAGGGCTCTGCTGATGTAAATTTTGGTGCATTTGGATGTTGAGAGTATTTTTGTGTTGAATTTTATATTGTTTTAAGTTGCAGTGTGATGCTGTCAGCACTTTTTAAGTGGAGTGACTGTGTCACTGTTTTGTGGCATTTAATGGGCTCTGTATGGTTAGTTTTGTTGTTTCATTTTTAATTTGCTTTAAATCTTGGTGTTGGGAGGGAGTTGAGGAGACGCTTCAGGTTTGTGTTGGATTTTTTGTTCTGTTTATTCAAGTGCTTGCTGGCCCTTTGTCACTCCGTGGCACTCTGCTCCCTGTGATGCTTTTTGTCTTTTCTTTTTATCCCTTTTAATACATTTTATACCCTTTCCCTTCACAAACACTCCCTGTCCCTCAGCCCTACATGTGGAGAACCCTTGGGGGCTGAGATTGAGCTCAGCTTGGGGCTTCTCTGAGGGGAGCAGACGGAACATCCCGAGTGTCTCCAAAGCAGAGGCTCCAGCCTTGCCCGGAGCCTCCTCTCTGCAACAGGTTTGTTCAGCTGGGCTGGAGTCTCCCTTGGGGGGGTCATTAGAATGGGGGACAGTTCCCTCATNCCAGGCATCACTTGGATGCCTCAATTCAGGAATTGACTGAATTTCACTTTCTGGGATTTGAAGCCCATCTCAGGGGAGAATCCTGTTTGTCCTATGTTGTGATTTTGAGTAGAGATACAAGGGAGAACAGCACATTCTGGTTAAAATAATATTTGAGGTGGATGGTTTTTCTGTGGGCTGTAGCATCATTGGAAATTCAGCAGCCTGTAAATGTTTGATGAGGAGGGAACTGCTGACAAATTGCTGTAGGTGACCCCGGGAGCTGGGGCAGCCAGCCTGGCTCAGCATTCCTGGGGCTCCGTGTGGGACGTGGATGAGAATTCTGGCTGGGCCGTGGCGAGGGGCACGGATCCACTTTGTTCTGGCCACGGAATATCAAAGTGGAATTATGTGTGCAGTGGGGAGGGATGAGTTTTTATTGGGGCAAGCACGAGGGATGAAAGAGGCTTTTGAAGTTGGGATTTGTAGTGGATGGCACTGGCGGGGCTTTGAAGGGAACGCTGGTGTTTGTGCCTCAGCAGAGACCCCTCCATGTGTGCTGATAACAGCTCCGGACATGGGAATGAGGAATGGACAATAAAAATATCCTGGGCTGATCCCACAGCATGGAGAGCAGGAAAGGGATTGGGGTTCTGTCCCTGTGCCCAGGTGAGCCCCCACTGCAGAGCTGCCCCAGCCGTGTCCCAGCTCAGGGAGCGCCTGGAGCTGCTGGGAGAGCCCAGAGGAGCCCCAGGATGAGCAAAGGGCTGGAGCAGCTCTGCTGGGAGGAAAGGCTGGGAGAGCTGGGATTGTTCACCTGGAGAGGAGAAGCTCTGGGGTGACCTCAGTGTGGCCTTGCAGGGCCTGAAGGAGCCACAGGAACCATGGAGAGAGACAATTGCCAAGGGATGGGGGGACAGCGCAAGGAGGAACGGTGTCAAACTGACAGAGAATAGGGTTGGATGGGATATTGGGAAAAAATTCCTCCCTGTGAGGATGGGGAGGTCCTGGCACAGGGTGCCCAGAGCAGCTGGGGCTGCCCCTGGATCCCTGGCAGTGCCCAGGCCAGGCTGGACGGGGCTGGGAGCACCTGGGACAGTGGGAGGTGTCCCTGCCATGGCAGGGGTGGCACTGGATGGGCTTTGAGATCCCTTCCAACCCAACCCATTCTGGTTGGAATGGTCACTCTCCTTTCCAGGGATTAAGAACTGACTCAGAAGCTTCTCCTGCATCCCAAGGCTCCCTGGGCAGCGAGTCCTGGCAGCCCTGGGGAGTTGGTCACACAAATGCAGACATCAGGGTCATTCCTCTTACAGGAATAAAATTCAGCTCTCACCTTTCCCCCCGCTGCAGCTGCACAAGCCAGAGTTCATCCAACTTCATATTTAATTTTTTTTTTCCAACAGCTCTGGTTTATTTATCATAATTCTCGATGATTTTGAAGTGATTTGTGATGTACTGTCCTGTGGGGTCACAGAATTCCTGACCCCTGAAAAAACCTGTCTTGGAACACCTGGTTGAAGGTGATGACCCCAGTGTGGTACCAAAAGGGTGCCAGAATTGGTGGGTTACAGGGGAAAGCCTCAGGCATACAAATAATGAGAACAGGGGTCTGGAAATAACAGAGGAAATACTTGATTTGTGACAGGTTACTCTTCTGGGAAAAAAAGTAAGAATTTTTCAAGTTGATGATTGGTTTGAAATATTGTTATTGCAAGAAAGGAAGAATTAACGGGCAGAGCTCAGGTCATGTCACTGCAATTTTAACATTTTGGTGTTAATCAGCGGGGTTTTAAATGCAGGAGGTTTTTGTGCTGTCACGGGTTGGGAAGGGATTTGATAATTACTGAAGTACAGAGAAATGTCTCTGTACAAAGTAATAAATGGGAATATTTAAAATAGCAGAAGGTGGCTTTTGGCAGTGACTAGTGGATAAAATATCTACTTTCCAATTTTATTAACCCTTGTAGGGAATCTCAGACTTTTCCTTGTGCTAAATATGCACAATTCTGGGTTAGCACAGGTGAAGAATTCTTCCCAAGACACTGCAGGCTGAAAACATTTGGTTTTTAACATTTGGTTTTTAACATCCTTTCCTCCCGTATGTTTGGGAAGTACAATTTGGCACAGAATGAAGGTTCTGCTTGGAGCCTGGGACTGAGTTTGGTGTTCAGTAAAGGACACAAAGTCTGTGCAGATGGACAAAGCAGATTTCCACAGAAGTTCAATGGGTGGACATTCCACTAAGTAATGTAGAAAAGAGGAATATAATTCTGATTTAATTTCATAGCTGCATTTTGAATTTGAAAGATTAACCTGCTCTAGGAGTGGAACTGTACCAGCATCAAAAATAGTTTCCAGTGCCAGGAACTCAACATCTCCTGAGATTTGGGTCATTGTGGTGGTGATGCCTGAGCAGAGGCTGCCTGGAACAGAGGCCAGGCAGGATTCAGAGAATAAAATGGGGATTTATTGCAGGGCCTTCAACAGGGACACCTCGGGCACTCAGAGCCTCTCCGGGAGAGGCCACACCCAAGCTGGACCCCGGGGCACCAGTTTGCTCCACTTGGATCAGTTTGGATCCATTCCCAGATCAGGGTTCGTTCTCCAATGACAATTCCAGGGGATGATGGAATTGAGCCCAAGTCTGTCCCCCCTTTTAGAGGCTCCGTTTCCATCTTTGGGGGCCTGGGCCAACGAGGTGTCCTTGAGTGCAGCCTGGAGAGGATTTGTTGTGTCTGAGCAGGATGGGAGAACAGGAGCTCCCAGCCCGTGGGGAGTGGGAGAGTTCCACACTAAAGCAGGGCAGGGGCTGGAAATATAAAAGCTGAATCTTAAGGCATCACCGGGAATTGGTCTTCCATTGGGTGTTGAGATGCTGTTGCTTCCAAGACTTAAAAATTTTAAATTGTGTCTTGTGACTGATTGAATGGCAAGAGTTTGAAGAGAGTCTGGTAAACATTTCCTGGTAAGCTGTGGGAAGGATGCAGAGCTGGTAATTCTGTGAAATGTTCCCGTGGGTGTCCCAGCATTGATGGAGCTGAGCAGTCTCCACAGGCGTTGCAGAATTAAAACCTCTGGCAGGATGTAAAGAGGCTCTTGAGAGGTCGATGCCCAGAGCTGTGGAAGGTGATGGCCTGAAAACAGAGCAGGATTCCCCCGGGCTCGCAGATAAATGCCATTCCTTAATTACTTCCTTTTTGCAACTGTGCTGCTTTTGCTGAGATGGGACAACTCCCTGTGGTAAGGGCTGAGCTGAGCTAAATTTTAGTGTTACAGCTATGAAATGGCAGAAGTGCAGACACCGAGCTGAGAAAACCGTGCTGGGGTGATCAGGGCTGGACTGTGTGAGCAGTGAGGGATGAGAAGCAGAGATGGTCTGTGACAGCGAGGAGAGGGAATTCAGTCACTACAAATGTTCTCTGGTGCTCTGGGAGAAGGAGGGACTGAGCTGAGGGCAGGGCTGGGGATGTCGGGCAGAGCAGAACCTGTGTGAGCCCTGGCGCAGGGAAATTGGGATCACGAGCAGGGATGGATGGGCTGGGCAGGCAGGGAACCAGGGTCGATAAACGCAACCAGACAGGAGAAGCTGTGACAAAACTCCCCACAGAACAGCTGCTGCTGCATTATTAAGCTGTTGTAAATTAATTTTGTATAAAGCGACGCTTTTAACCAGGCCTCTGCTAACGGCACGCTGGAGAGAGCTCGGATCCCGCTCGGTGCTGGGTGCTGCAGGAGTTTCTGGGGAAGTTTTTGTGCTGGGTCAGGAGGATTTGTCTCCTGTCACCGCCCCTGCAGGGACAGGGAGGCTGAGGAAGAGCCAGGGGCACGGCACAGGGGCTGCCTGGGAAGCAGATTCCTAATGAGCGATGCTGCCGTACCCTAATGAGACCCCAGAGGAGCTGGAGCCGTGGCGTTTTTCCTTGGAGCCCCGTTTCAAACCCAGCTCAGGAGCAAGGCTCAGCTTTGCTGCGCGGGATTTTTAGCTCTGCTCCTGCTCTTGCTGCTGTGGTTTTTAACTGGTCAATCCTTGTTCATTTACAGCCTTTCAGGTGTGGAGGTGCATCTGGATTTCTCTCCGAAGTGTGCTGCCACTGCTGGCTCTGCAGTATTGCCTCTGTGCTTTGTTTTCCAAAGCTTTTCCAATCTCTCACACGAAATTACTCTGATATTTTCCTCTCTACATCTGCCTGGTGGGTGAGGTCAAACTGAATTAACTCAGCTGACAAAAACCCCTTCTAAATTCTCCTCCTGAACTGGCACCGTCTCTGCTTCAGTGCAACAAATGACAGATACCAGGTTGATTTTAATCAATAATTAGTGGGCAGCTCTGGCGTTGGACAGGCCTAACCTTGCCGGGGGATTTGCAGGTGCCTTTAGCACTTTGGAGTTGGATTTATCTCAACACAGACAGGTCCAGGTGGACTGGGCTGTGTTGGTATCAGTTTGGAAATTATTGGTATCAAGGCTGGAGATTACCTGTTATTAGAGAGAGAGTGGCTCGATAAATCAGGTGCAAATGGAGAACTGCTACAGGGGGTTTTTTCCCCCGTTCTTTTGGGTTTTCAGAAGTGATTGTGGCAATTTTCTAATAGTTTTTTTTTTTTTTAGATGAGCATGGCGAGGTAAGTGTGGAGTTACCACGCCAAACTGGAATATTTTCCTCACGGCCGTGGTGCCTTTCAGGCGGGGAGCGGGGGCTGCAGGAGGCAGAGGCTCAGTTCAGTGATGTGCAAAATTCAGCAGCTCCTCTGTTTCCTCTCTCACACCAAGGGCGTTGGGTTGTTTTGCACAACTGCTGATTTTTGAGGGAAATCAGAAGTGGAAATCCCTCCCTCCCTAAAAATAAACTGGGATATTTGAGCTCTCTCTGGAGAGTTCAGCACCTCAGCTCTTCCTGCTGCCCCATGGAGACGATTTTGATTAACCAGGGGTGTAAATCTCATAAAATCTCATAATTTATCCAGAGGAAGCCCCAGAGAAGCTGTGGCTGCCCCTGGAATGTCCCAGGATGGGGCTAGGAGCCCCCTGGGACAGTGGAATTGTCCCTGCCATGGCAGGGGTGGAACAGGATGGGCTTTAGGTCCCTCCCAACCCAAACAATTCCACGATTTGATGAGATTTTAATAATTCCCTGCCTTGGCAACGATCTGCTGACCTCTAGTGTCAGGACATCACTTGATTTTCTGTGCTGTACTTGGTGATCGATACAGAAAAATAAGTTCTGGGTCTGCACAGCACTCCTGAGTTCCAGGAATTTCTGATTAATTTAGACTCGATGACTCCACAAATTCCTCCTGCTCAAACTCCGCGTTTAAGACGAACTTGCCAACCAGCTCTGATGAGTTCCAGCTTTATATATGGAAATAAAAATTCCACCTTTCGGGAACTGCTGCTTTTTGTGTTTGACTCTGCGCCGTAAAAATTAAGGTCACTGCATAAAATCACTGACTCTTGAACCTTTCCCAAAGTTTTTATTTCTTTCAGGCGTTCTTGTGCATCACCTGTCCTGTTATATTATCTGAAAGTGCAGAGGTCTTGGCAGGCTAATTTTAAAAGAAAAAAAATGAAATTGAGGTTTTTTTTATGTGTGTGCTGCCATCCTGCTTAATTTGTTTGTCTGGTAATTTGTTTGGGGGTTTTATTCTGGGTTTGGTTTTTGGTTTTGTTTGGGTTTTTTGTGGGTTTTTTGGGTTTGTTGGGTTTTTTTTTTTTTTGAAGGTTGTTTTCTTCAAAACAATTGTTGGAGCAACTCATAAGAATCGACTTTCCTCTGAAAATTAAAGAAATCTATAATAAAGAAATGAAATATCTTAATTTTTCGTGGTGTTTTTTGCCCCACTTCACAGCTCTGCTTTTTCACTGCTTTAAAACAACTCTGGCTTCTGAAAACAGAGCACTCCCTAATAATAGGAAGCTTTCTGATTAATAAAAATAGATTTCTATTTCCTTTTGCATATTCTGTGGCGATGACTTTATCTCTTTACAATCTTTTCCATCCTCGGCAGGTGCTGTTTTCTTTATCCTCTCTGCCCTTTACATCCAAAACGCTGAATTTTGGGGGAGTCAAATGAGTCTTTTTTATTTCCAAAATCCTCAAAGTGACACTGTAAAGGGGGACATAAAATGACACTTAAGAGGAATTTTATTAAAATTAATATTTCGGTATTAATATTAATATTTTAGTAGGGATATTTTAATATGCCATTAGCATTTTAATTGGTGAGATGGGGCCATTTTGGCAACAAAACCCAGAGGCTGGGGCTGGGAGCTGGAGCAGAGCTGGGGGTGTGGAGGAGCTGGGAAGGTGACAAATGCTCTGCCTTGTCCTTGGATTTTGGGTCCCTGCATTGGCAGTGGGGTCCTTTGGTGCAGGTGATTTCCACCGGAGAAATCATTAAATAATCGGAATATTTATATTATAAAAAGTAGCTCCCTGCAGCATTTCTCAAATCGTGTTTTGGGGGTTTTAACCTCTGATGGGGACCTTAATTTGCAGGTTATTGCGATAAGAAATAAAAGGTGACAGCGAAGCTGAGCTGCTGGGGTGTTCAATATTTGATTTTTTTAATTTTTGGGGCAATTTCCAAGGCAGAAGCTTCCTGCAGTGCCAGGGGTCTGCAAACAGCCTGACCCCACTGCCTTGCTCTGCTTTGTAGCCCTCATGGACCCCTGTGCAGAGAAAATCTTTTTTTTTTATTTTTTTTATACAGAAAAGCAGAGAACTGAGGAGAAACTTCAGTGACTTCATGCTTTGGGTGAACATCTGGATTTGCATCTTGGTAAAGAACACACATTATTCAGCACAAGAATATATTTATCAATTGGAGCACTCGAAGTATGGTGCTTTTAAAATGAAGTAGTGGTGCTCAGGAGCAGATCCAGATCAGCAAAACCCCACAGAACATGGGCAAAATAAAGTATTTAAAGTCATTCAAGTCTCAGCTGGTAGCTGCTATTCTCTCTTAAGATATTAGAATTTATTAAAATATCATGCAGCCAGAGGTTGGGATGTATTTTTAGGATTTTATACCCACAGACAAAGCTTTTCAATTCTTTATTTTTCTTTTTTTTTAGCTGCTACCAAAGCAGTTTTTTGTCTGGCCTGGAATGGATCTATCACATTCTGCTTTGCCCAGAGCACTTAGAGAACAAAACCAAATTAATTTAGCTGCTCCATGTTTTTTTTCTTTGCTATGAAAGTCTGCAAGACACCCAAGAGTGACCTACTTTAGTATTCCTGCTATTTCTTATATTTATTTTTGGTTGGTTTGCCCTTTTTTTGTGGCGCTTTTTTGTTTGTTTGTTTGTTTGGGGTTTTTTGTTGGGTTTTTTTAATTTTGTTTTGATTTTGGTTTTTTTGGCGGTTTTTGGTTTTGGGTTTTTGGAGTTTTTTGCTTTTTTTGTTTGTTTTGTTTTTTGGGTTTTTGGTTTGGTTTGTTGTTTGTTTTGGTTTTGGGGGGTTTTTTCAGGTTTTTTTTTTTGTTTTGGTTCTGTTGGCTTTGGGGTTTTTTGCGCGTTTGCTTTGCTAAGGGAAGAAAAAAGCAAAAACAGAAAGTAACCAGAAAAGGAGAAAAGTCAAGCCTTGAGCTGCAGATCTGCCTCAGACCAGCGTTTTGGGGTTTTTTGCGACCTCACTTTTGTTTTTTGGCTCAAAGAAAAGTCTGGATAATTCTCTCAGGCCCAGGGAGTGACTCGTGGGGTGCCCTGTGCAGGGTTAAAAGTTGGATTTATGATTTTCGTGGGTCCATTCCACCTCAGGATATTCTGTGATTTTGTGAAGAATTACGTTGCCAAAGCGCTGTTGTGAGGCTTTAAACGTGCAAAATTAACAGAGTTTATTCTACTCCATCACTTCTTTTGGACACCAATCACCTTTGAGTTGTGAATCACAAACATTTTCCATCTGAGATCTGTGGGAGCTGCGTGAGGCTCCCAAAACTGGTTTAGAAACTCGTGGAAAAACTGGGAAAACAAGAATTTCAACCTTCCAGGGGAGAGGATTCCACTGCCAGCTCCATGTGGAGGTGCCAGGGGGTCCCACAGGAGCCAGGGAGAGCAGGATGAGGATAAAATACCCTCCTTGTCCCAAAGGGTGATGTGTTTTGGAGGAGAGTAAATCCTCCTGGCAAATCAGGGGTTGGGGATGTATCTGAGAGGACCCTCTGAGTTGTTTTTATAGCTTGAAATTCAAACACTTGATCTACAGCAATATTGAAACCTTAATTCTAATGTGAAAAAAAAATAAAAAGCCAGTTCACATGGAATCATCAAATTCAGACATCTCAGATTTGGCTCTTCAGAATTAAAGTTGCTTTCTTCACCCTGACATTGATGTGCGCTGATCTGTAGATTATTCCAGAAGGAATTATTTAGTTGGGGCTGTGCCCTGCTGATCTCCCCTTCCTCTGAAGAAAGAATGCAGTGGAAGTGACATCCAGCACACAGGAAGGCCACAGTGGTCATTCAGCTGAAGAAAAATGATTGTAAAGCTTCTTTAGGAAAGAAATCCAAATAAAATAATGTCCCAGCCAGGTTAGTGGGCCTTGGCAGAGGGTTTATCATCTGGCCAGGTAGAAGGGGCAGTAAATTGATTTATTGCCTGTCACTGCACCTGGGCCAGAAGTCCAGAGGGGAACTAAAAACTAAAAAAGCCATCAGTGAGCACGTCACACTGAAGTGCATCAAAAAAAGGATGGTCGGACATGGATTTACTGACCTCAGCTCTGGTTTGTGGTGTCAGTTCTGGTTTGTACGAGGCAGGAGCTGCACAGGCTGCTCCTCAAGGTGTGTGAGGCTGGGTGTGGTTGTACCTCAGGTTCCCCTGTCCTTCAAATCCCCTGAATTTCACAAATAAATCACTGCTGGAGCTCGGGAACTGCAAAATCTGCTTCCTGTCAGCTCTGCTCCTGCTGGGGAATAAAACTTCCAGCACCTCTTATGCACAAAAACCCATGAGATATGAGTGCACCCTTGTGTTGGGGATTAAATCCTGGAAAAAAGAGGAACATTAAAGGGTGGATTGGGTGTGGTTGTACCTCAGGTTCCCCTGTCCTTCAAATCCCCTGAATTTTGCAAATAAATCTCTGCTGGGGCTGGCTGGGAACTGCAAAATCCACTTCCCTGTCAGCTCTGCTCCTGCTGGGGAATAAAACTTCCAGCACCTGTTATGTACAAAAAAATGTGAAATACGAGTGCACCCTTGTGTTGGGGATTAAATCCTGGAAAAACGAGGAACATTAAAGGGTGGATTGGGTGTGGTTGTACCTCAGGTTCTCCCTTCCTTCAGACCCCGTGTGTCTCACAAATAAATCGCTCCTGGAGCTCAGGAACTGCAAAATCCACTTCCCTGTCAGCTCTGCTCCTGCTGGGGAATAAAACTTCCAACCTCATATGCACAAAAAAGCATGAAATACGAGTGCACCCTTCTGTTGGGGATTAAATCCTGGAAAAACGAGGAACATTAAAGGGTGGATTGGGTGTGGTTGTACCTCAGGTTCTCCCTTCCTTCAAACCCCCTGAATTCCACAAATAAATCACTACAGGAGCTTGGGAACTGCAAAATCCACTTCCCTGTCAGCTCTGCTCCTGCTGGGGAATAAAACTTCCAGCCTCATATGCACAAAAAAGCATGAAATACGAGTGCACCCTTCTGTTGGGGATTAAATCCTGGAAAAAAGAGGAACATGAAAGGATCTGTCAACTTTGTATTTATTTAAAAGTGCATTAACAAGGAAGCCAGTTCTTAGGGATCATCCAGGTATTCAATTTTGTGTCTGTTCTTTTCCCAGGTCCAACCCTGCCACCTGAAAGGCTGAACGCAGAGCTCCCCGGGGAGAACGGGAATTACGGAATTTCGGGGACTGAAGATGCTGCTGCTGCTGTGGGAGCAGCTGTTCCTGGTGTGGTTTGCTGGCTGCCTCGCAGGTAACTCTGATTTCTCTGTTAGAACTGGGCATAAACTCCCAGACTGGAGATTCCAGCTGCCCTTGAGGAGGAGAACCCAGAGGCTTTGAAATGCAGAAGTTCTGTAGAGTTTAGAAACTGAGTGTGCAGTAAATGCCTTAAATAATACAAGATATTAAAAGTGAGTGAATTAAAGGAGCCTTTGCTGTGTGGGGAGGTGCTTTCCAGGCAAGCAGAGGATATTTGGATGCGTTCAGGGTGCTGTGGGTGGCAGTGGATCGTGGGGGTGTGATTGAAGAGCTCCAGTGGGTGTTTGTCTGCAGCTGGACACTCAGATCCTTGCTGGGGCTGGGTGCTGCAGCTTTTCTCAGAACTCGGGCGTTTATTCTGAGTTGCAGCACTGTGTTATTGCTGAATTCCTGCCCAGATCAGCGTTTCTCGCTGTGCCACACCCCTCTCAGAGTTTGGAACGGGGGCTGCTGTTGAGGTCTCTCTCTGCTGCCACCTCAGCTCTGCAGGGACATTTTTCTGTGCCCCACTGAGGTCGGTGCTCGCTCCCAGCGGCACAAATCCAGCCTTGCCTGGGGATCTCTGCTCAGCTCCTGCTGCTCCAGCATCCCCAGCGATGCCGAGGGGAGTGAAGGGAGGGGAGAGGCTCCTGTCCTGTCCTCAGGGCTTGGCTCTGGTGAATTCTGTGCCCCTTGGCACTGCCAGGCCTGCCAGGAGCGGGGTAGAGCCCAAATCCACCCTGTGCATCCTCGCCAGAATGGTCAGCGGAGCTCTGGGGAGGAGGGCAGTGCCAGGAGAGGAGGGCAGTGCCATCCTAACACAGCTCACATGAAAATCCCGTGGTTTCTCCCCAGGGCCTGCAGTGGATGGAGGTGTTTGCTTCCCAAGCACTCCAGGGCGGGGAGGATGGGGGAAATGCTGTGGCTGCCCTGGGCAGTGCCCTGGCTGGGATTCCTGCTGATCCTGTGCTGTGCCAGCCTCCCTTCCTGTCCCTTCCCGCTGTGACAGGGTCCTGGCTGGCCTCAGGGGGGCTGCAATCCTAACACAGCTCCAAGGTGGATGGATTTAGCTCTTCATGGAGGCTCACAAGGCCGGGATTTGCTTTTGGCGCGGTCAGGAGCTTTAAAGGAAGGGAAGTGACCTTGTTAAACCTCTCTGTGTGCACCCTCCCAGCCCTTCTCTGCACCAGTTTCGGGTCACTCCCTGCAGCTGGGTGCTTGCCACACACCAGTTCCGTGGCCATGGCGAGCTGGGAGGTTGCAGAGCCAGCAAGAAGCCAATGAAAAGCTGCTTTTCCTGTTTCCAGAGGCCAGCTGGAGTGGTGGGGCAGGACTGCTGGGAGCCCTGAGCACCCCTCACGGGTGTCCAGCCCTGATTTAGGGCTCTTGAGATGTTCCTTGGAGACAGGAGTTGGGGCCAGATGCAATTCACTGAGCAGCAGGAACTGAGCATTCCCAGCTGCCTGAGCCCATCTCCCTCAAAACTCTGCAGAAGGGCTCGATCCTGGCACAAAAATCTCCTGATGTTTGGAGCCTGGGCACGTGTTCAGTGCCAGCATTCCCTGTTTGCTTCAGCTGCACGAGTGTCGTTAGCAAAGCTTCGGAACAGCAGGCTGTGAAATCCACCTGGGAATGCTGGAGCTGAATTGATTTCCAAACAGGTTTTACTCGGAGCAGGCTGTAAATGTAAAAACAAGTTGTCAAACAGCTGGGAGAATGTTATTTTAACCTCTGATGAAGAGGGAGCAGCAGGTATTCTGCCTGCCCATAGCAAACCATTTTTCTTGTGCTTTGCCCATAAGCAGAGAGACAATTCTTGTGAGAGCTCAGAAACAACATCCCAGCTGCAAACAGGAGATGATGCTGATCCGGGCTTATAAACCCTGACACTCTGCGTCTTTGCAGATAATGTATTTCCAACCAGGCCCTCATCGCAGTGTCCTGCACTGAATTGCTTTGCCCTGATCAGATGTGAATCTTCGTAGTTCATCAAAGAGGGGAAAGTGAGAGGATCTCAGGGAAAAAACCAGTGGCCCTTGGGTTTTTGTTTATTGAAGTGTGGNTATAAATATATATATTTAATGCATTCTGAAACCCCACATATATATATTTATATGGGGTTTCAGAATGCCTTGTTAGGAGAGGAGTTTCAAAACACACTCTTTAGCATTATTGTGTTTAAATTAATCTGAAGAGCAGCTTCAAAGATAAAAATGAGTAAAATATGCGAACCAACACCAGCAGTGAAAGTGCAGAACTCGTCTGTGAGCTGTGGCGAAGTCAGGACTTAATTCCAGGTGTAACTTCTGCAACTTCTGATTCCTGTAGGGCTGTCACCCCTCCTGAGTGTCCTGATTGATTTTGTCCTTGGGGAAGGGTGGCAATTCCTGTCTGGAACGTGTGAGGATGAATTTGGTGAAAATCCGACATAACTGAGCTGAACCCGCATCAGAGGAGGGTGTGAAAACTTCCCTGCAGTTTGTGGAGCAGCTGCATTTTCTGAGCACTCTTGGAAATTTTGGCTTCGTTTTCCTGCTCCACTGGAGAGGAGGAAAAGGCTTCTGGGGAGGAGGAAAAGGCTCCTGGAGAGGAGGAGGAAGAGACTCCTGGAGAGGAGGAAAAGGCTCCTGGGGAGGAGGAAGAGGCTCCTGGGGAGGAGGAAGAGGCTCCTGGAGAGAAGGAAGAGGCTCCTGGAAAGGAGGAGAGGCTCCTGGGGAGGAGGAAGAGACTCCTGGGGAGGAGGAAGAGGCTCCTGGAAAGGAGGAGAGGCTCCTGGAGAGGAGGAAGAGACTCCTGGGGAGGAGGAAGAGGCTCCTGGAGAGGAGGAAGAGGCTCCTGGGCAGCCCCAGCTGGGAGCAGCGCTGGCCAGAGCAGCACTCTGAGCACAGGCACTGCTTTCTTCACTCTCTCTCAATGCTCTGCTGTTTTCTTTCTGCTCAAACCAGCTGCTCCCTCCTCCCCAGAAAGGTGTGTTTGTAAAGGCTCCCCTGGGAATGAACAGGAAAAAAACAACTTTTGAAGGATGGTTGAAGGGGAAGGAAAGCTGTGAATAAAGGGAGAGTTCAAAGAGTCGAAACAAGGAGGACTCTGTGGGTAAATACATAAATTTTTTCTCCTTCAGGAGATGAAAGGAGACATTTCAAACAGCGTGGCCAGGGCCAGACCCGGAGCCGCCGCTTGGATTAACTCCTCTCCTAAAATTCTGACTCCTTGCCACCACAAACAGTGAATCCTAACACTGTCTGTACTGCACTTTATTTAAATAGAGGAAAACAAAAATTATTATTAATTTTTTTCCTCCAGCCTTTGCAAATAAACCTACCACCACCAGAAAACAAACAAAAACCCAGCCAAAGCACTGCTATAACACATAAAAACTCTTTGGACATTGAAGCCTGCTTCCTGTTCTATCACTTTATACTAAAATTTGCCAGTGGGGAGGTTTTCCTTCTAATTCCTTACTCAGCAGTCCATTTGAGCTTAAAACTAGATCATATTATCTGTATTTCCTTATGTCAATTCAGGTGGTTTTATTGCTTTCATTTTCATTTTTTCATTTTGTTTTCTCCCTCTAATACAGAAATAAACTGTTAAGCCCTCGGGCACAGCGATGTCGTGCATCAGATTCACAGTTCTCCTCTTTTTTAGTATCAAGTTTAGACCTATGAAATTGGAAAGCATGATTCTTTCTTTATTTTCCAAGGAGCATGAAAAGAAACTCTCAGTGTTCTTCCTGCTCTGTTGCTGTGATTAAATCACGGCATGAGAAAAGTGGAAATATCCTCTTCAGATTTAGTCTTTGGTGAGGAGTTTCTGCGTGGGTGAAAGTCCATTTGTAGGAAAAAATAAGAAATATGAACCTGGGGTGGTGCAAAGCCCATGAAAATACCTTCATGGAGATCCCAGCCTTTCTCCAAGCTCCGTGGATTTTCCAGAATGTCGTGTATCAGAGTCACAGTTCTCCTCTTTTTTAGTATCAAGTTCAGACTTACGAAATTGGGAATGATGATTCTTTCTTTCTTTATTTTCCAAAGAGCATGAAGAGGAACATTCAGTCTTCTTCCTGCTCCATTGCTGTGATTAAATCATGCTATGAGAAAAGCAGAAATATCCTCTTCAGAGTCACTCTTTGGCCAGGAGTTTCTGTATGAAAGTCCATTTTAATAAATATGAACCTGGGGTGACAAAGTCCAAGACCTTCACGGACATCCCAGTTCTCCAAGCTCCATGGATTTCCCAGTCTGGATTTCCATGGTGGGCGTGCTCTTCTCATTCCAATATTGAATTCCCGAAGTGCGGAAAGTGCTGTGATATTCAAATTCTTTTTGAAGGGAGACCTTTAATGGCTTTTGAAGAGTCTCCCTGGTTCCTGCTTTATCTGAAGATAGCTGAAGAAAGGTTCCTCTTGAAGAGCAGCTCCCTGGTGCTGCCGATACTGTCTAACCTTAAAGCTGAATCCTCACCTTCAGACAATTAATGCTTCCCTTCAACAAGACAAATGCTGCCTTTATCTTCATTAATTAAGCTTGCTGCAGGCTTGATGACATTTGAATGGAGAGATTTTGGCTAGTGGCAATTCTGATTTTTACACCAATTACCAAGAAGGAGTTTTCAGGCGGTTTATCCTGCAATAAAATTCTATTACTGCAAATATTCCTGAGCAGGAGGGCTGTGCATTTGTACTGCACAGTTCTTCTGCCTGCTGCAGTTTAAAGTGCAATACAATAGAGCAGTAATTCCAATATATTTCTTTTAAAAGGTTATGGAGCTTGGGCACAGTGAATAGCAATCCCTGCTGGAATACTTGCTCCAATCCACGAGCTAAATATTTGTTTAATAGGAACTGTGGTAACTCCCAGAGCCTTCAGACTTCAGATTTTTTGGTAGATGGATCATTGCCTGGTATTTTGTTTATGTTAATGCCTGATCAGCGGCTCCCTAGAGCAGAGGC
>VYZT01011143.1:0-23783 GCA_013400735.1 Pomatostomus ruficeps
TCCCCCAGCCCAGACTTGAATCATTTTATCTTACCTCTATTAACTTGCAGTCCACGGCCTCAGTCCGGAGGCCCATTCAGAATGCGATGGTCTTCCACACAGCTTTTGGTACACACTTGCTATAATAGGCAAAAGTCCTCCATAAAGGTGTTTAAGCCATAAACCATAATATTTCAGTCTCCAACATATTCCAACACTTTTCAGGCATGTTATCTATCAAAAATGACCTGCATAGTATGCCAAAACATGGCTTATACAGTATATCATTATATAGACATATATCTATAAAAATTTATTTTCTCATTTATTTTCTGAGCACTCCCTAATAATGCCATTATGTTTTTCAGAAGGGAAATTATCCCAGAAAAAGGTTCTGCAGGGTTATTGTTATAATAAATAAATAATAAATAATAAATAAAACATACCTGTGTTTACTTCATGGATTAAAAAAAAAAAAAAAATACAAAAACGTCTCTTTGTATTTGGTAAGCAAGTGACCAAGTAGTACCAGTGACAAAACATCAGACTTACTACCAACCCACACATAAAGTAATACTTAATCCCTTATCAATGAGCCGTAAAATTGCTTGGCTGTTTCCAAAGTTATCTTAGTCTGTAGTTGTCTCAGTACCCTTCCCTTTCTCTCTTTTCCCCTTTGCAGTCACTTGCATCTCTGATTCTCTGATCACTTCTTCAGTCTTCTTCATTACCTCCTGTATTCCCTTACTCATCATGCACATCATTTCTTGTTCTTCCAGACTTCCCTTTCAGAAGAGCTAGTCCACAAATAGAAAATGTCTCCAGAAATACTTCAAAACATATGGAAGTTCTCTTCCCACACGCACGCTTCTCTGCTCAAAACCCCTTCCACGCCCCATAAGTAGTCTTTTCAAACACAAACCCAAACCCTCCTGTATTTGTCTACAGCGAGAAAGCATAAAAAGTAATGCTGGTGAATGCTGCTGGCTTGCAAGGATTGCTGGCTTGCAAGAGATTTTAAAAGTTTACTTTGTTTGTAATGCACAGAGACATCTTTACTCAGCAGAGTTTCTCATAGTCACTTGCTCTCTAAGCCTCAACTACTTGAGGAAATGAACTATAAAACTACATGCAAAGTGTATGGAAGTCCAGTTACCACCTGTTGTGAAATCAAGAAACACATAAGAAAGAGAAGTATTTTTTATAATGAAATGGCGGAAAAAAATGTGACTCTGGTTTCAAACCATATTTTTGTAAGATACAGTAAAGCTGTGTGTAATCAGAAAGATGCTGTTATTCTTTTGAAAAGACCTACATGTCCATCTCAGGCAAAACTAGGCTTTAGGATCAAAGCTAAGTCTACCGCAATGTTTAAGGTCACTCTACACAGAGGTGATATTCCTCTTAAGACCTTAACCCAGCTGAATCTTATGTAGCAACTTAGCTGAATTTCAGTGACTGAAAGCATTCAGGCATTTGACATGATCTTGTCATGGATTGGGAATTTATTCACCTTTTTCAAATTCTCTGGTCTCTATTACCTGTTAGTGCAGTCAAACCTGGGAATATATGCAATATGGATCATTTTTTCTATTCTGTAATAGAACAGAGCACAGAGAACAGAAAAATCATACTGAGTCGGACAATTTTCAGATTGGTTGGTAAAGGGAAAAAAAATAGAAGTAATACTTGATTAAGCCTCAACAAATATTGTGTGTTCTTTTGGATTCAGTTTCCTTACTCTTAAACTAAGTCACCTTTTTTTTATCGCTTGGTGAGAGATCCTTCCAAAAGCAAAAGGTGATATGTTTAATTTCCATATGTCAAAGTAATATATGGTAATTTTTTCTGTGAAAGTAACAGATAAGAGTATTTCAGAGCAGAGGAGTTCTATGTTTAAAAAAACACCCTCCTCCTCATCATCATTCCAGCTGAAGGGATGGATTGAATCTGCTCGGATTTTGAGATTCTGGTTGCCTTAAAACATCCTGCAGCTCGAGTTTTCAGTTGTCTCACTATATATTAGAAGAAAAAGGAAACTGAAAAATGACAAAACATCTCAACAACAACAAACTAAATAAACAACCCCCCTCTGATTCCTTGCCTAAGTTTTCAATGCACTTTTGAAGCCTGACCTTGGCTGAGGTCACCAGAGGTGAAGGGTACACTTTGGCTTTTCTTGTCTACTATTAACTGTGGTAATAACAAAATGAACTTTGCAAAGAGACTATCAGATTTGTCAGATTTATAATGCTATTTTAGCTTCCAGGCCTTTCTGGACTTTAAAGCAGAAGAAGTGCCTAAGGTGTCTTCAAATTCAGGTTTGCAGGTTTTTTCATCAGATAGACATACTACAAAGACTGTACAAATACTTTTTTTTTTTTTGAGAATTTATAGCTCTTGAAATGGAGCTTCACGTCTCATTCTCCTACTAAAAAACAACTCTCCTACCTGCAAAGCAATCCAAAGCAGGCAGGTCCTGTCTGCTTCCAAAACAGATTGAATTAACATGTTGTCTCTCTCATTTCCCCTCTCTTCCAAATAAACTTTGAGATCTTTGCCATATTGTTGTATTGCCAGCCAGTCAATATTCCAGCAAGGCTGGGGATGCACATAACTTTTGTAAGACAATGTACTACCTTTTTCAAGATGAGCTGGAGAAAAATAAAACAAGTTTCTGAGCCCAAGGTAGTTTTCAGCTTTTCAGTTGAAATTTTTCCCCCAAACATTTCCTTAAGATATTTAGGGTCCTTAAATATCTGGATCTTCTGCATTAAACAGAGATTTAAGGATATCTGTGTCAGACATCAGCTCTCAGACTTGTTGAATTTTGCATTTATATTTGGATCAAAGAAGTTTTAAATAGAGAAGAACAAGCAATTTAACACATCCTATATATTGAATCCTATAAATGTACCAGATCCTGTTTGTTTGGGGTTTCATTCTTCCTTCTCCAGGTTTCACATTTTCATTTCATGTCCTATAATGTGTAGAAAGGTACTTATGGTGAGACAGTGCTTTCATATCTCTAGAAAATTCTGTGTTTTCTTCAGAGTTGCCTGTGAATTTTCCATTTCCTCGGTGGAATCAATCTCCCAAGACTTGCCCCTTCCTTGCCTTCCTCTTCTTCTTCCCACAGTATTTCAGACTAAAATAATGATACAGTAAAAAATTACAAGATCCATAGCTTTCTGTAGCAATGTCTCTAAGTAGTTTGGAGTTAGAAGCCTTTAGTTCAGTCGCTCTTCATGATAAAATCTATCGTCAGCTTTTCAAATTAATAGAGTGGCTGAATTCTTATGTATATGTATTATCTGTTTTCTAATTAAGATTATCTAATTGTCCAGAGTGACCCAAATACCTCTCTTAGTTCTATCTGCAAAAAATCTTTAAGGTAATTCATCATAATAGTGTAAATCTATTGAAAATCTTAATTACAGATGAGTATCACTTCTAGCAATACATTGTGAGAGGATAGGTTGACAGATTACTGACAATTAAGATCTTACTTATCAATTCACATTGCTCAGGCACAGACCTCAGTTTGAGGCTTACACCCTATAGTAAAGTATTTGTCACATAAAACCAGATTACTATCTCAATATTAATTATTATTGCATGCTTTATATTTGTTGATTTATTCAATCATAGTGCAGGATCCTAACACAGAGGCCCACTGAATTTCCCTTTAGGATTTAATTGTTAGGTAAAATGTTGAAATATTTGATAACACCATCAATGTCTTCTTCTGTTTATAAAAAATATCACAGACACAACGTGTTACTTCTCACTGTAATAAAAGGTAACTTTATGAGCATTTGCTATAAGTCAGGCCGGAGTTCAGGTCATCATTTGTGGATTATACCTGAAGGAGCTGTGAAAACAAATATTCGCTGGTCTATACATGGGACTGGAGCACATAAAGGTTTTAGATGAGAACATTTCAGAAATCCCATCTGCAATGGCACTTTATGCTGCTTTCTTCCATCACTTTTATTCCTGTTTTATTTTCCAGCACTAGTAAGTGAATCTGTGAGCTGCTTATGACAGTGTAGTCAAGGTTCTTCTGAATACTGTTACTGGTCTTTTTAATTACATTACTTTCACACACAGGTACTCATCCTAGACATGTTATTCATGTATCACTCAAGGAAGGCCTAAAATTATTAACATATAGTCAGAGCTCTTATCAGTGAAGTGTTCAGGAGAACCACTGCTGGGATCCACCAAGGTAACAACATCCCTAGCAGGCAGCAGGTTTGTTTTCTGACAGTCATCTGGTGCCAATGCTTTAGGACTGTTCTGGGACACTGCCAGACAAAAGAATTTAATGGCTTTACTCTGCTCTACTAAGAAGCCTGCAAACTAGCTCAGTATGCTGGAGGAAGGAAGTCAGAAAAGGTTCAGGATTAAAATAATCCTAGGCAGATGAATAAATTCATATACAGGTATTAAACACACAAAGTTTCCTCAGGAAAGTCAGCAGGAAAAGAAAGCACATGCCACAGCAACCAATGGGATCATGCACAAAATGCTAAGCCTGTCATGTTCATTCTTATAATTGTAACACCTTAGGTATGATAGACACTCATAAATATTGATATTTTTAAATCTGGGGTTTTTTATCCTAGTGTTAAATATATTGTCAAGACAGCTGTCAGTCACTAAGCCACTAGTCACAGTTATCCCAAGGGATAAAGCACCGATTCCTAAAATACTCACTACCTTGAGGAAGCAATTGGTTCAGATGGGCAGGTGTTCAAGAACTGCAATGTGCAGAAACAAACTGCAGGATTTCACTCTTGCAGTGAAAGGACAAAAACACAATTTAGACCATAAAAGTGGCAAAAAGAATAATGGAATGAAAACTAAAAAATGCAATTGGATTTCATTGGTGTCCCTCCAATACACACTACCAGACAAATACTTTTTGCTTCTTACCTATGTCACATAATATTTGCAAAATTTAATGAGGAAAAGGAAAAATGTACAACTAACTTTTGTTATTGACATTAAAATACTAGTAATAAACAAAATGTAAATATAACCTTTTCCCCTAAATTACACTTTATCAGCATCCTTTTCAATTTAAACATGGATCTCAAAAGATTCAGAACTCATGAAAAGAAGTGCAGAATCATGAATTAACTGTGAGTTCTATGTCTGTGAGTGTGCATGTGTAAATTATTGTCACTCTGAATGTTTCTCCCAATGGTAAGCAAAGAAACATCTTTGTCAATTAAAGAACAGATATAGTAGCTGTCATCAGCTGCTACTCCCCTTCAAAATTTCTCTGAAAAGCACTTTTTTTCCTTACTGAGAAAGATATAATGCTAGATAATTAACTGAACACAGAAAAAGATACATGAACATTGGAAGTACAATTGGACACATTACACTTTTAGAAAAAAATGAAGAGAGAAATTTAAAAATTCCTTGTCAATGACTAAAAAACTGGGCTTAATTGAGAAATCAATAGTAAACATGCTCCTTTATGATTTAGCAGTATGCTGTTGTATTGGTTTTGACAGGGAAGGTTGATTTTCTCCTTAGTATCTGGTATGGGGCTGTGTTTTGGACTGGTATGGAAATAGTGTTGATAACACAGGGATGTTTTCACTATCACTGAGCAGTATTTGCACAGAGCCAAAGGCTTTTCTGCCTCTCAGACTGTCAGTCCTACCAGCAAGTGGACTGGGGGTGCACAAGGAGTTGGGAGGGGACACAGCTGGGACAGCTGAGCCCAGCTGACCAAAGGGATATTCCAAACCCTATGGCATCATACTCAGAATATAATGCTGTGGAAAAAAAGAAGAAAATGGGGATGCTCAGAATGATGTCGTTTGTTTCCTAGATTTCATATAATGAAACACTGCTCTCCTGGGGGTGACTGGACAGCTGCCTAACCAGGGGAAACAGTGAATTAATTCCTTGTTTTACTAGTGTGCATGGCTTTTGCTTTTCCTTTTAAACTGTCTTTATCCCCAGTCGGGAGTTTTTTTTCCTTTTACCCTACACGTCTCTTCCCCAGTGGGTGGCTGGGTGGGACTTAGCTGCCTTCTGGGTTTAAACCATGACATAGGATACTAAAAATTCAGAGAATATTTTAGTCAGTCTGGCAATATGAGAGCTGGAGAGTTTGATATAGTTAGGAGGGTTTTCCTTAATTGTTTTTTAATCTTTTGGTAAAGTTTTCTCAAAAACCCTGTAACCAGAAACATGAGCAGCCAAGAGACACGTTTAGAGGGCCAAGTGCTTAGTCTTGCAAGAACAGCTGGTGAAAAAGCAAAGTATAAAGAAAGGAAGAAAATGTCAATCTTATGTACTTTACCAGTCCCTAATGCAGACATATAAAATATTTGGTCTGTCAAGTTCCTCTGGGACTATGGCACTTATACATCTGGAAACTTGAGGAAATACTTGACCATAGTTTGTTTCTATCCTCTCGGGTCATCTTAGATAACACAGGAATCAGAACCACACCATCTCTCTTGCTTTCCCAATATTTTGGGGTTATGGGAAGGGATAGACAGGTAATGAAAAATTGGAATTCTGACTCAGTTTTTGATCAGTTTGAGTACTATTAAATGATGCTTACATTGGAATTTACTGAGGTAAGAAATAAGGTGTAGCTAACAGTTATATTTCTAGAGAAAATCTTAAGGGCCCCATTGTTTTGGACAGTTATACGCTACAGCAAAACAGGAATTACACCTGTAAAGAGGGAATGGAATGGGATACTGAGTAAACTCTTTGGCTGAAATGATCCCTAACAGATTACAAGTGTGCTAAGATGAAATGAGCATGAAACAAATAAAGAACTAATAGATAAAAGTGCTGTTATAACTGATAGAAAGTTTCAAGGCTGTATATCAGCACAAGTTATCCCAGACACTATCTATATTGAGTTACTACATTTATGTTGGTTACACACACACATAACACACATATGCATTAAAATGAATAAGAATGATATGCTGGGTACAAATTTCATTTCGGTGAGGAAGAATAATCACTAACAAACTAGAAGAAAGCTGAGTGTTCTCCTTTGATGTCTTAAATATACAATAGGCAAACTACATCTCCATGAAGAGTAATCAAATACTGGTCAGCTTTTAATCTGTCAGCTAAATTAAATGAGGTAAAGTTTAATTGACCGTGATTTGACTTGAGTTTCTATCAGAAACTAAACAGTTTTCCTATCTCCTTCATCCTTCCCTCCTCCTGTAAAAATGTTGATTTGGGACAATTCAAGCCTTGCAAAACATTTTGTGTTTTATAAACCCATTTTTATTTTTTCTTCTGTTGTTATTTTGATCAATGATTTTGTTCTCTTTTATAACTTTTTAAATTAAAAGTCTAAATATTTTATTTTTTAAATATTCAAAGTAAAAGCTTTATAATATCTGCAGCTATTTTTAGCTTTGAAAATTATTTGGTCTCCTTGAATTCTATTTTCCATCAAAAGTTACTGTCTGTGGAATAGTATCACAGGAGGTCAGAGAGTATAATTCAAGAGTCCCTGGGGCCTTATAAATGTTCTGATTCTAAGCCCTAAAGTTGAGAATTGAGTAGGAAACATATTCATAAACACAGAGACCAAAGTATTTTGCAGACTATCAAATCTGATCCTCCAAAGCTCATAAAATTACCTCTATACTAACAACATCTCATTGGTTTTGAAGAGCACTTGTGCCATGGCTCCTTCTACTGAAAATCAGAATTAAAGAAGGAATATCTCAACTGAGATAGATGATCCAGGTTGTTTTAAACAGTGCTGATAAGTACCACAAATTGTGCTAATGGGCTGGTGATTTGCTCTTTTGGGATGCAGCAGTGAAAAACTCTCAAAAGTGATTGGGGCAACTGACACAGCTCAGAGGAAAAGAGGTCAATAAATAAGATATTAGATGTCTTTCTCTTAGACATTGCTGTTCTGAATTACCTCCTAGTAATTAAGTCTGATGAAAAAGACATAGCAGTTAAACAAGCACTGTCTGAAACTTGTTAGAAATTAGGAAGGTAAGAGGTGAGAAAGACTGAAAAACTTGCAAGAAAACCATAAGTAGATTGTAAACTCTGCTTTTATGCTTTGAAATTTTTCCCCAAATCTGGCTCTTAGAGAAAAGTATATTGATATGCAATGTGTAAACTTTGAGCTTGTTTTATTCTCAGCATTCATGATGAATAATATCTTGCAACTATGCAGTGTTTTCGTATCTATAAAAACTGATCAAAATTCTACAATATTTATGACTATGCATTCATTATGGGGTGAGTTGCACCCATTAATGGTTTGGAATGAATGTGACTAACTTTTAATTTAATTATCATAGAGTGGCAGCCTTTCTCAATTTTATTAAAGAATCATAAAAACGGGGTCTGGAGCTACTGCATGCAGGCTCATGATCTCACCCTTTTCTTTCCTATCCTGAAGTTCTGGATTTCCAAATATCTCACTTTAATATCTCACCTGCATTCCTGTCATACACCACTGCGATGGAAGTACTACTGAGTGAGCTGAATGTCCTTATGTGTTCCAGCAAGGAAAAACCTTTACTTTCATGACATTTTTATACAACTGAGGCAAATGTAGTCAGAGATTATGTTCTGCCTTGAGAAAGATGGAATAGTTACGTGCTTAAGAATTTTTTTTCCTACCTGAAGGATTGTTTAACATTTCCGTCTTTGACCTTTTTTTGGTGTCAAGCTTCAATTGTAGGTTTATGAAGTCACATTTTGTATTTTTGGTATTGCACCTATGAAGCAAAGGTAAAATTTGCTTTCCTATTTTGTTTATATTAAAGCTCTGAGGAGCACTCCCCACACAAATGTTTATTCACTTAACTGTGAATTATAATTGTCAGTGCAAACAGACATGTTCGTAAACAGTAACTACATTTTAGTCCTACTGAGTGGGGTATAAAATACAACACTCATTAATAGATAGGAGCAAAACAGAGGATGTTTGTGTGTTTAAAGTGTGCAACAGGGCATCTACAGCTTCTGAAATATCTAAATGATATTCATCTCAATTCTGTCATAAACACCCGGAAAATATCATAAAACCCAACGTGTTTATCATATCTGATGTATTTATTTACCATTGATACACACTTGAAATTCATGAGGGTCATACTTGGAATGGTTTCTTTCTGGCTACAATAGCTACTGAATGTTCAGCTCAGTGTCCAGAAAAACAAGACAGTGTCTCATCAAGACAGGCACTTCCTCACAGTGTTCTTACTTGTATTTGAAAGTCATTTCTAATCCTTTACACTAGGGCCTAAGAGATCATAGATTTCTCCTACCACATCACAAAATGTCTTGAAAAGGATTAAAAAACTCAATCAATATTTTTGAAAACTCTTGACATTTTGCTAGCCACCAGTTAGAACTTACTCAAATAATTTTTAAGATCTCTGAAGACCAACTTAAAAAAAAAAGTAATTTCTTTTTCCAATCAAACATTTTAGAAAATATTATCAATTTTTTTGAAAAATAAATATGTTAATAATATTTTAATGACATTAGAGCTCTTACTGCTTATAACAGACCCAGACGACAGATTGGATTTTTCAGCCACTTGCTTTTTAAAAAATATTAGTATTTTTATTAAGCTCTGCTTTCTTAACCTCACTAAATTTCTTTTTTTAAAATAAAAACAGTTTGAAACACTACCGGTAGGAGAAACATCTACCTACCAGAGGTAGGTAATTTTGGATCAATTTTGATAAAATTGATCAAGAAATAAAATTTCTTGATCAATTTTATCAAAATGCAGGGAGTGCAATCTTACGGCCTGTTCTAGAACAACTTCTCCACTATGGTGATTTTTTCTAGAGAGCATGAAAAGTGCATGGCCATTAAACACTCATTGAACAAAACTGCTAACGTAAAGAAAATGACCGCAGGATCTGAGTAAGATATTAACACTTGTTTCCTTCCTTTTTTCATCTTTGTAATTCTAACTCATTATCTCTTTACATTTTCACTTTTTTTTTCCCATTGCCTTTGACTTATTAACTCCTTAAACATCAAACAATAGAACTCAAGAGCCAGAAGCATATACTACAAGCTTCCCAGGGTTTTCTTTGTCCCCTTTGCTTTACCAGAATTAATGTATTATCATTCATCCCTTCAAGGCTGCATTTTCTCCTGCTTTTGTATATGAGAAATGAGACATTTGGGCTTATGATCATTGAAATGTCCTAAGCTGACAGCACAGAATCACTTAAAATGACTGGATCTCTAACTCTGCTAACAGTGTCAGGTTATCATTATGATTCCAGGGATACTCATCACAGGCAAACTTTGGTACTTGGTATTAAGATATAAGCACTTATGCTTCCATTTAAGTCTCCTGTAATTATTTGGGATGTAGTATTAAATATGAAAATCTGCATCCATATTTAATATTTTTAGAAGGGGCAAATATGGTTACTTGAGTTGTGCTAGTTAAACAATTTAAAGTAGGCAGATTGCACTTGTTATGTAAAGAATAAGAGGAACTAGGGAAGAGACACTAGGGAACAGTTGGCACAGGGATATAAGGCTTTCACTTGTTAGTCACCATCCAACAGCTAGGAGGAAAAAATATGTGGAGCTTGTGAAAGGTGGTGGAGAGCACAATACAAATAAAAGTAGTAAAATAAGGATCACAGTTTGCAGTTTCTGTTCTGGTTTTGCAAGAGTAACAATTGGAATTGTGGTTCACCTTTCTGTCTCTTTTATGCCCCTATTGTTCAGGTGTTTAACGATTAAAGCTCCCTTCTCTTGTGGAATTTAAGCCCTGCCTTCCCTCTGCCCCCCCCACCTCCCATCAGAACCCTGACAGTGCCATCACCTTTAAGACAGATGGACTTTAGGAAAAGTCTCCTACCCATTTGAAGAATTTACACAGCTTTATGCCTTACACCTCTTAATTTCCTCTGCTTCTTATCTAACACTAAAACTGTTCCTTGCCTTTATTCCCAAGAGTTTCATGGGGATACATAACCTAGTTCTTCCCATTTAATTGCACATTAAGCCTTATTATCACTTACTATCATTGCTGCAGTGCCTCATATACTTTTACAAATTTGTATTAAATTAAGAAAATAGTATCTGTTAAGTCTACCTTTCTCTTGTTCCATCCCAAAAAAGCCACATATTTGTCTTTATGTGTGTTTTCTTAATGGGGAATGCTAAGGTTGATGAGAAAGAAAAGCTGACTTCACATTAAAATTGAGTTAAAACCTGATAACTCAGCCTCCCCCCTGGCACTTAAGAAAGAGGACTGCTTCTGCAGACTGGTTCTCTGTGAAATTGCTGCCTGCCTCATACACAAATCCAGACCCTGCCACACGCCTGTTGACAGCTTATTCTAAAACAGCAATTCCAAAATGATGATCAGTGAGAGGCAGCCTCTTAATTGGCATTAGAATGAGTGGAACATCCTCCTCCCAAATGACTTGGAAAGAAATATTCGATGGCAATAAATACGAGATAATGTACACCATTATATTGAATCATAATTGCACACTCTGTCATAGGGGGAAGAGCAGGGTGCTCCTTGAAGGAAGGCACACTTGGAGCTGATGGCAACCATGGTGGTACCACAGCACCAGAGCCAGGCCAACAGAGCCTGAAGGGGACTGCAGTGAGTCCAGCGAGCATCAGGCAAAGGCAAAATAACAAACCAAATCCAGGATCAATCCAGGAAACACAGACACCTCAGCCACAGGGCAGGCAGCCCACTTATAACATAGCCAGGGCAGGAATACGAGTAGGGAGAGAGTGGCTGTTTCTCAGAAACAGCCACTAAAATCCCCTGGCAGCATCTGAACACCAAGTGCTCTCTCCTGCCAGGTGGAATTCAACTACAGAAAACAACGTCAAACAGATCTAATGGAGGACAAAGGAATATGTATGTTCAGAACAGATTTAGGTGAATTCATGTATTTTAAGTCTACCAGTAGCTAATATAATTGTGACAGTTGGATCACCTGAATTCCCAAATTGCTGATTGCTGAATTGCAATACTGGAGTGAAGATCCCTCTACCTACTCTTTCTGAAAACATTTACTGGTCACTGTTAGGAAAATGATGCCTTGGTTTGGTCCTACAATTTCTTACAACAGTCTTTACATTATTTCAACAGAAATAATTTGTGTCATAAACAAAATGTCAAGAATATGAAAGACCTGACTACAAAATGAAGACATGGACAAGGAACACATATCAACAATTAAGTCAGGAAAGCAGAAGATGGAAAAAAAAAAAAAAAAGAAAGAAAGAAAGAAAAAATCAATTTTAAAACTATCTACCAAATCCTCAAAAACCTTTTAAGAAACCTAGACAGGTAATCTTTGTGCGAGAGGATTAAGGAGGACTTATGCTAAAAATTGATGAAGATAAACTAAAAAGATGATAAGAACATTTCCTGGACAGACAGGACAGATCAAAACCTAGGGTTAAATTCAAGTATACCTAGAAAAGCCCAAAGCTTCACTAATTAGTGGTGACCTTCCACTAAATAGGAAACAAAAAAGGTCTGCTGAAAACTTCATGGCCTCAGCAAAATATGAGGCAGAATCTGACTGGAGAAGGACTGACCGAAAAAAATCACTAAGCATCTGCAGTAATGTCTTGAAAACAAAAACACATCAACCTTAATTGTCACTGTGCCACAGAAGGAAGATGAGCCAAAATGTATTGAGTAGCTCAGTAGAACATTAATGTCACTTGCAGGAAATATTCATAGCAGATTGATATTACAGCAAAGGAAATCTAGGAGAAAAAAGAAGGTAAGAAAAGAATGCACAGGTGTCAGAAAAAAGATATTATATACTGAACATGTTTTGAAGAGTCCTAGAAAGGCACATTGAAGTGCAAAATGCTAATCATTATCAACCTGTATGGTTCTGAAAAATCTCGCTGTTCTTGCAGAAATGTAGAGGAGAATGGTTGGCTGCGGAACATGAATGAAGTAAATTACTCTGGTGGGTTAACCTTGGCTAGCAAGTAAATATCCACCCAGGCAGTCACTCGCTTTTCCCCTTAGTGGAATATGGGCAGAGATAAAGACAGAGAGATCACGTAGCCAAATGCCATTGCAGACAAAGCAGGCTTGCTTTGTGGAAAAATAATTTCATATATTGCCAATAAAAATAAATATTCCATTATGGATTTGGGTAGTGTGGAACTACTATCTCCTTGCCACCTGCATGTGTAAAGCAAGAATGAAAGTCTATGTTAGACCAGCATATTTTGTCCACTCTCAAGCCAAAGCCACTATATTATTTATTGACAGGAATAAAAAGCAAAAATATGCAACTATTCTTACTTGTTAACTTCGTTGAGAGAACAAGACTTGAAGGAAATAGTGTGTTAAACCTTGGACCAGGAGTCAGAACTGTAAAGACCTAGATATTGAAGGCTTAGAATAAACTTTCTTCCCGTTTTTGCACTTCTAGAAAGCACAAAGGGCAGCTCTAAGGAGACAGAATTAGAGTGTTAAATATTGCAACCATTCCTCTTGTGATCAATGTTTTCAACAAATTTTCTATAAATAACGAGTAGGTATTTTGCTATCTACAGAACAGCATAATGATGGAAAATAATCCACAAGCAGAAAGAAGAAAGAATTTGTAGAGTATCTCTTATGAATGTTACATAACATTTGGACTGTAGAAATTCTTCAAACAAACCTGCAAGCTTTCTACTAAATATCTATAAAGACCAAAAAAATTGATAGAGCAGGTAATGAAACTGGACACGTATAAAAGATGCAGGAACATATCCATTGTTAAATTTCTGTTATGGAAAGGACAGATAAAATGGTTTGGAAATGTCCAAAGAATAGAAGCATAAGTAGTCCTTACTACTCCAAATGCTGAAACAGTGAACCATCACAGTGGTAACGATTAGAAGGGAATGCTGGGAATCACCTGGCACAACACTCTGCTTAAGAGCAGCCACATGGAGCCAATTTCCCAGACCCTATCCAGATGGCTTTTGAATGCCTCCACGCGTGGAGACTCCGCAACATCTCTGGTCGACCTCAAAGAGATAGAAAGCAAGATAGAAAGTTCGGAGTCAGAGATCAAAAAGAAAGATAGTTTAAACATTTGAAGGATTAATTTATTTGTTTTAACAGCTCATATTTGGGGTTTCTTAATAGAATTCAAGAAAAAAAAAAGAAAATAGAGAATTGCAATATTAAGGTTAAATTTTTAAATAATTATTTAAAAACTATACCATGTTATCATTAAAATATTTGCATGTCTAGCTATATGGAGAGAATGCACGACCTTGAATTTAGCTATTACCTCTCCAACTACAGTTCAGAAGCACGATAGAATCTTGTTGATTTTAAGACACTTTTACATAGTAAAAATCATTCTTTTAAAAACTTGAAATATTTTATGGAGATTTAATATATATTTTAGATCAAATAGAAGAGAAAACAAAATCTACATACTTCAAAGCTGAAGTTTTTTATCCTTTATTTTTAAAGCATTGTGTCTGAATTGAATTGTAATTATAGGGTAGGTTTGTAATTAAATGGGGAAAATGCTGAATGTATCTGTTGATATAAAAGAGAACAAGATGCCGATAGCAAAGTACAAAATGTATTTCCCTAAATCTTCTTCAGTTTCTTTTTGTCTCCTAGAGACACACATTCTAGTTAACTTAAAGTTATTATTTCTCTACCTTTACGACATGCCTGTGGCACTGTGCAAGGTGATCAGGCAAATGCAGGTGGCTCATGGAAAGTTATGGGTGCTTTAGATCTTCCACTAATAGCATCAAACACACCATTTTTATGTTCTATATTGCACAATACAGTTCTTGTCACAGAGCTGAGGGGGAAATAATGGAATATTGGTGAAGAGGATTGTAAACATGCTTGAGTGACTTGCAGCCAGGGTGTTGAAAAACACATAGATCATACAAATTGTTGTTTGGCCTTGTCTGTAGAACAAGTAGAAAAATCTCTGTTTAGATAACATGTGATAGACTAGGAGGCACCCCACAGAACATGCTTGAGATTTCTGCCCTGCTGTGGGAAAGATCAAAGCCAGTGGTAATTCACACCTGCAGGAGCCCCTGACCCACAGGTGAGAGCAGCAGGCTCGCTCATCCTCCAGCACGGGCTGAACTCCATAGTGTCTGTGTGAGTGTGCTCACACCTGTGTGCCGCTGCCCCTGTACTGCTCCAGGGATGCCCTGCTTAGCAAGGCAATGAAAAGAAAATTTGTTCTTGGCATTTCATCTGTGCTTGTGCCTGCTAACACACAGACATTTAGCTTTTATACACAATCACAGAGTCGTTAAGGTTGGAAAAGACCTCCAATATCATCAAGTCCACCCTTTGACTGATCATCACATTCTCAACTGGACCATGAGACTAAGTGCCACATTCAGTCATTTCTTGAACAACTCCAGGGATGGTGACTCCACCACCTCCCTGGACAGCCCATTTCAGTGCTTGACAACCCCTTACATGAAGAAATTCTTCCTGATGTCCAATCTGGATCTCCTTTGGCAAAACTTGAGGCCATTTCCTCTTTTCCTATTGTTTGTTGCCAGTGGGAAGAGCCTGGCCCCCACCTGGATACAACCTCCTTTCAGGGAGTTGTAGAGAGTGATAAGATCCCTCCCGAGCCTCCTTTTCTCCAGGCTAAACAATGCCAGCCGCTCCTCACCAGACTTGTGTTCCAGACCCTTTCCCAGCTCCATTCCCTTCTCTGGACATGCTCCAGCATCTCCATGTCTTGTGGTGAGGGGTCCAGAACTGGACAAAAGATTGGAAGTGTGGCTCCACTAATACTGAGTACAGGGGACAATCGTTTCCCTAGTCAAGTACCACTAGCCAATACCCCACACAAAGTTGTTTTTTTTTTTTTTACATTGGGAATTTTCATCTGCTTATGATGTTCTGAAATTTTATAGCCCTTATATAACCCTGAGAAGAATAAACACAATGATACCTACAGAAGTGAAATACTACTTAAATTACAGAGACATGCAGTTAGAATTTTTCTGCTCTTACAATAAGTGAACACTAAATTTGCTTAACCATATAACCAGCTCCTTCATGCTTCATTAAATCTGAGTCCTCTTTACTAAGTCATACCTTGCCAGTAAAGAGTTTTGCAGTTTTAATAGGAAGGTATCAATGTCTTCTCAATTTATTAAAAATGTTTTAGAGTCTCAATGGATTAAACCATACTATATGCAGAAAAAGGCAGTAATTCTTTACATTAACATCAAATCAACACTGCAGATTTGTGTTCCAAAAAGATGATGAGAAACTTGCAAAGATTGTAGAAAAAGCTTAAATCTCTAAGGAGTTCAAAATTGAGTTGAGTGAAAGTAAATGGATTCCCACCGATGGAATAAATTACATTAAATTCTGTTGACATATATGATTTGTGAAATCCTATCTTTTAGACATACCTGCATGCACACAAAGAAGGCATCAACTAGTGCAAGGATCATGAGCAAGAAAATGGCCTCTTGATGGCATGACTGGCCCAGAAAACTGATCTATTGCACAATGTAGCAAAAAGGCGTATCTTTTCCAGACCTAAATATGGGAGAGCTCTTATTAAACCTAACCTGAATATTGCCAAGACCATCTTTATTTGTGTACAGGGAACAGTAAACTGTGAATTTGAATGTGTAAGTTCCTTAGGGCAAAGAAAACTTTTGTTTTGTTTGTGAGAAATTTATTTTCATAGAGTATCCTCCAGCCAGAAGCTGAGCCTTGTGGGCCCTGGTATGATTTAAAGACAATCTCCTGCAGTGTCCCAGCAATTTGCAACTGCAAAATGAGTTTGCAGAGACTACCTCTTCACTGTTACACTGGTGCTCCTGCTTGCAAAGGGAGACCAGCAGTGCCAAGAGTTTGCAGAGAGAGATTCACAATGGCAGGGCATATCAAAAACTCAGTGCCTTCTGCTTCCCTTCTTACCAAGCCTTCCAACTTCTGTTTGTCATAAATGAGTGTTTTATGTTGTTTAAAGAATCTCTGGAAAAGTTGTCAGCAAAAGAAAGTTTAATGTAAAAATTAAATTTAATAAGCAAGATTCACTCTACTACTTACCAGATAGTTAAACACACAGAAAAATCAGACTAAAATCTAAAATTGGTCATTCTAAAACTAAAATCTGCATAAAAAGGTCTATAGAGAGGCTGGAGTTGGAAAAAGGGTAAGGATGGGAAAGGGTAAGTTTAAAAAGGGAGAAAGGGGACCCTGACATTGAGTCCCAAGGTTCAAGATGAATCCCCTTGCCAAACTTATCCCCAGACTTGACCAACAGCTTAGGCCTAAAGGTTTAAACAGCAGTTAAACTAAACAGCAGTTTATTGCTGCCCTAATTTAGGCAATTTAACAAAGGTTTCCATATAATTTACAATAAGAAAAACAGTGGCTCAAATGCCTATCTTTTTTATGAATATAACACACTTAAGAACCTAAGAGAGCAACTTTCACAGTACATATGTTATAGCACACTCACATTTGCAGAGACACAGCCTTAAGGACGATGTACAAGGTATACACCTGGGAAAATTCCCCTCTGGCTCAGTGAAGTACTCATGTCGGATGCCTTTGCATCTTCTTAATGGGCAAAGGGCTGAGACTCAGAGTGGGGGGCTGAGTCTCATCGTCATCATTCAGCAGTGGTTTTCCAAGGATAACAAACTTGAGAATTCACCAGTGGGACACCCTTAAAGGTGTCCCTCTCAGAGGGAGATGCTGATCAGAGCCCTCTGCAGTGCAGGAAAACTCCAAGGATCTCACTTTGGAGTGCTGTTTATAGGATCACAAGGGAGTTGGCTTTAATCACAGTAATGATCTTTTCTGAGATCACAGCGCAGCCTGAGGAGGCAGTGAGGGGAAGGATGCACCACTACATTGTCACCACTGAAGTATGTGCGAAGGAGTTTGTCCCTCTCAGGTGAACTCATGCTGCAGAGGGTAAAGTTCCAACAAAACAGCCACAGGCCCAGACTGGAGAAGGCTGCTGACTGCTTCAAAAGGCAGGGAGAGATCAGCATGAGGAGTATGTGCTGCAAGTGAGCGTGAGGTGGGGACCTGGTCTACAGAGAGACTGCAAGATAAGAATAGGAAAATAGAGACACCAATTTGGGTTTGGCTGGACTATTGGAGGCAGACACAGAGAAAATGAGAAATTGCATTAAGAACAAATTCAGGGTCTTGCATCTGAATATTTTCTGGTACTCTATATTACATAACTCTGATCTTGGAATTGTACAATGGTTTGGATTGAAAGGGACTTTAAAGATCATATAGTTTTAACCTCCTTCTGCATGGGCAGGGACACCTTCTCTGGGCTACCTGTTCTACTCTTCTACAACCCTGAGAGTAAATATAGTAATTTTGGCTTTAAAGTACCTCTAGACTCATCTGGTCCAAAAACTTGCTCAGAGCAAGGGCAACTTAGAGCAGGAACACCTTAATCATCAGCAGATTAAAGATATATTTAAAATATTGCCATCGTGCAGTAATACTTATCCCTTCCTTTTGATTTTTCCTTATAAGACTGTTCTCTTATTCTTTCTGTAACAACATTTATCTTTTACCACTTTCTGTAAGACTAAAGGGATATGGTAAGAATCTTTAAATAAAGACAAATATGGGAAAAATATTACTAATAGTCCATCTCTTACATACATATTTTGACAGAGTGCTTAGAAAGCAGTGAACATCTATATAAATTTTGTAGATCTACTAAGGATAGTGTAGGAGATGACTCTTTTCTCTTGGAAAAGTTAAAATTAAAAAAGAAGAAAATCAAGCCTACTGAGAAATAGTGGCAAATAAAAAACTAAAAGCTATCACTTAAGAAAAAAGATAAAAAGATGCTCTATACTAAGGATTTTTCTGGGTTAAAAATCTTAATAGGCTTTTTAAATGTACGTATACTCAGCTGATACCTTAAATCCCTTAAAAGTTTTGTTTGTTCTTCATAGATGTCTGCTAGCTGTTATTTATCAAATGTGTTAAAAGTGAGGAGCTTGATTTTAAGCATGGAGCCCCTGGCCCCTGAAATATTTTCCAATTCAATACTCAAGAGAGCTAAAGCAAGTGAAAGTTTTAGGCAGTGGAAATAGTCAACATATGCAACAATACGCTTGTCATTCTTTGTAAAGAAAGGGATTTTGATTGAAATTCAGGTTGGTGAAACTCTGAGCAAACTATAAGGAATGAAGGCTGCCTCTAAAAATATCTTCCTGAGATTTTGGAAAATATCATGAAAGGGAATAAGATTGTAGAAACCACAGTGTGCACTCACTGGAATAAATATACTTACAATATTCCTCATTTTTGCCTGATCTCAGCTATTACTTCCCACAGCATCATAAACTCAGGAAATATAAAAGTTCTCAAGGAACTCTTTACAGTCCAGAATGTCAAGAATTGAGCATTACCAGGAGGGCAGTACCAAATAAAGTCACTTTTATCTACAGACATTCTGAAAAACATCTAATTCCAGTTTGTTCTTTATTCTGTTTTCTTTGCCAAAACAACTGCATTTGTTCAGGAAGAGCAGATCTATCTCATGTATGCCTTAGGAGGACAGATTTTATTTTTTTTCTTTCTCTATTCACAAATTACAAATTAGAATGGCTTTGACTCCTTTCATCGACAAATCAAAGTTTATAATACATCTTTCTGTCTTTTGTTTCTGGAGTAAGAACCAAAAAGCTTAAAAGTCATGGGTAATTAGATAAACCTCATTTAGATAAACCTCCAACAAAATGTCTTCTTCTGATCCCACAATAGTATAGAGATGAGTAAGGGATAAGATTTGTCTTCTTCATCATTATTATTAGATATTTAAACTTGTGTTTCAGACAATTAAAAGTTATGTTCTCAGTAGAGGACAAACAGGACACATCTGGAGTTCACAGTGAATGATCTGGATGTTGTCTATTAACAAGCAACCCCATGGACAATGAAGATACCATATTTTATGTATTTTTTCAGACATGATTTCAAATCAAATCAAGAATAGCAGTCATGCACCTGTGATAAGATGCATTTCTATTAGAAGATTGGGATAATGTGTTCTCATCATCTATGAAAAGTCCCATTATCTGGTGACTAAACAGTACATTACCAGTGAAATAAAAAATTACAAGAATGAACTCATCTTAATTGAGCCTGAAAAGGTTATTGTCAAGTGTATTTCCAGATGAAATTTCCTTTTAAAAAGTTTATAAAAGAAAACAAATTCTTCTGTGAAATATTATAAGGATCTGTCTTAATAAAGCCTAAAAGCTCCAAACAAGGTGTCAAAATAATTCATGCTACAGAAAATCACCATATACAAACTGGACATGAGAGGGATGATTGAAACTGGTTGTGTTCCTAAGCAACATGTTAAATCTCATTATGTTAATGGAAAATATGATTTGTTCAATTTCACTGCTCTGTTACTTCACTGTTCCCAGAATACCATCCCTCCTTACAAAAGGATTGCCATTGCAAGGAGTCAAGGAATAAAAACCAAGGCATTGCTTTGAGTGGGAAAAATCCTCCATTATCTCCATCCATTCTACAACTTCACTAATAAGGTTTACATAGCAATAATTTCCTTTAGAGTCTGAAAAAAATGTAACTTTCTGATTTCTGAAATATTACAATTAAAAAGAGAAAGCTACAATATAAGTGGACCTGGAAGGGGTAAAACCTTTTATCTATATAACTGGAAATATTGTAACAATGACAGAAATACTGGGACAGTTAATATTTATTCTGCAAATCTGTTAATTTCCCAGATTTTCTGAGATATTTTACTTTCACAAACCTAGCCACAGATGAAAGAAATTGTGTTTACTACCTTGTATGCTGTTATATCAAGCATATTTTATGGATAAACAGTGTTCATCTTGGTATGAGAACATTTTCCTAAAAAGAGTAATAGAATCACAGAACACAAAGTATTGCCTGAGGTACCTGTGGGAGCTCCTCCTGTTCCATTCAGATTCAACACTAGATGGTTTTTGGCTTTCTTAATCCCAATCCTGCATGCTCAGACATTATTTTCCTCCTGGGTCTACATCTCTTAGATACAATTGAAAAGTTTATGCTAATTATGTACACATAGAAAATAAGAAAGTTCAAGTAACATTTTGTTTTGACTGGTAACAGATTCAGGTTGGGGCTTTTTGTTGTTGCTGGTTGGTTGGAGTTTTGGGGGGTTTCTGTTTTTTGCTTTGGTTTTTGTTTTGTTTTCAGTCACAAGCTGTTCTTACATATATGACATGTATGATCTTACATCTATAATGACACTGGATACAATTCCTGTCTGACCAGTTGTTTATAAATATAGAAAGAACTGCGTAAAACTTCCCAATGAGCCTTAAATGACACTAGCACTGCTCACTATAAAAGTTGGATGAAAAGGGAGCATTTGTTCTTTGTGAGACAGAAGAGTAACAATCCACAACTCTTGGTTAGAAGTCAAAAATGCTTGCAAAACATACAACAGGCCGTTATGTTGCTTCTGGGAATTGCTCCCCACCAAGGCAAGATATCCAGAGACCTGAGCTTTGGTTAGAGTGTTACTTGCTCATAGCCATTAGCGATAGTTTTTTCATGGGTAGGAGGAACACACAGCACAGCAAACACATAAAAATACTTGGAGTGACTTTTGTTTCATAAGTATGAACTTGTGGAAAATTTTCTGACAGAATTAGCCTGTCATTTGGATTCACTCAGGAATGTCACAGTCTTTCTTCCTTATGAGGACATGTTATATTCCAGTAAGGAGCTTTTAGAAGAGTTGGACATTACCTCTGATACAATTTCTTTCTTGTTTTGTCAATGGTAATTTTAGTCTGGTGAGACTTGTGACTTCACCCCTATTTTGATATTCCTTGCTGTTGAAAGCTTCCTGGAACCTCTTCAGCTTTCATAGGTTTATTAATGACATGCCTATCAACATAACAACTGAAAATTCAAACACATTGCTTTGTGCTTGAGACAAAAGGTCTAAAATAATATAGAATCAAACCCCTGTGGAAATTTGTACTTAGTATAAAGGAAATACATTAGTCATCAACTACAGAGCTGTAATCTGGTGTTTCACCCATGGGAAAACTCCATTCCTGAACAGTCATCCTCTGCAATGGCAGCTTGTGGCCCTGCTCTTGTGTAAGCCATGATTTCCCAAAATCCCACTAAGTACATGAATCATTAGGAGGGCAAAAGCCAACACTACCAGCACCACTGAAGCCAGATTTTTTTCGTAAGGGTTTTGTGGCTATCTCCCATTATATAATGGGAGATTTTGATTTGCAAGAAAAGGACATGTTAGACTAATCCGTCTGGTAAGGCAAGAGTTCCTGCAGAGTTTTGAACTCAGGAGCCAAGAGATGCTGTCTGACAGAGAGGAAAGCCCTGGTCAGACAGCTGCTCCTGGCCTTGCTGCTGCTCTCATCTCCAGTGGAGTTGCTTCAAGCAGTGTTGTTGACCTGGGAGTCACTGTTTCAAATAAGATGAAGTTACTCACTGCAGTACAAGACAGTATGAAGTCAACAGGATCAGGAGTTATTGCCTCACAGGGAGCAGCATATTTGTGCAAGGCAGCTGTTTCTGGATCTCTCCGAGTTTCTGCAGCTGTCCAAGATGTAGCTTTTTCTTAAAAAATGCTAGGTTAGTGTGTCGACTCACAATTAAAATTTAAGCAGGTCTCATCTCAAAAATGAGGAATACAGGATATAATCTGATCCCTCTCACACAAAAACATCCATGTAATGAATAATATTAATTCCATTAATAAGTAAAAAGGACAATGTATCAACAGTGTATCTAAGATCTTACCTCAGATATTCCCATTTTTCTAAATAAGAAATATAAAACAGGACTTTCTTATTATCATGTTTCTACTCATCATTCACTTTTGCTATATATGGCATAATTAATATTTACTAACCGCTATGCATGCAATAGTAATTGATATAGATGAAGTAACATACACTGAGTATATTTTGCTGATACTTCAAAACGTTTTTGGTCTTCAGGGCTTGCAGAGAAAAGCCACTATGAACTACAGTGAGATAACTGAACCACAGATTTTAGATGCATCTTGATTTCTACACACACATAAGATATGGCCAAACTTCTAGCATACTGGATCTAAATATTCAGCAAATGGTTATATTGCAATTATTCTGCCACATCTTCAGTTACAATTTAAAACCATTCTGAGCAGACAGAACAGAACAAGGAAGGTTCTGCTTGACTAACCTGATCTTTGACAAGGTGACCCAACCATGTGGATAAGGGAAAGGCTGTGGATGTTGTCTGCCTGGGCTGTACTGACACACTTGACACCATTTCCCACAGCATTCTCCTGGAGAAACTGGGTGCTCATGGCTTGGACAGGTGCACTCTTCTCTGGATAAAATATCTGGCTGGATGGCCAAGCCCAGAGAGTGGTGGTGAAGGGAGATAAATCCAGTTGGTCACAAGTGAAGTTCCCCAGAGCTCAGTATTGGGGACAACCCTGTTTAATATTTTTATTGACAACCTGAATGAGGGGATGAAGGGCATCCCCAGTCAATTGCAGATGACACCAAGTTGGGTGTGAGTGTTGATCTGCTGGAAGGTAGGAAGGCTCTGAGGAGGGCTCTGAAAAGGCTGGCTCAATGGTCTGAGGTCAGTGGTCTGAGGTTCAACAAGGCCAATACTGGGTCCTGCACTGTGGGCAGAGTGGCAGGAAAGCTGTCAGGCAGGAAAAGTCCTGGGAGAACTGGTCAACAGTGGCTGAACATGAGCC
>VYZT01011145.1:0-17513 GCA_013400735.1 Pomatostomus ruficeps
TCTGTCCCAATTTCTGTCCCTCTATCCCCAGTTTCTGTCCCTCTCTCCCCAATTTCTGTCCCTCTGTCCCCAATTTCTGTCACTCCGTCCCCAATTTCTGTCCCCAATTTCTGTCACTGTCCCCAATTTCTGTCCCTCTGTCCCCAAACCTCCCGTGCTGGCGCCGTTATTGCCCCTCAGCCCCTCCAGGAGCTCCATCTGTGCAGCTGATGCCAACTCCTGCTCCCTCGGGGATTTCAGGGACCCTCTGAGCTTCTCTGGGACCTGAGGAAAATCTTTTTTTTTCCTCTCTGAGCAGAGCCCCAAATCTCCTGCAGATGCCCAAAAGAAAATGTCAAACTCAGTGTTTGACTGCCCCGTGTCCAGGGCTCAGGAGAGGCAGAAATCTGAATTTTTGCACAGCTCCTGTTTGTGGGGAGGATGAGGGGAACCCAAAGAAAGGGATCATAATCAGGCAGATATTTATTTATTTATTCTCTGATGGCTCGAGTTTGTTGTTTTGGGTTTTTTTTCACTCAGAGTAAAACCAGCTCTCAACAACTCCTTTGGAGATCGTTCCTTGGAGAAATTCCCTGCAGGTTGGGACGTGGCGTGAGGAGTTCCACTGATCAATGAATTGATTTTTGATCAGGGGAGGGGGTAAAAAGGCCATCAAAATACCCATGTGTGTGTGGGTAAACCTTTTATTTTCATACCCCTCCTGTTAACACCGGGTTATTTCTGCTGTTTTGTGCTTGGTTTTGGCCTTTCTGCAGCTCTGAGTGTCTTTCAGGGCCGCCTGTGCATTGTTTACACTTTTCCATCAAACTGGAAGTGCAGAGCAAACAGAAATTTCAAACCCCTGAAGGTTGTGCCATCCCTGCCCCGGGCCTGGCTATTTTCTGCTCCAGAGGAGACGACACAGCCCACAAATCCCTGGCCCAGCTCAAGAAAAGCTGCTCTGATCGATGTTTGCTCCTCCTGGAGGAAAAGCAGAGCCCTGCTACGTGCGGCAAATGGGACAGAAAATTGCTTTTCAGCCGTTTCCCGGTGTGAGCGACGCCCGCTGGGCTCTCCTGCCCACAAAATCATCACCAAATCAACCCCATCTGGGCCACAATTCTCTGTGTGACGCTGAGGCAACCAAGGGTGTGCTTTGCTCCCCAAAAAATGGCTTCAAACTGAGAGTGGGTTCAGGTTGGATATTGGGGAGGAATTCCGGGCTGGGAGGGTGGTGGGAGGGGGTGGAATTCCCAGAGAAGCTGTGGCTGCCCCTGGATCCCTGGAAATGTCCAAGGCCGGGCTGGACAGGGCTGGGAGAAGCCTGGGACAGTGGGAGGTGGTTTAGGGTTGGAACTGGGTGAGGTTTAGGGTCGGAACTGGGTGAGGTTTAAGGTCCCTCCAACCCAAACGATTCCATAATTCCGTAATTCTGAGAAATGAGTGAAGATCCCGCTGCCCTGGCTGCTGCCTCGGGGGAGTGAAGGAAATCTCGGGGTTTTTTGACAGAGTTTTGTGCTCCTGAGCCCCCAGAATTCCAGGTGCTTCCTCCTCCCAGCTCCCCAGGATCCCTGTGCTGGCGCAGGAGGATGGGGCTGAACCCAACCCCTTCAACCAGACCTGACCGGGGAAGCCGCTGCTGCTGCAAACCAATTTCTGCTCCTCCCTGAACCCAGCACCTCGCTGAGCCAGCTCCGAGCCGCTCCCTTTCATCCTCCCCAGCTGTAAATTACGGTGCTTAATTAATCCTAATGAAGTGTTGTGGGCATGGCTGGAGCTCAGCTCTCTCTGTATTTAATGACACCGACACGCCGCGGAATGGGCTCTGCTTCATGGGGTGTTTTGCAGCGGAGTTTAATCCAGAAGCTGCAAGAATTAATTAATCCTTACAACGTCTCCGGAGGGGTGCCCGAATAAACAGTGGGATCGTCACAGACGCCTGGATTTATCAATGACCAGAACCCATCCCTGATCCTGCACACCCTGAGGCAGAAATATTTCCCTCTGCTGTTCCAGATCCCTGTGGGATCTTCTGGAGTGGGAATGAGACTCCGGGGAGACAGAGAGATTTGGGATTTGTCAGGAATTTACAGATTGTTCTAATTCCACAAAATTTCCCCCCATGCCCTGGCCCCTCTGTGCCTGCCCATGGCCCCCTCAGGGATCAGCTGGGAATTCCAGCAGGGAATTCTCTCCCTGTTCTCCGGGGCTTCACGGGAGCAGGGCGTTCCCCTGTGCCTGGCACCTTGGCACATCCCCACGGATTCCTCTGCCCAGCAAATCCCTCTGGAGCTGCTGCGCCTCCTCCTCTTTGCCAGAAAGAAGCTGTGATGGCAAAATCTGGAACATTGCAGGAAAACTCCTGGAGCCAGGACAAGGGGGAGCAAAGGCAGGGACTGTCCTGAGACCCTGCAGCTCCTGCGCTGCTCCACAACTCAGTTTGTGCTGGTTCTGTCACCAGGGCCTTCCCTGCAGCTGTGATTCCCGGTTCTGTCACCAGGACCTTCCCATTCCCGGTTCTGTCACCAGGGCCTTCCCTGCAGCTGTGATTCCCGGTTTTGTCACCAGGACCTTCCCTGGGCTGTGATTCCTGCAGGGAATCCCACAGGGAATCCCACAACCGGGCTCTTTAGGGTTAGCACATTCTCCCGTCAAACACCCCCAGCAAACTCACTGGAAATCACAATTCTGCCCAAAACAGCCCTGCAGGGCCTGACTGGTTTGCTCCCAACATTTCCAGAACTTTCTGCTCCTTCTTGGCCGAGCAGGGAGCTCTGGGTGCTTCAGCAACCCCTGCAGGGATCTGGGGGTGAGGAGAGCCTGGTGATCCTCAGAGACTCAAACCAAGCTTTGATCCGTCCTTCAGGAATCGGCTTTGTCCCCAAGGAGGGACATTCCGGGTGGGCCAGGACCCTCCTGAGCCCAGGGGCTGGCAGTGCATGGCGGCACCACGCCAGAGCTGTGACCGGGAGAGCCTCGGGAGCTCGGCAATGGCACTGCCATCGGCACCATGGCAGCACCACACCAGAGCTGTGACCAGGAGAGGCTCGGGAGCTCGGCAATGGCACTGCCATCGGCACCATGGCAGCACCACACCAGAGCTGTGACCAGGAGAGGCTCGGGAGCTCGGCAATGGCACTGCCATCGGCACCATGGCAGCACCACACCAGAGCTGTGACCAGGAGAGCCTCGGGAGCTTGGCAATGGTGCTGCCATCGGCACCACGGCGGCGGCTCCCGGCTCCTGCGGCCTCCATGGGAGCAATGAGGATGGAGAGGCAGCTTCAGCTCAGAAATCCCTGAAATCTTTAGGAAAAATCCCAGTGAGGGTGTCCAGAGAAGCCTCCCGAGGTGCTGGCTCCAGCCTCCCGCAGCGGAATGTGCCCGTGGAATGCAGAGCACACACATGAGCCTGGTTCATCTCTCACCCCGGGTTTAACAGGAAAAAAGGGAAAATCTTCCTCTCTGTCCTGATTCCCCCATGGCAGGTTCTCCCTCCTTCCCTCTGGAGTCGAGCCAGGAACGCTGCACAGCCCTGGAGGTCATTTCTCCTGGAGAAAAGCATGTGGGATTCCCGGGGCACTGCCCAGATCCACTCCCGATTAACCCTGGAGTGGAGCTGGTAACGAATGCTGATCATTCCTATTGCCCTTCCCAGCTGCAGGCCTGGCCCAGGCTGGGTATTCCCAGGGGTTCCTCAAATCCGTAGGATTTTTGCTTTGGGAAGTTGGGCAGCCCCTCATTCCTGCTGCTGAAACCTCTGCCCAAGACATCGACTGCACCCCGACAGGCACAGCTCCCCAGGGATTATCCTGATCGCAAGAAGGAGCTGTTCATGTAGGAAAAAAGGACAAAAACCAGCTTTTCCTCCTCTTTCCAAGGACATCCTGCAGCCTCCAAGGACGATTGCGGGGAAAGGTTTGAGTTACAAGCTGAAAATGCCTTTCCTGCTGCCTGAAGTGTTTCAATCAGCCGTGTTCCTACCACAGGCACCGACAACTTCTCTCTCAGTGCTTTTAAACCTCCAAAAAAACAACCCCAGCACGATCTCCAATAACTTTTCTGCAGCCTCACCGAGGATCTCATCAATAACAGCGGTGACAGAATCACCCAGGGGACATAACCAAGGACACAGAGAGGAGCAGAAGGACAAGGAGCAGTTTTATCACCCCAGCTCTGTCTCTGGGCCAGGGAAAATTGGCCCAGAGCATGGAAGGGGCTCCCAGGACAGGTTTTTCCAGTGCATTTTGCTTTTTTTGTCTTTTCTCCTTATTGCTTTCTGAGTCTGAGCTGCTTGTGCTGCTGTCCTGACCTTGAGGGATTTGTCCCTTGGACCAGGGACATTTAAAATCCTCCCGGAGCTGATGGGTGAGGGTTTGTAACTCTTTTGCATAGATACGATGGGAAATGGGGATTTTCCCGTCTGTGCCCGGCAGAAGGAGGGGAGAGGTGCTGTGTCCAAGGGTCACAGGGTTTGGCACAGCTCAGCTGGGATCGTTCCGGGCACGGAGAGAGGCACCGCAGGTGACGTTCCAGCCTCTCCCCGGCGGAGCTTTTTGGGAAAAGCGCAGCCAGGAGGGATCCCAGTGAAGGGATGGGAGCAGACAGGAGTGGTCACACCAGGACATCCCATGGACACCTGGCACAAAGGGCTGAGGGAACAGGGATCATCCAGTTCGTCTGTTTGCTCTGCTCCACATAGCTCTGCAGAGGGACAAATCCACATTGTGTCTCCTTCAGTTCTGAAATAAATCCCCAAAATCCATCACTGTGCGCTGCACTTAAACTCTCGAGATGTCTTTCCAGAGGTGGCTTCACTCCAGTGGCACAAAAAGCAGGAATCAGAGTGGAAGATTGGAGGTTAAAGGAGCTGTTAGATTTCATTTGGAGAGAGAAAAGGATTCCAGAGCAGGAAAAGGCTCCTGTGTGGATCTCACATCATTTTTATAAATTATTAAAAAAAGGGAAGGGGCTGTCCAGGGAGATTTGGAATCCCCGTCCCTGGAGGTGCCCAAGGAATTCCTGGAGGTGCCACTCGGTGCTCTGGGGACAAGGTGGTGACCTGGCCCAGCTGGCACTCGATGATCCCGGGGGGCTTTTCCAGCCTCAGCGATTCCCCGGTAGCACAAACCCTTCCCGGAGACAGCGGAAAGCTCTTCGGTGCCGCGCTCGGCAGCTCCCGAGGCGCTCTGATGGATCAGCGGAGTGACACAAATTAACAGGCTCATTAACAACCCTTCTGGAAACCTCCGGGAGCGGCTCTGAGCGGCTGGCGGTGACAGCGACGGTGTCAGGCACAATCCTGCTCCGGGGACGTGATTGACTCTGAAACCTCTGCCGGGGATGGGAGCAGGATGGGAATCCCGGCTTCTGGGAGGGGAAACGGCAGCGGAGAGAGGAGGAACCCAGGCTGAACCCAGCCTGCTGGAGCAGGAGCAGGAAAAGTGACACAGCCAGGCCTGTCCCGAGGATTCCTGTGCAGAATTCATCCCAAACCCGAGCCTGGAACGTGTCTGTGCCTTCCAGAGTCCGGTTCAAAGGCAGCCCAGGGCAGGAATCCCTGGGGAGCTCCCAAACTGCTTCCCAAATCCGGTTACCTCAATTCCAAATGCTGTTTTCCGTGCTGCCTGGGATGCTCTGTCAGGCCCCAGAACAAAGATTAATGCAGGAGTGAGGACTGGAAACCATCAGCTCGTGCAGGAGCAGCCTCGCTCCGCTGGATTTAATGGAGTATTTGCGGGGCAGGATGGAATTCCCACATTCCCAGAGCTTTGCTGGTGCCAATCCCAACCCAAGGCCGGCTCAGGATCAATTCCCAGCCCAGGGCACCCACCCAGGGCACACCGAGCAGCAACTGGAACTGGATTCAGGTGGGAGCCAAATAAATCAAACCAAACCCTCCAAGTGCCCATTTTTCAGTTTTGGAATGGAAAGGTGAAGATGGAAAGGGATCACAGGTGGGTGAGCACTGCAGGCCATGGGAAGGATCCCAAAAATGGTAAATTGGTAAAAAACAATCAAATCACTGCAGAGCTACTGAAAGCCCTTGACACCTTCCTGGAAATACCGAATTTCTGGCCAAAATATCTTGGGACCAACAAGGTTTTCTCTCCCTCAGACACCCCAAAAGCCTCAAAAGCAACTTCAACACAGCAACAGGGAAGATTTCCACACCGTGGGTTGACAATGGGCTGGTGAATTCAATAAATTCTTAAATAAATTCTCCCTCAGCCATCAGAAAGGAGGAGAATTATTGAAAAGAAGAAGAACAAAGAAGCGAACCCAAAATTAAACTGCACTTACACAACCAGCTCTGAGCCGGGGATTCTGCTGCCCCGAGGAGGAACAGAACACAACAACGATTGCTGAGGTTTCCAGAGAATTCCTAACCCTAAGGCACGGGGAGCTCTTTGCAAACGCTGATCTGCAGCGTCTGAAAACATTGCAGATAAACCAAATTAATCTCTGGAGGGGAGAGAAGCAGCCCGGCACAGTCAAAGGTCAGCCGAGACAGAAGGCGAGTAGGTGGAGAGCAAATTTCCATCCATAATAGAGCTGGTTCAGGTACCAAAATGAGCTTTAAACCCTGGCTCGGAGCTCTGGAATGAGCGGAGAGACTGGCAAAGCCTGGGAACTGGATTCACTGTGTGCTGTGTTTATTCATATTCATATTTATATCTATATTTCTATTTCTATTTATATATATCTATATTTATATCTATATTTATATCTATATTTATATCTATATTTATATCTATATTTAATGCAGTGGTTTGAGTCTCATTCCATGATTTCTGTGGAGGTCTCCACCAGGTCTGGGCCCTGCCACGTGCCAGGAGGAGCTATCAGACGTTCCTGCTCAGGGCCATGGATCCCTAATCCCAGCCGGAATTAGGGAGCTCCTGCCCCACCAGGACACCACAATTGCCTTTGTCACCCAAATAATGCAATTAAAACAAACAAATTTCTGCCATTTCAAAGCCCAAGGTGCCCTCCAGAGCCCCGGCTTCCCCAGCAGACACCAGCTGAGGCAGGAGATCTCCAATCTTGTACCAGGCCAAGGAACAAGAAGGGGTTTAGCCTCTCTCTAATCCCTTTTTCCAATATCCAGGCATATTGAAAGGGATTATCTGCGGGAAACCGCAGGAAACGGTGGCATTTGAAAGCCCTAATCCCCTCTCGGCTTTGTAAGAAAGAAGATAAATATCTTGATTTCACTCAGCACAATGACAAGAAGCTTTTCTCCTCTCAGCAGCTCTCGTTCCCTCTGCTGGGGGGGTTTTGGGGTTTTGGGGCTGGGGATGAGGCTCCAGCAGGGTCCTGCTCTCTGGGAAATGGGATTTGGGGAAGGAGGCTCCTCTGACACGGGGGGATAATTTGGATTTTGTGGAACACCCCCGTCCCTGGTGCTGAGGGTTCCTCTGCTCCTGGATCCTGCAGCAGATCCCAAAACCTCCCCTGAACTCCCTGACTCAGCCCAAACCTGCCTGAGAGACTTCCTGCTTGTCCAGGACCCTGGAGTGACGGGACTGTCCCACCACGGCTGGCACTCCGCAGGCTGTCACCGGTGCCAGGCCCTAAAACCACGCCAGGGAAGCTGGAACCAAAGTTTGGTTGGAAATGTTGGCAAAGCCTCGTGAAAAAATTAAGAAATCTCTTCAAGAAATGACAAAACTCTTTTTTTAGTTGTTATTGAGTCTAATATCCTCCTGTGCTTTTAGAGAATCCCTTTCCAAGTTGGCAGCTAACGAACTTTAGGTGAAAACCAAATTATCTCTTGACTATTTAACAATATTGGCATTTAGGGGCAGCAATGAGATCCCCTCAGCTCGGGCTGTGGTCTGGAGCCTCTGCTGGCACAGAACTGAAACCTCGGGAGTGGAAAACACATCTTGAGCAGCCTCTGGCTGCCCTGCCAGGGGCTGGGGCCAAGTGACTGAAATATCACTGAAATATCACTGAAATCGCCATTTCTCAGTGCTCATCATTTGCTGCTTCTCAAGCTTTTGCTCGGGAATTTCCAAAAAAAGGAGAATTTAGCGGGGATTTTCTCAGCACCGTGGCAGGGGGGAGCTGTGCCCCGGGATAAAAACAGCTGGAGAGGGACAACACGGAGCCCAAAGCTCAGCAGGTGCCACCAGCCCAGGAACTCCGAAAATTCCCTGAGCAAATCCAGGGGGAACGGGGAGCGCTGGGCAGAGCAGGGAAAGGCAGGACAAGTCTGGCTGATCCTCTCGGGGTTATTGAACTCCTAGGGAGGAACACAGACCCCAGGGCAGAGCTGCTTCATCTTCAGGAGCGTGAAAATCTCCAGGGAATCAGAAATTTTAACCCTTTGCAACCCCCAGCACTGACCTGGGGAAGCTCCGTGGTCTCTGCATCTCTCCAAGAGAGGAAGAGGAGGAGGAAGAACAGGAGGAGAGATTTTTTTACCCAGATCCTTAAGAGGAACCTGCCAGGCACAGCTCTGAGAAACAACTTCTGTGGTCCCTGAGTGAAGCCACAGCTGCAGCCCATGAAATCCCAGCCTGGCAGGTGGGACGGGATCGCTGCTCCACCCACAGGAGCACCCTGTGCTCGGGGGGAATCGTGGCTGATCAAACTCCCCCACAAACCACTCAAAAAAACCACCAAACCACTCAAAAACTACCATAAACCACTCAAAAACCACCAAACCACTCAAAAACCACCAAACCACTCAAAAACTACCATAAACCACTCAAAAACCACCAAACCACTCAAAAACCACCACCGACCGCTCAAAAACCACCATTAACCATTCAAAAACCACCATAAACCACTTAAAAACCTCTGCAAACCACACAAACCCCACCATAAATCACTCAAAAATCTATCACAAACCATTCAAACACCACCACAAACCACACAAAAACCACCACAAACCACTCAAACCCCCACAAAAAACACTCAAAAAACCACCACAAACCATTCAAAAACCATCATAAACCATTCAACCCCCCAGACAAACCATTCAAATACCACCACCAACCATTCAAACCCCCACAGAAACCATTCCACGATTCCAGGATTCTGTGATCGCTCATCCTCCTGCTCCACAGCAGCCCTGACCTCTTCCCCTCAGGCAGCAGGGATTTATTTTTGTTCCAACAGCTCCGTGGAGTTGTTAAACCTCTAAAAAGCCGAGAGCTGAGCGGCTGCACTCCCGTTCCGGTGGCAGCAGGGGCACCGGGCTCGCTGCAGTTCCAGCCCTCGGGGTGAATGTTTCTGGTTTTTCCCACTTTGTTTCTCTTGGCACTTTTAAGAGCAGAATCAGGATGTGTTTTGCTTTGGAGAAATCCAATTGACATTTGGAGGAGACCTCTCTGGGCTGGAGAACGCGTGGTAAATAAACCTCTCGCTCGAGCTTTCCCTGGAGAGGCCAGTGCAGCGCTCAGAGCTTCTGAGAGGGAATGGGAATGCACCAGAGCCACCTCCCCGACCCCAGTGCTCCCCAGTTTGTCTGCTCCGATCGCAGCTCAAATACATTTTACCCAAAGTCATCTTTGGGTAAAATATATTTAAAATTCCAAGCTTGTTTGGCCCGGGAATTCCAGCACCGCCGCCCTGGCTCCCCATCCACTTGTGCCGCGCGAGAGCTCCGTGATTCATGGGGGCAGGAGTTTGTTGCTTTGTGTGGAATAAATATCTGCTCGCGACAGGAGAAATGCAAACAATCTGCATTTCGAGGGGAACGCAGCGTTTTTCAGATGGTTTTGGCTCTTTTCTGGTGTTGCACAGAGCACTGAACACCCAGCACCTCTCACAGGTCATTATTGGGGTCATTTTTGTCACAGCTGAGTGCCCCACCTCCAGCACCAGCTCTGCCCCTCTGGGCACTGCTCTCCCTGCCAGGGGGCGAAAAGCAGCTCTAAAACCCCACGGGCACAACTTCCCCATCTGCAGCAGCTTTTGGTCAGGGAGAAACAACTCTGAGGTTGGGAAAGAAGCGTCTGAGCCAGGGCAGCCCCTGTGGAGCTGCGAGGTTTCGGTATTTACAACCCCTTGCATTTCAAAGGCAGCAAAAATCTGCATTTCTGTCTTGGGAGCACCTGCCTAACTGAATTTCCTTCCATCCGTCCTGGATCAAACCTTTCTGCCATTTAAGAAGCACTGAAGAAATAAAAATTCCTCACCTGAGCTGAACTACCCACAAATGACAATTAATTGGGTTTGCTGTAATTCCCACCCCTCTGTCACCACCAGCAGGGACAGAAGTGACACTTTTCCTCAGTTCAGAGCTGAGGGAAGCAGGCAGGGATTGCTCTGGGAAGGGCTGGGGTGCAGAGCTGCGTCCCCCAGCCCGCGGGGAGAGGAGGGGATGCAGCAGTGGGCACTGGAGGGATGGACAGGAAGGAGAGAATCTGAATAAAGCAAAGCAGGACTTCCAAAAACCAGAATTGGAGCAGGGATTTTCTTTCCCTTCTCCACCTCAGCACAGGAGCCTCTGGGTGTCCCTGAGAGAGGGAGGCTGAGCCTGGCACGGTGCCACACGTCCATCATGGCTCTGGGACAGGGCACCACGGCCACCACACAGGTTTTAATCGGCAGAAGATAAATCTGTTGGGATGTCCTTCGTGGCTGGGACAGCCCCAGGGGTCTGACACAAGCCCTGCCCTGTCTCCCATCCATCACTGAGCTCAGGACTCCTCCCAAAGCTTCAGAAGGAGAAGGGAGCCGGGGACAAGATCAGGGCCAGTGGGAAGTGCTTTGTGTCTGGTTTAGTCTGGGCACGTTCAGCTCTGAACCCTGACGGGCACCCAGTCCCTGTCTCTGGGGGAGCACTCAGGCACCCACCCACCCAAAGAACCAAAATCCCTGGGCGGCGGCACAGAAACACCTCTGGTTCCACGCAGAGCCTGCAGTTTGCTCAGATATTTTGGGAATTAATTGTACTTCCCTCCCTGCCTCCTGCTGGGCCTCCCACCTCAGTGTCACACCCCACAGAGCCCCTGAGCCCCTCTGTCCCCCCAGGGCTCACCCCACACCCTCCTCCTGCAGGGAACACTCCCAGCTGGGCACTGAGGGGTGAGGAGGGTGATGGGGGAGATCAAACTCCCTGGAACTGCCAACCCCAGGAATGTGGACCGGGGCCCGCTCAGCTCCCTGAGTCCCACAGGGCTGGCCCTGGGCTGCAGGAGAACCCAGACACCCCAGAATGAGCCAAGATGGGAGCCCCCTGCTCACAGAGAGCCACAGGAGCGCCCCAGCAGGGTCAGGGGGTTTGTTGGGGACGTTCCTGCCTTGCCTTTCACCGCTCAGGGGATGCAGCAGGGCCTGGTGGCCCCACAAGGAGGGCCAGTGGGGGTGTCGTGATCCTTCTACCAGAGAAGGCAGAGCAGGCAGCACCCACAGGGTCAAACTGTTCCCTTCAGACCAAACAACACCAAAATTCCCCCACAGCTTCTGCATTCTCCCAACTTTTCCTGGAGAAACCACACAAACCCCGGCTGAGCACCCTCAGGACGGCCTTTCCCCCTCCCTTTCTCGGCATTTCATCCACCAAGAGACTGGAAAACGCCAGCAATCCTGGCCAAATCCTCATGCTGGTGGCCACAGGCGGCAGTCCCGGCGGCGCTCACCTCAGCACGTGCGTGGAGCCGTTGATGGTGGTGGTGGAGCAGGGCACCGTCTGGCCCAGGATGGAGGGCCGGCGGTAGCGCTCGTCCCCGCAGCACAGGATGATGAGGAAGGCACGTCGGAAAGCCTTGTTGAGGAAGGCGTAGAGGAACGGGTTCAGCCCCGAGTTGATGTAGCCCAGCCACAGGAAGGCCGTCCACAGCTTGCCGGGCACCGTGTAGTTGATGAAGGGATCCACGACGTTGGTGACGAAGAAGGGCGCCCAGCAGAGGCAGAAGCAGCCCATGATGATGCAGAGCGTCTTGGCGGCTTTGGTCTCGGTTTTCATGCGGTGGGAGCTGTGCTGGTCCGGCGGGTGCTGCTGCCGGGGCTCGGCGGGGTTGCCGGCGCGCTGCAGCAGGCGGATCTGGCGCGCGTGCGCCCGCGCCGTCACGTAGATGCGGTGGTAGGCCAGAGCCATCAGCAGGAAGGGCAGGTAGAAGGCCACCACCGAGCAGGTGATGGCGTAGGGCTTGTTCACCATGAAGATGCAGTAGGTGGAGTTGGAGGCCTTGTTGAACTGCCTTTGCTGGATCTGGGGTGGGGACAAGGCAGGGAAGGGGGGAGAAGTGCGAGTCAGAGAGGCCGAGAGGCAGAGAGGCAGAGAATCAGGGAGTCAGGGAGTCAGGCAGGCAGAGAGGCAGAGAGTCACAGAGTCAGGGAGCCAGAGAGTCACAGAGTCAGGGAGCCAGAGAGTCACAGAATCAGAGAGTCACAGAATCAGAGAGTCAGAGAGCCAGAGAATCAGGAGTCAGAGAATCAGGAGTCAGAGAATCAGAGAGGCAGAGAGTCAGAGAGTCAGGGAGTCAGAGAATCAGAGAATTAGAGAGACAGAGAATCAGAGAGGCAGGGAGTCGGAGAATCAGAGAGTCGGAGAATCAGAGAGTCAGAGAGCCAGAGAATCAGGAGTCAGGGAGTCAGGGAGGCAGAGAGTCAGAGAGCCAGAGAATCAGGAGTCAGAGAATGGACTGTGTGGGGAGGGACCCTAAAGCTCATCTCGTGTCACCCCTGTCACGGGCAGGGACACCTCCCACTATCCCAGGGTGTTCCAAGCCCATCCAACCATCCTTGGACACATCCACAGCCTCCTGGGCAGCCTCTGCCAGGGCCTCCCAACCCTCACAGGGAATTTTTTCCCAATCTCCCACCTCGCCCTGCCCGCTGGCAGTGCAGCCATTCCCCCTGTCCTGGCACTACAAGCTCCTGGTTATTTGAACAGAATAATCCTGTCTGTCATTGAACTGAGAGCTGCAAAGGCCCAGGGGACCAGGGACTCCTGAGGTGCTGTCAGGGCCCAGCTGGGGCTTGGCCTTTCCCCAGGGGCTCCTCACTGAACTGAGGGTGATGTGGGTAAAATCCTCTCCCACCACTGGCCCTGTGTGACTCCTTCCAGGACAGAATCATTTCAAACCCCTCAGAGATCCCCTCCAGAAACCCAGCAACCCCTCTGCACCGGGAACAAGAAATTTCTCCTTCTTTATCCCTTTCCCTGAAAATTGCTTTTTACAGAACCTCCAGCACCCAATAGAGGGGGCTCCCTCCTTGGCCACTCACCAGATCGATGATGCCGATGCTGTTCCAGCCTTGCATGATTGGGAGGAAGGAAATGAAGGTTGGGATGACCCAGCAGCCGCCCAGCATGAGGGCGATGCGCAGCGGGGTCATCTTGTTCCTGTACACCAGGGGCTGGCAGCAGATGGCATAGTACCTGCGGGGCACAGACGGGACAGGAATGGTCGGGGACACCTCCAAAAATGAAATTGTAAATCCTCTTCTCCAGCTGCTTCTCCTGCCTCTCCAATAAAGGGAAACGAGGAGTCTGGCGCGTGCTTCCATTGGGCCTCACACAGGAGCTCGGGATGTTTCCACAGGTGGTTTGCAAGGAAAAGCCAGAGTTTGGTGTTTTCCACCCAGGGAGAACGGGCACAGATTGATCTGGTTTGGCTGAGGTCAGAGATTCCACGTTGAGCCTCCTCTCCCTCTGCTCTGAGTGTCCCCCCGTCCCAGGAACGTCCCCTCCTCGCAGGCAGCTCCCCCAAACCTCCCCCAGCACCGGAGATTGATTCTGACACAGCTGCAAAAGCTGCAAATTATCCAAGTCTCCCAAAGCTGGGAAAATGCCAGGAAATGAAGGGTGTTTCCCATACCCAGTTTCCCTTTTTGCTTCCCAGGAATTCAGCTCTTTTCCAGCCGGGCTTTAACCTTCCCAAGGCAAATTTATCTTCGCACCATCAAGGGGATGTGCCCTGAACTCTCCTCCCTCCTCTGATCCATCCAAAGTATCCCAAGTACAACAGGTCCCTGCTCCTAAAATACTCATGACCTGAATTATCTTCACAAAGAGATAAAAAAATCAAATTTTCCCTTCCTTTGATCCCCGTGCTGCCCCACTGCAGGTGGATTTCTCCCTCAGGAAGGGGCAGCAAACCCCAAACTGGAAATCTCCGCCTCTGAAATTGTTATTTTTTCCTAAGAAGACCAGCTCAGCAAATATCCAATTGCAGACTTGCAGTGGTCCTGACCCGACAATCAGTCTCAGGTTCCCAATAAAATATTTTTTGCTCTTGAGATTTCTGGATTTCAGCGCACTCTGTAAAAAATGTTAAGAGGTCAGCAGAACTGTGAATTCCAGAAATGAAATTAGGAAACCCACGTGTGGGTATTAAAGAGCTGCTCTGCGAGATGTGCATTTATTCCATCAAGTTTTGAGTGGGAACCAAGAGCTTTGTCCTAAACAGGCACAAAAACACAAGAATTTCCATTTTTTCCTAAGGCTTTTTTTTTTTGAAGTCATGTGGAGTCAACTGAGCTGCTTTATTTTGATAAAAATCAGATGATATATTCCACACAGAGGCTTGAAACGATATCAAAGTGTCAAAAGAAAACACTTCTTAAAAGTCTCTTTGAAACGAGATTCAAAATGTCACCGGGGAAAACGCTGAGGCAGGCGTTCAGCTCCTGCAATCTGATAATTCCCCCTTCTCCTCGGGTTTCCTGCGTGCACAGAAAACCAGCCTGTTCCTCTGGAAAGCTGCACTTCCAAAAAAACAGGGTTTGCCAGGATCCCTGGGGGGAAATGTTCCTCTGGTGGGGCTCCAGCTGCCCTGTCCCAGGAAATGAAGTGATTTTGAGCTCCAGCAGGAATTTTTGGTATTTTTTGGGACAGATGGAGCTTCCCTCTGTCAGAGCTGCTCCTCCGACTCCCAGCACAAAGGATCTCTATTAATCTAGACTGAATTGTTTAATTTTGAATTGTTTCATTTAATAATTTAATTGATTTAAACTATTTAATTGTTCTTATCTCAGAGTCACTCACTGGGAAGCGCTGCCAGTGCTGGGCACTAAAGGCATCCGAGCCAAGCCACCAGAAACTCCATTTATTTGCAGAAAAGATGAAGGAAGAAACCCAATAAATAACAGGAGAAAAGCAGCCAAGGCAGCAGCTCCCCTCGGACAAGCTGGGTGAGCAAACAGCAAAGGAAAACCTCTGTCCTCTGCTAATGAACTACAGCAGGAAAACAATCCCGCCCGGCCGCCGGAGCGATCCCATTTCTCTGCTGCGGCTGAGAGAATCGCACGGAACCGTTCCTGCTATTAAAGGCCATTAGAGTAAAAATTACTCCCGCAAAAATGACACCTGAAACGCTCATATTTTTTCCCTCCCGGTGATTCAGCAGCAATTTTCCTCCACTTTCACGTCAAAAAGATTTTATTTTATTTCACTTTCGCTGCTGCTGCTGTCACCAGAACTTCCCCTGTGCTCAGCGAGCTGAGCTGGCGCTGTTTGGGGTGACAAGGTGCCCTGGCGGGGCGGGGGTGACAATGGGGTGATGGGGAGGGAGGCAGAGGAGCACAGGAGCATTTCCACCCCAGGGATCCGGGAAGACCCTGGCAGCGCCCACAGAAAGGCTGGAAGCCACAGTGATGCCTGAAGATTCAGCTTTTATATTTTCCAGACCCTGCACTGCTTTAGTGGAACTCTCACACTCCCCACGGGCTGGGAGCTCCTGTTCTCCCATCCTGCTCAGACACAACAAATCCTCTCCAGGCTGCACTCAAGGACACCTCGTTGGCCCAGGCCCCCAAAGATGGAAACGGAGCCTCTAAAAGGGGGGACAGACTTGGGCTCAATTCCATCATCCCCTGCAATTGTCACTGGAGAATGAACCCTGATCTGGGAATGGATCCAAACTGATCCAAGTGCAGCAAACTCGTGCCCCGGGGTCCAGCTTGGCTGTGGCCTCTCCCGGAGAGGCTCTGAGTGCCCGAGGTGTCCCTATTGAAGGCCCTGCAATAAATCCCCAGTTTATTCTCTCAATCCTGTCTGGCCTCTGCTCTGGGCAGCCTCTGCTCAGGCATCACCAGCAGGTCCTGCAGGAGCTGCAGATCTGAGGTGTGAGGTGGCCTGAGCATTCACAGGGAGAAATTTAATTACATCTGTAGGATCATCCGGAGTTTTAGTCCAAGGCTGGAATGAAGATATGCTCTGTATTTTTTTCTGTATTTTGTATTTCTGCTTCATTCCAGGCCGGAGTTCCTGGGCTCCCCAAGAATCTCTGTTACACACTGCTGGGACACTGGGATGGATGAACACGGAATGCGAGACACATGTGATTAACACCGTGTCCAGGCCTAATTAAATATTAATTTTCTCTATGACCAGTCAAGTTCCCTGAAAATGCTCACTTCCCTGTTACCCACAGCAGAGCAGCTGATGGGAAACAGCCTCTCCTCTGCAGTGACATTCTCCTCTGAAGGGGAAGCCCAGGGATCCCCTCCTGGAGCTGCACATCTTCCAGTAAAGCAAAGGTTATTGTAAAACTGCTCCTTTCCCTGGCAGCCGCTTGCCACGGGAATGAATCAAGCGCTGACATTTTGCAGGGGGCTGAAATGAAGAAATCCATCATTTCCCTGCCCTTGTGGCTCTCCTGGCCGCTGCAGGAACCGCAGAATTGCAGAATCACAGGGAAAGGACCTTAAAGATCATCCCATTCCACCGCTGCCATGGGCAGGGACCCCTCCCACTGTCCCAGGCTGCTCCAGCCCCGTCCAGCCTGGCCTTGGGCACTGCCAGGGATCCAGGGGCAGCCTCAGCTGCTCTGGGCACCCTGTGCCCACCCTCCCAGCCAGGAATTCCATCCCAAACCCCAGCTAACCCCGCTCTCTGTCAACCGGAGCCATTCCCGGTGTCCTGTCCCTCCCTTCCCATCTCCCCCAGGCACTGGAAGGTCCCAGTTGGGAACCACAGCAGCTCCTGGACCTGCCTGACTCAGCACAGGGGTCCTGGCAGGGAATTACCGATTGATCCAAACACCTCCCCGATCCCAGCGCTGTGGAAAAGCTGCTCTGACCACACCAGCACCCCGTCCCTGCCCTTGAGCACCACGGACACGGAATTCCCGAGCCGCAGGGCAGAACTCCTCATCCCCGGGGAGAATTAAAGGATCTGCGTGGTTCGCAGTGCGGGTTTGAGCTGGAGCCCTGCAGGCAGCTCCTCCCAGCCTGAGAAATCCCACAGATCGGAGAGATCGGACAGATCCAGCCTCAGCGGCAGCAGCAGCAGCGGCAGCCGGGCTCGGGGGTGGCCCCGCAGCCCGAAGCCCCGGGAGTGATGTGCGGGAGGGAAATGATGCTCCCGGCAGCTGCCACCCGGCCCCGCGCGGGATGAGCCACCCAACGCTCAGCGAGGACTCGCTCCGAGTAATGCCGCACCCCCCAAATGATCCGGGAACAAAGCAGCCGAAAGGATGGGAAAACTGGGGGAAATGACGAAAGGATGGGAAAACTGGGAAAAAATGACCAAAGGATGGGAAAACTGGGAAAAAATGACCAAAGGATGGGAAAATTGGGGAAAAAAATATGAAAGGATGGGAAAACTGGAAAAAAAAAGATAAAAGG
>VYZT01011145.1:26140-42765 GCA_013400735.1 Pomatostomus ruficeps
CCAGGATGGCGAATTTGAAGCCCCGCTGGTCCCGGGATGGAGAATTTGGAGCCCCGCTGGTCCCGGGATGGAGAATTTGGAGCCCCGCTGGTCCCAGGATGCGAATTTGAAGCCCCGCTGGTCCCAGGATGCGAATTTGGAGCTCCACTGGTCCTGGAATGCGAATTTGGGGACCGGGAGCATCCCCCGGCCCCGCAGGGAACATTCCCCAGCCAGGGACCTGCACAAACCTAGCTGGAGAAAATCCCAAGCTCCGAGCAGCGAGAGTTCCCTTCCGGATGCCCTCGGTGCGTGGGGAGCACAGGGAAGGGCTGGGATGCTTTGTTTCTTCCCTCCGAAACTCCGCGTTTCACGCAGGTCTTTAACCACAAACAAGCTGTCATTCGCCTCTCCTCTTTGCTAATTCCCTGATTATTCCCAGGCATTAAAAAAAATCAATCAGAAGCTGAGTCTTAAGCACCAAAAAATCAAGCTAAGCTGTTTTATGAGTAAGGCTGATAACGCGTCTCAGCACAGAGACATGACAATGGGGAAGAGATGATTTGATCTCTGCCTTTCCAGCTGTTACCGCATCCTTTTCTCAAATATTAATCAGGAGTCAGCGTTAATCCAGAAGCATTTAATTTCCCTTAATGCCTTTAAATGCTCCGCTGCCTGCGCTGCTCCGCTCCAGCCCGTGCAGATGGCAGGACAGCTCCCAACAGCTTCCAGTCAATTATGCCCTTCACTTCTGTTTTAGAAACAGATTGAAATTAATTAAAGTATTGACAAGCCAGGAATAAACAGCCTTGCACGTATCAAAATAATTCGGTCATGTGACTCGTTTATATGAGCGGTTTTCTGGAAAAAAAAAAACAAAATAAGACAACAAAAACCCAAATAAATGCTGGGGTGGGAGGGAAGGGACGAGGTTTTCTCCTTTTGTGCGGGTTTGAACCAAAACCCCTGATAACATCACCGATCCCGCTCCTCCGCTCCGTGAATCTCCCGGAGGCTGGAAGCGGCAGCGCCCCGGAGGATGGAGACTTTTAAGCAGCGGATCACGCTGATTAAACCAATTGTCAGGATGGAGCCGGGAAGACAGGCGGCTCCAGCGCCTGGAAAATTGCCGTGTGTGGGCTGGCCCAGGCAGGCGGAGCGTGCTGGGAGCGCTCCCGGCCGGGAACCGGGGCTGCTGGAGCTGCCAGACACGGGGGAGCTCGGGGGACACCGGCACCGAGCGATGGCTCCAGCCCTGCTCCGCCCCAGGCTCCGGGACCCAATCCTGGAATATCCCGATTCCCGCAGGATCATTGATCCAGCTCCTGCCCTGCACAGACACCCAGAATCCCACCCTGGGCATCCCTGAGCGCTGTCCCAACGCTCCTGGAGCTCTGTGGGGCCGGGACCATTCCCTGCTCAGCACCCTCTGGGGGAAGAACCTTTCCCAAAATGCACCCTGAACCTCCCTGGCACAGCTCCCTGGCTCCTGTCCCTGTCCCAGGGAGCAGAGATCAGAGCTGCAGCCCCTGAAAAGTCTCCCCTCAATCTCCTCCTCTCCAAATGAACAATCCCAGTGCCCCCAGCAGCTCCTCCACGGCCTCTCCAGACCCTTCCCCATCCCCATGTCCCTCCCTGGGAGCCTCTCCCAAGCTTTAGGGACATTTTGTCCATCGTGGTGCCCCGGGGTGGGAGGTGAGGCCCTGAGCTGGGCTCACACGGGGCAGCAGAGCTCCGGGTGCCCACGAGGGCTCCGGGTGCCAGCCCAGGGATCCCTGAGCTCTCCCTGCTCCCCGTGCCCTCCTGAGCTGGCAGCAGCAGCACTCCCGGCCTTTGCTCCGTGCACCTGGGATCCAAAAACCCAGCCAGGCCCAGCAGAGGCTTCAGGATGGAGACAGAGCGAGGCAGGGGTCTGCACCTGGGGAATGAGGGGGAATAAACCCAGGGATAAACCCAGGGAATAAATCCGGGAATAAACCCAGGGAATAAACCCAGGGAATAAATCCAAGGAATGAACCCAGGGAATAAATGCAGCCCTGGGGAATGAACCCAGGGAATGAACCCAGGGAATGAACCCAAGGATAAACCCAGGGAATAAACGCAGCCCCGGGGAATGAACGCAGCCCCGGGGAATGAACGCAGCCCCGGGGAATGAACCTTGCAGGGCAGGAGCTACAGAGCCACATCTGTGCTGCGGAGCGGGATGAAGGCCCGGCTGGGCTCTGTCCCAGGCAGCAGCTCGGCAGTTACATAATCCACACCCACACCCCAGCAGATATCGCTGCGGGGCTGAGGGATGGGAGTACAATCCGCAAAACCCATTAGACTGTCACCTCGGATATCAGCTAAAATTAACTCATGAAATCAGCATGAGATTAAGAGCACGGCATTTACACGGAGCGCAGGCAGCTGCTGCAAATGCTTTGTTTTGCATCCTCGGGAGAGCCCCTGTGCCACCCAAACCCCACCCCGACACATCCACCCGGCCTCTGCAGCACCTGGGGCTGCTCTTTGCTCCTTAGAACACATTTATAAATCTTCAGATTTTAATCCAACCGTCCCCTTCACGTGCTGAACATTCCCCTTTTGTTTTCCCACCACCACTTTGGGATATGCAGCACAGGGAGGAGCTGGAGCTGCTGGAGAGAGCCCAGAGGAGGCCCCAGGAGGAGCAGAGGGATGGAGCAGCTCTGGGAGAGCTGGGAATGTTCGCCTGGAGAAGGGAAGTTTCACTGGGACCTGATTGTGGCCTCCCAGTGCCTGAAGGAGCCACAGGAAAGATGGAGAGAGACAATTTCCAAAGGATGGAGGGACAGGACACAGGGAATGGCTTCAAACTGCCAGGGAGGTTTAAATTGGATATTGGGAAGGAATTGTTCCCTGGGAGGGTGTGAGGCCCTGGCACAGGGTGCCCAGAGCAGCTCTGGCTGCCCCTGGATCCCTGGCAGTGCCCAAGGCCAGGTTGGATGGGGCTTGGAGCAGCCTGGGACAGTGGGAGGTGTCCCTGGGACAGTGGGAGGTGTCCCTGCCATGGCAGGGGTGGCACTGGGTGGGTTTAAGTCCCTCCCTACCCTGTTCTGTTTCTCTGATTCCATGCAGAATCAGAATATTTTACTGAGGTTATCAAACCCTCCACAACAATGAAAAACCCCAAATCTCTGACAGGCAGGGACTGAGACACTGCCCAGCGCAGCAGCGAGGTTGTAACAATCATTTCTCCTTTGCAAACGCTGAATAAAACCAAAGATCAAACACGCCTTTAATCAGAAACGTCTTGATCAGCTGCTAATTAGAGCTGCTCGTCAGAAGAGAGTTCACAGCCTCTACCAAACTGCACAGCAGCTCAGCGGCGAGCAGAGGGGGATGAAAGCAGCACAGAAACAATCCTGACTTTGCTGTGGGTTCCACAATCACCCTGTGATTGTCCCCTGTTCGCTGAGTGGCTCCTGCCTGGCTCCTGTCGCTGTTCGCCACCAAACGCCCCCGAGCTGTGCTCAGGGGAGCTGCCAGAACCAAGCACCCCATTTCTCAGCAATATCCTCGTTAATTGGCATTAATTCCCCTTCCGTATTCTCCGAGAGCTGAAGGCAGAGTCCAGGATTTATTTCTGCACAGGAATGTTTGTGATTTGGTTGTTGTACAGAATAATTTGACCTCGCAGAGACATGAGCACATCACCATCACACATGTGAACGACTCAGGCTTTATCTCGGGAGTTTAGACAGGGAGTGACTGGGGGCAGATCCATGACGTGACCCCCTCTGGCACAGAGTGAGAAATAAAAGGTTCAGGCTCATGCTGAACATGCCTGGAGCACCCAGATTTCCCCCAGAAATCCGTGATGCCTCCTGCAATAACCCAGTGCAGAACTGGGGGGCACAGAGCGCACAGAGCTGCTGCTCCTGGGCTAAAAACATTTATTGCCCTGTTTCATTATAACTTTTCCTGTTAAAAAAACCCCCAGAATAAGCCCTGCCCTGTGCCCAGAGGTTTGCCACCCCAAAGACAACTCCAGCAAACACCCCAAGGCAGCTCTTACCCTTTCTCGGCATTCCCATCCCGACTCCTCTTTCCCAAACCTTTGTTCCCATCTTTGCCCGAAGCCTGGGACTTGCAGGATTTTCAAATCAGAAACCACGAAGGTCCTGCTCTGCTTTTTCAAGCAATATTTGCAGTCAGGAAAATATCGTTAAATGAGAGGAACTCAGTCAGGACCCCTGGAAAGGTCCTGGCGTGAGGCTGGGCATTAAAATCCCCAGGCTGTGCCCTTTTCCCGCTGCTTGTTCACACCTCGGACAGCAAAAGGCAAATACAGCTATTGGCTGGCTAATACCTGACATTTCCTGGAGAGATTCCCAGTTTGGAGCCTCCAGAGGCACGGCAAAGCTCCTTGCAGTTACCCCTGCTAATGGGAGGCTTGGCACGGACAGGATAAAACATGGATTTCTGGAATACGTTTTACTTGAGACCCCCTGTGTGAATCCAAGACACACCAAACCAGCTCCCAGCTCCTTCTGAGCTTTACCACAAAACCCAAAGCTCGGTAAAGATAATTCCAGGGGGGCAGCCAGGAACCTCCCAGCCCCTGGTGTTCACCAGCTCGGTTTTTCTGGCCCTGGCTCGCGTGTGGTGGCTCCAGACAGGTGTCCCTCCTAAGCAGGGGTGTGGAATGTCCTTGGTTCAAGAGCAGAGCACTCAAATTCCTCGTTTTATTTAAACTTTCTGCACCCCCAGCCGAGTGCATGCTCGGAATGCTCTCCGCAGAGCCCTCGGTGCATTTCTCACTCCGAATAAACAGGAGAGGAGCTCAAGGTGCTCTGAGGGTGGGAAGTGCAGGCTGCCGGCTCAGATGGAACCCAGATCCCAGCCTGGAGTCAGGAGCAGCGCATTTCTGCGGCCTGGGAAGCTCTGGAAGCGTTTGTTAATTGGGTTTAATTGTGGCTGGCCAGGGCAGGAGATTCAGCAGGAATGTGCTCATCTGCAGAAATCCCGGATCCCTGGAGGGAGCCACTCCTGGGGAAGAGGGTAAAGCAAGAGCAGAGGAGCTCCTGAAATGCCCTGGAGGTGTCTTGGTGGCATCGGGGACTCTGCACTCCCAGGTTCTGAGAGCTCCGGCTCTGATCCACTGCTGGGAGCGCTGGGAACGGGGACTGCCTCTCCCAGCGGGCTGAGCTGAAAATCCTGCTGGAGTTTGGGAAGGGATCCCTGGCCAGGAAATCCCCTGGAGCTCCTGGGACTGCAGCTCTGCCCCGTCCCTGCCCTGACTGCAGGATTGTTCTGCAGCGGCACTCACAGCCCCGGGCTGCATTCCCAGGAATTCCTCACACCAGGACCTCAGGACTTTCTCCCCTTCTCCAAGAGCGGCTCAAGGAACTTTAACTCACTGAGATTTCCACCTCCAGCCCATCCCAGGCTCTGATGTGACATCCCATCTCTCCCAGAAGGACCCTCAGCTCTGCTGATGTCGCTTTTGCTGCCCCATGAACCCCCCCAGCTCCAGTCCCGTCTCTCAGGGCCCCCTGATGCCCCTTCCCAGCTTCCCTCCTCCCCACCCCTGAGCACGGCTGGCTCAGGAATTCCCAAATTCAGGGAATTCTCAGGGGCCACACTGATTTCTGCCAGCCTGATGCTGGGGGCCAACCCTGGAACGCCGAGGAAGGTGCCGTGGAAAGGCCCTGGCACTGCAGCTGCCTGGGCAAAGCTGCCAATAAAATCCAGCCCGTTTCTGCCAAGCTCCAGAGCCAGAACATTCCCAGCTTTTAGGACGGTTTTCACATCCTCCCAAACCTTTTCCAGATCTCCACCATCTCTGGGCAGAGACACCGATGCTGCAGACACGATGCAAACACCCAAAAGTTCATTTTTATGGCCTGGCTTTTAACCCAGGGAATGTTCCCGTGCAGGTTCTTCGGCTAAAGGCAGCGAAGGCTCCCAGAGGAGTGCGAGGGCCTGAGCTCCCCGTGGGGCTGAGCACTCACACGCAGGAGCTGCCCTCTGCTCCCTCCCGCTTTATTTACAGAGCCTGAGTGTCTCGCTTGCTCCGCAGCTGCCATCGGGGAGCTCGCTATTCATTTGCAGGAGCTGGAGCCAGGCTTAAAAACTCCATTAATTAAGTGTTGGCGGAGGTGTTTGGAAAGATGTTCCCATAAATACAGTGCTTTAAAGTGTTTCCCTAGAAACTGAGAAAAGAGTGGAACAATATGAAAAATACCCAGGCTGACGACTCGCAGGGAGTCAGCCTGGGCCTGGAGGGAGCCTTTAGGAGAGAGAAGGTTTTTTGGTAGGTTTTTTTGGCTACTGGAAATTTTTGGCTGGCAGCACAAAAATGTGGAAGTGAGTTTGGTTATCGTTCCCTGCTTCCCTGGGCCCTCCTGCTTCACCTGGCGCTGGCAGGTGGGGAATGTGCTGGGAACTCTGTGGCTGCAGGTTCAGAAATGCCTGAGGTGTCTGAGAGCTCCCAGCTCGTGGGTTCCTCCCAAAGCGTCCCTGCTGTGCCCAAGCACCTCAGCACCGCCAGGCACGGGGAGGATGAACCTGGCAAACCCCCGAGCCTCCTCCAGCTGCCTCCTTCCAACATTTCATGGAATCCCTGGGATTGGAAAAGCCCTCGAGCCATCCAAGCTGTGCCCATCCCCACCTTGTCCCCAGCCCAGAGCACTCAGTGCCACCTCCAGGTGACACCTCCAGGGATGGGGATCCAAACCTCCGTGGGCAGCCCCTGCCAAGGCCTGAGCCCCCTTTCCATGGGGAAATTCCTGCTGCTGTCCAAGCTGAGCCTCCCCTGGCCCAGCCTGAGGCCGTTCCCTGTGCTCCTGTCCCTGTGCCCTGGGAGCAGAGCCCGACCCCCCCGGCTGCCCCCTCCTGTCAGGGAGTTGTGCAGAGCCAGAAGGGCCCCGGAGTCTCCTTTGCTCCAGGCTGAGCCCCTTTCCCAGCTCCCTCAGGATTCTCCAGCCCCTCCCCAGCCTGAGGAACCAGGTGGACAGGACAGGGTTTGGCAGAAAATCATCAGTGAGTTCCTTTATCTCTGCAGAAACGCAGGAGCACAGCCCTGGCTGGGTGGTGCTGCTGATACCACAGGAGGATCAGAGCTGAGTTTCCTTGCAAAGGGAAGGAGGAAGAGAGCTCGAGGCCGATTGTGCCCTGTTAAATGACATTTTATAGCCTGTTACTCCTCACCTCAACAGAGATCAAAGAACTTGAGATAAACACGGATTTAACAACTCCACGTGCAGGAGCTGGAGAGGTTCTGAGAAGAGCCTGAGTACACACGGGAACAAACACGGCGATTGCAGCCGGCTGAGGGATTTCCACGAATCCCCGCTGCACTCTGAGCACACCAACTCCTCCCCAGTCCCTTCCACTTCCTGCACTTTGGGTCATTTTGGTGCCTGTTTGGTTGTAATAATCACTGAGCCCAGCTCTGTCCTGTCCCCCCAGCCCAGCTCGTGTCCCCCAGCCCAGCTTTGTCCTGTGTCCCCCAGCCCAGCTCTGTCCTGTGCCCCCAGCCCAGCTCGTGTCCCCCAGCCCAGCTTTGTCCTGTCCCCCAGCCCAGCTCGTGTCCCCCAGCCCAGCTTTGTCCTGTGTCCCCCAGCCCAGCTCTGTCCTGTGCCCTCAGCCCAGCTGGTGTCCCCCAGCCCAGTTCATGTCCCCCCCAGCCCAGCTTTGCCCTGTGTCCCCCAGCCCAGCTCTGTCCTGTCCCCCAGCCCAGCTTTGCCCTGTCCCCCAGCTCAGCTCGTGTCCCCCAGCCCAGCTCATGTCCAGCAGTGTCCTGGGCACGAAGGGCTGAGGGCACAGTCCAAATCCTCTCCTGGGACATCCCTGGGACTCCACGGATGGGTCTTGGGGTCCCTCTCCCTCCCACCACCACTCTGGCTCCTCTCTCTCCCAGGTTTGGATGGGCAGAGGAGGTCGAGGAGCTTTCCTGCCACGAGCCCTCCTGCCAGGCGCCAAATCCACCCCGGAGCCGCCACCAGCAGCTCCACATCTGATCCACAGGGAAAAGGAGCCTCCCGAGGCAGCAGAGCCAACTCCAGGATTTGGGACTCAGCAAACACCCAACTCCCTCCCCAGGGCACGGGTGGAGCTCTCCTGTCAGGACCAGCGTTCCCCCTGCCTCTGTACCGGCTTTGGGTTAAAAAAAGGGATTTTCTTCGCTTCAAAACAAACACAACCAATTCAACTCATCCGAGTCCTTGTTCCCTCACCTTGCTGCTCGTTCCTCAAAGTCAAGACAAGATTAATGAGGCGCGCACGGAGCTGCTGGAGGGCTCTGCACTGTGCAAGCCACAAAAATACCTCCAGCAACAAAAACTGAAGCTGATAAAGCCAAGTTTGGCAGCAATTAACATCCATCTAAAATTCAGCTGGGTAAGGGGCTCGGCTTAAAATAAAAAGCAATTACTGCTGGGGCAAACTGAAAGAATACATTGTTTTTCCAGAGTGCATTTAGCAAGGGGAGGCTGCCTTCGCCGGCAGCTCCGATAAAAAGGGTTTTGTCAAAGCTGTTTATCTGCGCTGGAAGTGCTGGGGAATTTTTTTTTTCAGCTCTTTCAGCTCTTCCCCCACACCTGAGGCAGCAAGAACCCTTTATCCAGCGTGAAGAACTCGGGACAGGATCCCCAAATCTGCCTGGGATGCAGTTGTGGGATCAATATTTCACACACAATGAAAATCCAGTGCTCGTGAAGGAGACAGCGGAGTCCTGCAAGGTTATTGGAATAAAGGGAAAGAGCGCAGGGAATACCCTGAGGGGCTTTTCTAGGGGTTTCAAAGGATGGAACCTCCTTTTATCCTAAATTCCCGGTTCTGTGCAGCCCCTTTCCTTTCCCCACGGGTTCTGCAGCGCGCTTTGTGTTGACCCACCCGATTGCCCGGCTTGGGGAAACGAGAAAGAGAAGAAAAAAAAGAAAGGTGGAGGGAAAAATCGAGGGAAAAAGGCAGGAGAAGGAAAGGTGGGGAAAAAATGGGCGGAGAAAAAGGGCAGGGGAAAAAAGCAGCAGAGGGGGGTAAAAAAAGGTGGGGGAAAGGCAGGGGAAAAAAATCAGGTTAAAAAAAAAATCAGAAAAAAGGGCGGGGAGAAAAAAGGTGGGAAAAAAAGGCGGGAAAAAGGGGGTGGAGAAAGGGGTGGGATGAAAAAGGCAGGAAAAAAGGCAGGAGAAAAGGGGCAGGGAAAAAAGGCAGGGGAAAAAAAGGCAGGGAGGAAAAAGGGGCAGAAAAAGGTGGGAAAAAATGGGGGGAAAAGGAGTGGAGAGAAAAAAGGCAGGAAAAAAGGGAGTGGGAAAAAAGGCAGAAAAAGGGGACAGGGCAAAAAAGGTGGGGAAAAAAGGGCAGGGAAAGGGGGTGGAGAAAGGGGCAGGGAGAAAAAGGGGCAGAAAAAAAGCGGGATAAACGGCGGGGGAAAAGGAGTGGAGAGAAAAAAGGCAGGAAAAAAAGGGGGAGGGGAAAAAGGCAGGAAAAGGGGACAGGGCAAAAAAGGGGGCGGGGACCAAAGCAGGCTAAAAAAAGGCAGGGAAAGCCAGGGAAAAAACAGTGAGGAAATAACAGGTGGGGAAAAAATGAGCAGGGGAAAAAAAGAACAAAGAGAAAGGCCAAGTGCCCAGACATGGCCAAAATGCCGTGCAGAAGCGCTGTAGCTGAGAGTCCCTGTGCCCCAAAACCCACGGAAAGGAGCTTTAGCTGCCGTGCCAAAGAGGGGCTGCCAGCCCGGGCGGGGATGCGCTGCAGGGAGCCGGTGGAAGCTTTCCCCAAGCTCTGGGAAGGTTTGGTTTGTCCTTCAGAGGCCACTGCTCGTGGCACAAGTGCCACCTGCACTGGTAATACCCAGGAGAGGCAGAGTTCGGCCTCTCTGCATCGCTGTCACCAGTCGGAGGTTTCCGTTCCAAACCCCTTGACAGGATCTCATTAACCCGCCGCCCGTAATGAATGTGCCCAATAACAACCGCCGAGCCGCGTGAAATTAAAGAGCCCAGTAAAACAAAAATAGGAAATGCTGGCGGGTCATTGCTTTTTCTACCCTGGAATTCGAGACAATGAGCTCTGCGCCACCTCCCTCGGGCTGGGATGGATGCGAGTTCCAAACTGAACTGTCAGAAAGTTCCAGGAACGTCCCTCCAACGTCACGCCGCGGCCTTTGCAAAATTCATATTTTCTACTGTAAGGAAATCCCGGATTTGTCTGTGCCACATCTGACGCTCAGCCAAACCCCAGGGTGACACCTCCTGCTCCGAGGAGCTCCAGGAACCCCCAACCCAGACCCTGCTGCACGAGCAGAGACTTTTATCTGCAAGCAAACAGAAAATTCCCCCCTGCAGCCGTGCAGAGGCGTTTGTAGGGTCCCTGCCCAGCCCTCCCTCGTACCTCACATTCACATCGAGTTCTTCCATCCCAGGCAGCAGGCTCAGGTAGCTGGGAGTTCAATGTCCATAGGAGAGACCTCATCCTGCAGCGGGGAGAGGCAGAAGCACAGGGGTTAGTCCAGGACCTCACAGAAATGCACATTTACCCCTGTGAAGAAATCCCTGGGCTGCTCCAGGCTCGGGTTTTTGGCCACCTGGGCAGCCACCAGCTCATGTTCAGCTGCTTCGGACCAGCCCTTCCAGGTCCTTTTCCATCAGGCAGCTTCCCAGCTCTTCCCTAGCCTGGTTTTTTTTAACTCTTCTATAGAAAGTTTCACTTATTGTGGAAGTCTCCATGATAGCAAAACAGCGCAGATATTGTGTGACCTCAGTGCACAATAAAATTGCGTTTTTTTCCCCCAGAAAAATAAAACAAGCAAGATGCCCCAACTGGAATTTTGAGACACAAAATCACTGACAAGTTTCCCCCCTGTTTTGCAGGAGAAATCAGAATTCATTTTAAGCTGATATCTCAGAGAGTGAAATCGTGCCAGGTGTTTTGTCCTGTGGAATAACTCCAGAGCAGGAGCACAGTGGGGTTTGGGGTTTTTCCCCCAAATTCAAGTTGGAGGTTTAGGGGCATAGAGGCGAATCTCCAGATCTCTCACCCGTTTATTTGCACAACATTTTTTAAGTCACCAGATTCCAGAGTGCCCAAAGAATCACCAGGCGAAGGTTTGAGCTGCAAACGGGGGCCGAGCTCTGCCTGTTCGATAAAAATATCCTTTGGACTCCAGCAAATTCTGCTTGCAAGATTCTATTTAATTAATGAATGAATTAATTACTCCTCGTGGCAAACTCTGAGCCGGGTCTGGAGAGCGGGGCGGGCTCATTTGCAGTGTGGCTGTGCCCGTTCCCAATCACCTGCAGGACTCCCCCAGGAACTTCCACAGCTACAAAAAGCAACTTCAACAGAGCCCGGCTGAAGAGAGTTTGCAAAGCCCAGGTGGGAAAACACAAGCAAGGAGGCTCGGTAAATGAGTTTCTGTTTTTACACCGCACTCAAACATTGACTTAGCACGGAATTAACGCCGGTTTCCTGTGACACTCTATTGTGCAGCCTTATGAATACTTAATAGCGCTGCTGTAATTACAAAGCTCTAAACGCTCCGCGGCTCGAGTTAAAATAAATGTTCTCACTCGCAGCGCCGCTCGCTGATGTAAATATTAATGGGGTTTTTAACTCTATCAAAATCCCATCCCGGCCCCGAAGAAATGAATGCGCCGCCCCAATAATGTGATTGTGCATTCGCTGCTGTTAATCCAGCGGGAGGAACGGGCTCGGTTTCGGGGCACTCGAGGCTGCTGATCGCCCCCTGTGCTGTCCCTGGGGTGTCGGGGACAAAGCCACCACCGCGGTGCTGTCACCGCCAACCCCGATGCAAAAAACGCCACCGTGGTTCCTGGGCTTCAAAGGAAAAGGGGAATAAAACTGCCTGGCCGGGCATCTCGCCAGGTTCGCAACGCAAACGAGCCCTCCCCGCTCTCCAGACCCGGCTCAGGGTTTGCCACCAGCAGTAATTCAGGATGTACAGATTCAATAGGATTTTGCAAGCAAAATTTGCCGGAGTCCAAAGGATATTTTTATCAAACGGGCAGAGCTGTCTCTTTGCTCACAGGTCACAAAACTTCCTCAGAACTTCCTTCTTCCCTCCTAAAAACGCTGTCCAGCTTTTCTCCTCCTCACGCCAGCACCAGGGTGGGGAAACCGCTGCCCTGGAGAGGCGCCGGCTGCGCTTTCTGGGTCGAATAAATTATTTGTTTAGACGAGCATGCTGACAAGAAATTCTGGTAAGTAAGGGAACCCCTCAGCTGTGCCGTGGGCGCTGCTGGTCACTGCCAGCTTGCTGGAGGAGCTTTGGGATGCTCTGCACACCCTGTGCCCGGGATCGCCCCTTTTCACCGGTCTCTGGTGCTGCTCCAAAGCAAAAAGGAAATTATCCGTGGAAAGGGCACATTCCCCTCTCACTGACACCCTGCTGGGCTGCTCGGAGCCACCAGCTGCCACCATGGCAGAGACAGGGCAGTGCCAGGACCCATCTCCCTGCTGGGCAGTGCTGGACCATCCCGGGATTGCCTGGAGTCACTCCCACTCACCACTTTCCCATCCGTGAACTCCTCGCTTTTCCCGCTGCACAGAGCAGCCTTTGTCCCCCATTTCTGTCCCTCCTGTGGGTCCCTGTCCTGCCTGCAAAACCCCCTACATCCTCCAGGCCCAGCAGGAACACCCCTGGCTGCAGGGAGGATTTATCCCGGCACACAGGAGGGCTCGAGCACTCCCTGCCTTTCCCACCTCCTTCACCTCCTGCCCCGTTCCCCGCGTGGAGGATTTGCTGCACTCCCCATCTGGAGGGCAGGCACCGCTCCAGCTCACTCGGGGGGGAATGAAACACCTCGGGATGGTTTTTATTGCTGCCACGAGCTGCGTCTGCAGCTGTGAAACGCCGGCAGGAAATCCGCGCCCGCTTTGAAGGCCAGAGCCAAAAACGAGTTTATGGTTCTGCAATTGGGCTTGGGCAGGAACAGGAGGCTCTCGTGGCCTGGGTGTCCTTCTGAGCTCCGATTGTTCCTGTGTAGCTCTGGCAGGAATCCCTTGGGCTGTGCTCAGTGCCACCATCTGTGATTGCAGCTCTGCAGAGGGGTTTTTCCATCGGCAAAACCTCCTGATTTTAGCACGGCTGGAAACACGGAGCTGAGCAGAAGGGAGGATGCGAAGAGAGGGGAGTGAGGAGCCACAAACCTGCGGCACCTCCAACCCCGCGGGCAGGCTCGGGGCAGAGGTCACAGCTGTGCAAAAATACTGAATAAAAATGCATCCAAAAATACAGAAAAAGGGGAAGCTGGGAGCTGTGGATTGATGGGGAAAGCTTGGGAATGGTCAGGAATCGGTAAGAGTCGCTGACAGATCTGCAGGCTGCAGAAGAGGTTGATTTTGAACATATTGCTAAAAAAAAAAATAATGAAAGTGAGGCTGATCAGAACCTCACTGTCTCTCCGAGGAGGAGAAACTTCTGACAGTGGAATTGTGGAGATTTGGTTCTTAAAACAGCGCGAAGAAGGGGGAAAAACACCCGTGTAAAATACGAACCTGCTTGAGGAGCAGAACCTTCCTTTCCCCTCCCGTAACAGCAGAGAGCTCCTCTGTCCCCGCTGGGATTTGGAGCCCTTTCAGACGAGGTTTAATTACCCGCGAGAGCTGTTTGGGGCTTTTGTTGAAGATTTCATTGTGTGAAATTTTCAACAAAAGCTCAGAGCCCCGCGCTCCCTGAACCGCTGGGATGGAGGGAGGCACAGAGATCCCGGGCGGCTCTGCCTGTGCCCGCAGCGCTTCCCGAGGGAATCCCCGCTCATCCAGGCACCGCCGGCATCCAGAGAGAGCGGCCAACCGCCCCAGGCTCTAATTACAGCCCGACCTGTTGCTAATGAGTGTTTGATTAACGCGCTGCTGCTGCTTTATCGCATTAAATAAACACCACCCGCTCTGCTCCGGCTGCGGAGCTCAGCCCCGCACCTCGCTCGGCTGCGGGAGCATCGCACCCCGGCAGCAGCGGGGATTCCCCCGTGGAAAAGCTCCTTACACACTGCCCGGGGAGCTTTGGGGTGCCCGTCCCTGGAGGTGGCACTCAGCGCTCCGGGCTGGGGACAAGGTGGGGATGGACACAGCTGGGAGGGCTTTTCCAGCCTCAATAATTTGGGATTTTGGGATTCTCTAACACTGAGGGGTGGACAGGGGTGCTGAGCAAACAGCAGCCGCCGCCTGCACCAAAACCTCCAGCTCAGCTGAGTCCTGGGAGCTGAAACCCGACCTGAGGTGGCCCCGAGGGAAGGGCCGGGGATCTCCCACTCCCGGGAGGTCTGGGGGAGCTCTGAAGGTGCTGTTTGGGGGCAGTGATCCAACCCCAGCAAACCCCACAGGTTCCACCCCACCACATCCATCCTGGGAAAAATCTCTCTGGAAAAAATCCCGGCCACTTCCCCGCTCACACTGGGGGATCTCAGCCTTTCCAGACCCTCTCCTGCAGAAGCTCCAGCTCCTCCTCAGCCCCTCTGCAGCTCCTCCTGCCAGCAAACCTTAAATCCCTGGCCCCTCTTGGCCACGACGTCTCAAAGTTCAGTCTCCCACCCCAGCAGGGCTGACTGCCCCGCTCCCGTTTCCTTCTGAAATTTTCAAAAAGAAACTTCTACAAATCATCCTGGAAAAAAAAAAAAAAATTTGCAGCTCTCGTGCTGCTCGTGAGGAGAAATTCCCACTTTTCATTCCCACGCACGAAGAATCTCTGACTTTTTGCCACTTGCAGCCACCACGGTGAATATTCCAAAGAAGAGATCCCACGGGAATGGCAGATTTTTTACCTGAATGTTGGGCATTAGTTAGTAATGAGTTCTGAATTTACAGTGGCGAGGATTAGCGGTGGTTTAGTCCCTAAAATAATTCCTCTGGACAAAGGAATCACCAGTCTGTGACTTTAATGTCCCGTGGAACTGAACAAAAACAGCTGCACCATCAAAAAATGGCAATGAGTGTGCACAAATAAGCACAGAGAAGAATCTGAAAGTCGCCAGCAAAGTTCAGGATTTGTATTTCCTCATCTAAAATTCATCTACATCTGAAAATCTCCGGCACAAAGATCAGAGCTCAGCCATCCCCGGAGCTGTCAGGAGGGAGATTTTCCTCGTTCTGGAGCTCCCCTGGCCTCAGGGTGGTTCCTGAGCTTGGAGCGTGCCCAGCCTGCGGGGGTTTATGGATGGGGTGGCCTGGGAGGCGGGGAAGGGCAGCGGCCGTGGAGCTCTTTAGGGGGAATTCTGTGGTTTTAAACAAGAAAAAGGTTTGGTCACAACCACGTGAAGCAACTTAGGGAAAACCTGAAACTGATGTGGAAAATCTGATACCAAAAATTGTCCTTGGTGGAGTCGTCTGGGGCAGGACAAGAGACTCTGCTGCCCAGGGAGGCTGGAAATCCTCTGAATTCAGGGAACTTCGGGGCGTTTTTCACCAGAATTCCTTTACTTTCACCTGTGGATGCTCCTTTCCGCCCTGCTCTCAGCACTTGTACCAAACCCTGAATGTGCCTGAGAGTGCCCAGCCCTGCACAACTGCAGAGACTCCAAACTGCCAAAAAAAAGCAAAATTCGGCCAATTTTCCATAAAAAAGACGCAGAAGGGAATTCACACCTTGCCCAGGACACCTCGAGAGTTCCAGGCTCCCACTTGGGATGCCTGTGGACAGCACAGCAGCACTGCAGGTCGCGGAGCTGTTTATAAAACCCCAAAAAAGTGGCTTTAAAACGATAAAAATTTCCTGTTTGCGCTCCCTCTCTGGAGCGCGGGGATGCGCAGGGCTGGAGGAGTAGCTGCAGCCCACAGCTGCTTTTAAAACCCTCCACGTGGGTGTTTGCCAAAGGAGATTTTCTCTCTTTTTTTCATATTTTATTTTCTCCCCTGCTGGTGAAACAACTGACTTTTATTCATATTTACCCAGGCCGTGGGGAAAGCAAATGAAAAACTCGCCCTGAGAAGTTGCAAAGCACCGAATGAGCCCAAAGTAAATGTTCAGCCGGGAAAAAAGTTCCAGGTGTGGCTGCCAGGCTCCTTCCCCGGAGCTGCGGAGTTCCAGGGAATGAAAGAGCCTGGGGACGGGGAAAGGAATGGCACTGCTCCTGAAATAAAACCGGATTTTGCTCTAAAGAGACATTTCTCTCACCTGCGTCTTTTCCCAGGGCTGGGAGGGAAATCAGGGGCGGCTCTCAGTGCCCAGAATGATGTGAAGCCAAGGGAGCCTTTTAATAATTTGTATTTTTGGGCTTTTTCCCCCCCCATTCCTGTTTTTCATTCTTGGGAAAACTCTTCCGGATGAGAGTTGGGGTTTTTTCTCCAGGTGGATCCAAGGAAAGTCTGATTTCGGCTTTTCCTGAGCTCTGTCCCCGTTTGCTCTCCTCAGTCCTTCAAGATCCCTCCAGCCACGTTTATAATCCACATTTTCTGCTTTATTTTACCCTAAAATCCCCTGACTCCAGCAATATTTCACTTTTTTACTGGCTCCTAACTTGCCTTTTCAAGAAATGATTCCTTTGAGGGGAAAAAACCCACCCACCTGAACTACAGAGTTGGTTCTGCCACTCTGTGAATTCCATCAATTAATTCTATTTCCTTCACTCTAATTAAATATAATTTCTACCAGCATGAAAAATTTTATTTTTATTTATATATTTATAATATAATATATATTATAATTATAATACATTATATTATAT
>VYZT01011145.1:54116-151108 GCA_013400735.1 Pomatostomus ruficeps
AGCGCCCGCCCCCGGCCCGCCCCGCCCGGAGCGCGGGGGATGCCCGGCCCTGTCCCCGCCCCGCTCGGGGGAAGCCGGGGCCGTCCCCCCTCCAGAGAGCGAGCCGGTGCTCGCCCCGTGTGCCCGGGAGCAGTGCGGGCGCGGTGGCCAGGGCACCTGGGTTCTGATGGTTCTCCCCCGCTGTCACAGCAACTTCAGGCTCCGCTGGTTTGGTTCGTTTGCTGGTGCGCGGAAGGGAAGTGCAGCAATAATCTTACCGTAATTGCTCGATCCGAACCGTTTTGAAAGATCTGACGGGTTTTGGCAGAGATCTTTCAATGGATTTCTCAAAACAAACACAACAATTGGCGGCATTTCCGAGCACGCTGCAAAGGCATTTCCAGCGGCAGGGTCAGCCCAGCTCCTCTGACATGATTGGAGCTTTGGCAGCTGAAATCTGGCCCCGAGACCCTGAGCAGAGCTCAGTCCTGGCAGAGGAGGACACCACAACCAGCTCGTCAGCTGCGTTTTTAAAATACCCATTGAAACACCAGACTGAGCATAAACACAGGATCTGAGCAGCCCCAGCTCCGGGTGGGCTCCCTTTTCACTCCTGGAAGGATTTGGGGGATTCAAGCTACGGTGCCTTTGCAGAGCCACTGTGGATCCTCAGGATTCCTCAGAGCAGAACTGCGCTGGGTCACTGGACGCACAGGGAGATCCAGAGCACACACAGGTTCAGAGGAGTCATTTGGTTTGGAGCCACCCACTCCGTGCCCTTGGATCACAGCTGAGGTCCTTGTCCCTGGAAAAGGGACATCTCAGTCGCGTGTGGGTGCAGGAGAAACCAGAGCACCCACAGAACTGCAATATCTGCTGCTTGCTGACAAAACACATCAAAAATAAATGTGTATTGAACGCATGATCAACTTGTTTGATAGGACTCGTTTTTCAAAGATCCGGAGGGTTTTGGCGAAGATTTTTCGGTGGATTTCTCAAAAATTTGGTGGTGTTTTCAGGCAGCGCAGGCAAACACCCTGCCAGGCTGCCAGGCCTCGTGTGTGTTGCATGCGTTTGTCCATCACTATAGAAACTGAAAGAGGGAAAAAGAATAACATTAACGAACGCGAAACGCACCCGGTCCAGGCAGAAACACCTTGTCACAGCCTGGGTTTGCTCAGACTCGAGGGAGCAAAACCAAAGGGAGCGGAGCTGGTCCGGGTGGAGCTGAAATGAGTCGGTTTTAAACTGGCAGTTCAAGAGTTCCTGAAATGGTTTTGGTTTTCCTTCATTTTCCTCTCCGTGGTACTGACGGAGCCTTCTGGACATTATTAATATTTACCAATAGTAGATACCAGTGGTGGCTGCTCATTAGTGTAGCCTCTGGCTTTAATGTTGAATTTATATATAAATACATGTGGGTTTAATCTCTTCATGGAGCTGTTGTGGCTCTTCCTGACATTCCTGACAAGGCCTGAGCGCTCAGAGCAGCTCCTCACCTGCCTTCCTAGGGGTTCTCAGCGAGGATCTCCAGCAGCAGCTCCTAAAGGGAAAAAAACGGCACAAAAGGGAAGATCGGAGTGTGGAGCCCACCCTGAGTTTGCAGGAGGGGAGAACTGAGGTGAAAAGGGTTTCTGTGCTCTCCTGACTGTGCCTGAGGGCCAGCAGTGCCCCGGGGCAGGGCCAAAGCTGCTCAGGGAGGGGATTTGGGTGCGTGGAGACGGGAGAGTCCGAGCCCCTTCCACCTGGGGCTGTTCTGACCCCGAGTCACGCTGAGCCCCATCGCTGTCCCCAGCTGCGGGCACGTTCCATCCCAGCTCCTCTTGGCGCAGCTTCCCCTCCGAGATCAGCAAAGGTTTGTTCCACCTGAATGGGATGCCTAAAAAATGCAATTAAATTTTTAAACGGGAAAATTGGAGAGGATTAGAGAGGGAGATAAAGCGCTGGTTTTTCTTCTTTTTTTTTTCCCTCCCCTCCTCCTTTTCTCCCTGCTCTAACAATGATAAATCCCAAGATCTGGTTGGGAAGGAGAGCGGCTGAGTGATTCATCGGGACTGAATCACAGCCGCTCTGCAGAGGGATCCGCTGCCTCTGCTGCTGCAGGTGCAGCTCCATCCCTGCCCCGGGTCCCCGGCTGCACCCCCAGGAGCGGGGAGGGACAAACCCAGCCCCGGAGAGCAGCTTGGGTTCTGTTCCCTCTGGGCACGGCGTGCTCTCCTCTGCCCACGTGGGCGGGATTTTATCCAAAAGGCAGCTTGGATACCCTGATTTTCCGAGGGTTACACCCGCTGCTGGCTCACGCAGCCTCCCACTCCCCGGGGAGAGAACTTTCCTTCTATTCCCTGATAAATGTGAGTTCCCCCTCTCTCAGAGACTCCCTGGAGCAGGCGCTCATGCTGGGCTGCGGAGCAGGGCCCCGGGGCTGAGCTGGGAATCGGGATGCAGCAGCTGAGCTCCTGGGATTCCCCAGGGCTCCCATCCCAGGCCCTGTGCTGAGGGAAAGCAGAGGAGCGGCAGGAGGAGGATCCTGCTCTGCAGCTGATTTACAGCACCACCTGGGCTGGTGCTTGTCCTTACACAGAACGTGTCGCTCTGTTGTCACCACCTCCTCTCTTCGCGTTATTCGCACCCAGAACCCTCTGGATTGCCAGGAATCCACGTTCCCAAACTCCCGGAGAAAGTGCTCAGCCAAGGCAAGGTGGGGAACGGTTCAAAGCTGACACGGTCAGGAAGAAGAGGGTCACGGTGGTGATTCCTGCACAGCCAGGCCTTAAATAATCTAACTCTGCCATCTGTGGCAGAACTCTCCCTGCTGGCAGAGCGCTCGGATCCATTCCCTGCATTATTTACCTGCAGACACAACCCTAAAACTCCGCTTAGGGCAGGTCTGACTTTCAGCTTTAATGCAGAATATTGGGGTTCATTTTTACCAGGGTGATTATCACTGCTCATGGTTAGTTCAGCTTCCATCTGAGGGGCACAGAATTGTTCTGCAGGCGTTGAGAGACCCTCTCAGAGGGGCCCTTGGGGATCTTTGTTATCTCAGGTGGAACCACAGCAAGGGACAACCACGTCAGCAGCAGCTGGAGAGTCAGAGCTGGGGGTGAATTCCACATTTACAGTCCATGGGCTGGGAACTGCCAAACAAATCCATCAGAAATTTAAGGATGAGACTCCTCCTGGGAGAGGTTCTCCGAGTCCTGGGCCAGCTCAGTCTCCCTCTGTAGTGTGACAGAAGTTTCCATCATTTCCTGTTAACTGTTTTTATCTAAAATCCTATTTCGAATGAAAAATTTCCACCCGGTTCTCTGCTCCAGCAAGGAAGTTTGGGAAGAAAAGCCCTGCCTGGGAAGCAGAAATCCATCTCCTGCCACCCCCCGGTGCTGAGGAGGGTTGGGTGTTTGCAGGAGACACTGCGGGACCACACCAGTGACGCCAGAGACAAGATTCCAGTACAAACTGGGAAAAGAGGAAAAGAGAACTGGGGACAGCGACGTCACCTCTGCCCGGGCTGCCTTTGGAGCTTTCCCTCCTCTCGGTGTCCCCTGCCCGGAGGGAGGTGACAGAGAGCGCTTCCCTTCCCCTGAGAGCTCCCGGGGATGAATTCCCGGCATGAGGAGCCCTCCTGGGCTGCCTCATTTCTATGCAGATGAGGCTGGGTGTAATTAATTCCATGTGAATACGGATAACTGATGCGGCTGTGAATAAGAGAGCTGAGTGAATCATTCATCATGGATTATTGATAGGATTAATTTTACCTCTTTTGCTGCTCTCAGGATGCCCACAAGCCCCCCTGAATTTATTTTCCCCCCTCTTCTACGGAATATTTCTGGAGACAAAGTAGATTAAAGCCGGGTAATTTTTCTCCTCTTTGCTGGGCTGGATGAGATGTTTGCAGTCAGGTTAACCCTTGCGAACTCGCCCTGGAAGTGTCTTCTCCGCTGGCATCTGAGCCCAGGAGATTCAAAATCTTCCCCCCTGTCTAAAGTGCAGTTATGGGGATCTTGGAGGCTCTGGAATATCCCCAGAGAGGAGACTCCAGCCCCTCTCTGGGCAGTGCCCAGGGCAGGAGTTCTGCTTCCTGTGCAGGGAATTCCTGGGATCAGCCCCTGCCCCTCCCTCTGGGACCATCGCTGGGCCTGGGACAGAGCCTGGGCCCTGCCTGACCCTCCCTGCACCCAGGGACAGCCAGGGATGGACAGGGACAGACAGGGATGGACAGGGACAGCCAGGGATGGACAGGGAGGGACAGGGACAGACAGGGATGGACAGGGACGGACAGAGACAGACAGGGACAGACAGGGACAAACAGGGACAGACAGGGATGGACAGGGACGGACAGGGATGGCCAGGGACAGACAGGAACACTCAGGGACACCCAGGGATGGACAGGGACACCGAGGGATGGACAGGGATGCCCAGGGACACCCAGGGACAGACAGGGACAGACAGGGACACTCAGGGACACCCAGGGATGGACAGGGACACCCAGGGATGGACAGGGACACCCAGGGACACCCAGGGCTTCGGGCCCCTGCTGGCTCACGTTCCATCCCAGCTCCTCCAGTGCTGCATTAACCGACTCTAACCTTGACTTTTCTCCCAGGAAACCCAGAGGCGTCACCTGCAGCTCCCTGCTTCCCCTCCCCAGCTCCGTTTGGGCGGCTGCGGGAAGTGCCCACGGGCAGATAAGCGCAGGCTGGCAGCGCGTTAATTGCTTTACAGCAGTCAGGGAGCTGCAGAAGCAACTCCGTGCCATTCCAGGGGGTGTTTTTCCAGGAACAGGCGCTGGGAGCGGGGAGAGCAACCCTCCCTGCAGCAATCAGCGCCTCCAGCGCTTTCCAGAGGGGAAGCAATCAGCATCAGCCACAACCTTTACTCCTTAAACCTCCCCGGAGGGAACATTTCCAAGCATCAAAAGGATTGAAACCTGTCCAGCTGCTGCTGAGCCATAATTAACAGCTGCACAGTCAGTTCTGACTGCGGCTGACAAAGCCTCAGCGGCAAATCCTCTCTTTATCCCGCTGCCGGGGTATTTATAGAGGCACGGCCAGGCAGGGGGCACGGGGAGGAGGAGAAGGACAGGTGAGCTGCTCGCCAGGGGGATAACCTTTGCTGTCAGCTGCCTGGCCTGTCCTCAGCCCCTGGGGAAGCTCCTGGGGTGCAGCCTTTGGCTCTGGGACACAGGGACAGGGCTGGGACATTGGCAAACGCAGGGGACTCGGGCTGGTGGCCGCACCAGGAGCCCGTCCACCCGCAGGAACGGGCCCTTCTGCTCTCAGCTGCCTCCTCCAGGAGATCCAGGGGATGGAGGCCAGACCGACCTTCCCCAGCCCGGATTATGAACTGACCTTGGATGGTGTCATTTGTCCCTCTTCTGTGTCATTTACAGCCCTGTGTCACTCACAGCGAGTGACACAGAAACAGCAGCGATCCTTCCTACCCTGGCAGCGTGAGGGGACACCAGGGACACCGCGTCCTGGGGCTGCTGGGATGGCACAGCTGGGCAAGGGCTGCCAGCAAGGTCCCAGCAGCTGGAGAGGACAGGGGACAGGTTGTCACCCTAAAAACCGGCTGGGTGGCTCTGTGGCATTTCCCGGCTCTCCCAGGCGCTCCCCTGGAGATCCCTGTCCCGCTGCAGGATCCCTGCTCTGCATCGCACCCGCCTGTGCCAGGGAATTCCCAGCACTGCTCCTATTTCCTGCTGGGCCTTTATGACCCTGCCGAGACCATAAATGCCTCTAAAGCCCAACTAAAGCAGTTTAATTTTCTCCATAAACAATCTCGTAAAGAAAATTATGGCAACGCTGTGCAAAGGGGGAAGGATGGTCAGGTAACGAGAGCTTTTAATTACCTTGCTGTGAGCCCCTGAAGTGCCCTGTTGCTCTTTGCTCTGTGGCTGCTGAACCTTCCCTGGGAGGGCCTGAGAGGACCCTGGGAAAAAAAATCCTGGGAGCTGCATCCCACCTGCACCTGGAGCAGAAATATCCATCCATCCATCCCTGATCCATCCATCCATCCATCCATCCATCCATCCATCCATCCATCCATCCATCCATCCATCCATCCATCCATCCCAAAGGAGATCTTTGGTCAGTTCAGCCCCCCCGACACAGCCCTGCCCCAAGGACTGCCAGCAGCCGGGCACACCACGCTCTTTAATCCATTTAGAGCCACCTTCTGCGCGCAAAAAGACATTTTCCTGAGCAGAGCCGCGGGATTCCTTTTCCACACGCTTTATTTACCACAGTCTCCCATCCCTGGGCTTCCCGGCCCCAGTTCCCTCCAGCAGGATTTTCTTTGGTGCTGCGTTGCTTGGGCAGGGCCGGGGGAATGGTGACATACCAAATGTGCGACAGAGATGTTTGTACAGATGGAATGGGTGGAAGAGAAGCCATTCTGGGATTTGGCAGCGCTGCAGAGCCCTCAGAGCCCAGACTCACCCCTGGAAAGCAGTACAGGAGCCAGCAGGACGCTGCCATTCCCAGCCCAGCAGGAAGGAGAGGTCCCCACGTTCCCTTCAGAGCTGGGGCTCCTCTGGCTGCCCTGCCCTGGGACAGCACTAAGTGACAGCACCAAGTGACAGCGCCGTGTCCCCAGCTGTAGCCAGGACCTGGCCCTGGAAGGCGCCCACGGGAGAACCGTGGCCCCTGCAGGCTGTGGCACAAACGTGTCCCGATTCCCAGTTTATAAAGAGTTGCTGGCCTCAGGTACATTTTTGGGGAGCAAATGTGGCGTTTCAACCGTGGAAGTCACGCAAACCCCAGTCTGGAAATAACAGCAGGGAAAGAGCCTCTCCTGCCCTGCAGCTGAGCAGCACCGGGCTGAGCTCGAGCCCTGGGCTGAGTTCACTCCCAGATTTCTGAGATTTGTTCGGTTTTAGGGGCAGAGCTTTGCTGTTGCTGCTGTTCTGCGGTCACAGGCCGGGAGGGTGGGATGGGAGCACTGGGGACACGGGAACAATGGAGAGAGACGATTTACACGGGTCTGTGGGGACAGGACAAGGGGGAACGGCTTCAGAATTAAAGGGAGCAGGGATGGATGGGATATTGGGAAGGAATTGATCCCTGTGAGGGTGTCAGGCCCTGGCACAGGGTGCCCAGAGAAGCTGTGGCTGCTCCTGGATCCCTGGCAGTGCCCAAGGCCAGGCTGGACGGGGCTGGGAGCATCCTGGGACAGTGGGAGGTGTCCCTGCCATGGCAGGGGTGGGATGGGATGAGTTTTGGGGTCTTTTCCCGAATTCCCGGCAATTCCCGGCCCCGCGCGCGGCTCGCCCGCGCCCTCCAGCGCTCACACGGGGCAGGCACAGAGCGCTCCCCTCTCTCCGCACCTTGAGACCCATCCCGAGCATCCTCCCGTGCTCAGCCGCCCCTCAAACCCCTTCCCCACCCTCCTGCCCCGTCCCAGCCGCTGGCAGAGCATCCCCGTCCCTCCTGCGCGCTCTGCCGGCGCAAACACCGCGGCTGCTCCCGAGCCCGTCCCCGCTGGAAACCTTTCCTGGCACCTACAGAGACGCCTGGAAGTTCAGCTCGGCGGGGTCCGGGAGAGCCTCCTGTTTGTCCCCGCTTTCCTCCCGGTGCCGGCGCTCAGCGAACTGCACGGCGTCGTGGATGCTGTGGAAGGCCAGCTGGCCCCCCGCGCTGCCTGCCCAGGCTGCCCAGCCGCCCTCCCGCAGCCGCTGGCGGATGGAGGGGTTGCAGTTGGCCAGGAGCACCCGGACACCGACCTGCTGGTAGTCGTGGTGTGTCTCCTTGAGCACCGAGAGCCCCGCGGTGTCGATGAACTGCATGGCCCCGCAGTCGAGGATGAGGCTGTGCATGTCCGGGGAGGGGGGACCGGCATCTGCTGGGGGCTTCTCAGCCCCTCTCCTGGCCTGGCTCAGGCAGCCAAACCTGGTACCCCAGCAGCCGCTGCTGCTGCCCGGCTCTGTGATCACCCGGGGGTGCCTGGCTGCCAGCAGGACGGGGTTGACCCCGGTTTTCTGGTACAGAACAGCCTTGAAATAGTCCTTGTTGGCGTAGTAGAGGGAGGACTCAAAGCGGAAGATCTTGACGTTGGCAATGCTGCTGAGCTGTTTGTAGGCGTCCTGGTCCTCGTAGATCTCCCTGTCGCTGACCTTGCCCAGGAGCGCGGCCCGCGGTCGCTGCGTGCGGAAGATGATGCAGAGCAGGGCGAAGCAAACGCCCACCAGCAGCCCGATCTCCGTGGTGACCAGCGTGGAGCACAGCATGGTTGCCCACCACACCACCGTGTCCAGCTTGCTGAGCTGCCACATCCTGCGGGTGTCACGGAACTTGCGGAGGCCGCCCCGCAGGTTGACGATGGTGACCACGCCCAGGATGGAGGTTTGCAGCGAGTAGAAGAGCGGGGAGATCCACAGCAGCACCAGCAGCAGCACCAGCGAGGTGACCAGCCCGGAGACCTGCGTCTGGCTGCCCGTGGACTCCTTCAGCAGGGTCTTGGTCAGGGCGGCAGAGCTGGCGAAGCAGTAGAAGAAGGAGGGCACGAGGTTGCACATGCCGATGGCGATCATCTCCTGGTTGGCGCTGACGGCGTAGCCGTGCTTCTTGCCAAAGATTTCGGCCAGGGACACGGTCATGGCGAAGCCAATGACAGCGATGGGCACGGCATCCACTGCCAGGCTGGGAAACAGGCGGACGTCCGGCAGCGTGGGCGTCCTGAATCCCGTGGGGATGTCCCCGCACACGGTGGCCTTGTAGCGCTGCTCGAAGCTGAAGTAGTGGGAGATGAGCGTGGCTGCGATGACCACCAGCAGCTCGATGGGGAATGGGGCCTTCATCTTCTCCTTGTAGCGCTCGTTGAGCTCCTTGACGGGCACGATGATGGCCAAAGCCACCAGGCTGGTGAGCAGGTCGCAGATGTTGGTGTTGTGGATGTACCTGAAAAGGTCCACCCAGGTGAGGATGAAGGAGCCCACGCCCTCGTGACGGGGGATTTTCAGGCCCAGCAGGTATTTCATCTGGGAGGTGATGATGGTGAGGCTGGAGCCGGTCACGAAGCCACCCAGGAGAGGCTCTGACAGGTAGACAGCCACGAAGCCCAGCTGCAAAACCCCCAGCAGGATCTGAAAAGCAAAGCAGGCACAGCTTTAGCATGGAAGGGTTGGCTGGCAGTTTATGTCACTTTGCTGCCACTTCAGCAGCTCTGGCTGCCCTGTCTGTGGATGTGCTGAGCATTCCATGTGAGGAATTTGTCCTCAGGAGTTCATCTGGGGTATGGACAACTGGAGAGACGCATCTCTGATATTTGTCTGTGGCTGGGGATGCCACACAGAAAAGGCCACGAGGTCCCTGCTGCCGCCTCCTCACGAGCAGCCCCATCAGAGCAGCTCTGGGCATCACTCAGGGACATAAATCCAGTCTGATGCTCTGAATTTTACTTGTCCCAGTGACAAAGCCTGGAGCTGTGCAGTGACAGCTCGGCCCAGGCAGTGGGGACACTGCCAGGGAGCACGGCAGGGTCCTTGAGGACAATTCCTGTCAGCCCCAAACCTGCTCTAAGCTGCCCAGCTGCAGGACTGGCATGGTGGGAAGGTCCCACCCAGTCCCTTCTCCTCCTTGAGGATGTTCCAGACTCATCCAAGGACCTGGGCTATCCCGTGGAGGAAAACAACCCCATTCAGCTGCGTTGCATCTTTAAAAACCACTGCATTCACAAAAATTCAAGGGTGTCGGGGTCTAGCCATGTTCCTTGGGACTCCTAAGTCTGAACCAACACCGGAACTTGGAGATCTCGAACTCAGAGAAATTCCTGGGAGGAAACAGCATGAGAGTGAACGTCTGTACCTGGTAAAGACCGACCAGAAAGCTGAGGGAAAGGGCCACGGTGATGGCGTAGCAGCTCCTGTCACAGGCCTCTGTGCCGTTCCTGGGGAAGGTGGAGTTGTCCCCGAGGGCAGCGCCGCCGTCGCCGTACCCCGCCAGCTGCAGGTGCCGCGTCACCGACTGCCCCACCATGAGGCACAGCACCCCGAAGGAGCCCACGCAGGCGTGGCGCGACGTGGCCATGGCCGCGTAGATGATGCTGCAGAAGAAGTTGGTGTAGATGCCGTAGATGGGGTCCTGGTTGGCCAAGAGCGAGTAGGAGATGGACTGGGGGATGGCGACGATGCCCACCAGGAGCCCCGAGACCACGTCCCCGAGCAGCTGGGCCCTGGGGTTGTAGCGGGGCAGCCAGTCCAGCACCGGGAAGAGGCGGCGCAGGGCGGCACCCAGGCTCTGCTGGCTGCACCTGCAGGCGTCCCTGGCTTTCTGCAGGATGAACTCCCTGGCGCTGAGCTCCGGCAACTCGTATTCCTCCAGGCTGACGAAGCTGGCAGGAGCCTCCTGCAGCCTGAGCGAGCCCAGGGCATCCCTGCTCGGCCCTGGCTTCTGGCTGGACGTGTCCTCCATGGCCCCAGCGCAGCTGAGGCAGGGGAGCAGGCACGGGGGGCTGAGGGAGCGAGCACAAGGTGCTTGGCTTAGCTCCAGGGCTCACAGCACCGATAGACAAATAAATAAATAAATAAATAAATAAAAGAACCTCAGACAAATCAAAGAGAAGAACGTTTTCCTAAGGTTGATTGGTTGTTGTCACTTATGGACCTAATTAACCACAACCCCCATGGCAGGGGCAGCGCGTCAGAGCCCCCCCGTGTTTCCTCCCCATCCCTCTTGTTTTGAAACAGGAACTTCACTGAATTCCAGTGAAATTTCACTGAATTTCACTAAAACTCCTTCAAGAACTCTGACTGCCTTCAAGACTCTTCAAGACTTAGGCCAAAAACTCATTTTGGAAATGTTAAGATGTTCCAAGGGATACTTTAGGAATCAACATGTGGATAAGGGAGATAACATGCAAATGAATTCTTCCTTTGACATCACACCATTTTAAATTGCATTAATGGCTTGCACCCAACAGGGGCAGAGTGAAACCCTCCTGCTTTTCCAGGCTGGTTAAGTAACAGAGACACCTTCCAGAGCTGCTCCAAGTTTTTCAGTCAAAATGCAGCTGCAACAAAACATCTTTTTGTGTCAACTGAGCGACAGACACAGAGAAAGACGCTCCTGAGGGGAGACCCAGGGTGGCAGTGGTTTGGAGCTGAACTGGGATGAGGAGAAATGCCATCCCCTGCCCTGCTCACATCACCAAATCTTACCTCTGGCTGCGAATTCGGTGTTTCCTCGCCACCTGGAGCTTCTCCCCTGCCTGTCTCCACCTGGCAGCACCCCCTGAGCAGGGGCAATCCTGGCCCATGTGCCCCTTCCCTCGGGCTCTGAGCCACTGAGCCGAGCCATCGCTCTTTTATCTCTCTGCAGCCGCTGGAGACGGTGCAGCCGCCAAACAGAGCCGTGTTTGGGAAACAAACACCGTTCTGAGAGGGTATTTTGGCTGACAACTTGATCTGGACATGAAGAATGATTGAAGGGGCTTAGAGAAGTGCTGCTGCCAGATAAGAGTATTGCTGGGATCCGGAGAAGTGTTTGCTAAACAAGGGCAGCGATGGAAAGAAACCTCCCTGCTCTGCCCCTCTCTGAACCGAGCGAGCTCGGGTCCTGCTGCGCTTCTCTGCTCGGGTTTTCATCTATTCTGGACAAGCTTTTGTGCCAAAATCCAAGCAGCAAAGCTCGTTCCAGAATGATTTTCCTTTCCTGGTGGTTTTTCCTCCGCAGAGGCTCTGTAAGGCAGAGAGCAAAGCTGGGGAGACACAGATCATTTCAGGAGAACTCGGGATGGGTCAAATCCGCACAATCCACGTTTTGGAGACCAGCACACAGAACGAGGGGTTTTGCTGTGCAGCAGCACAGCTGGGAAAGGTGCAGGGTTGGATAATTCGGTGGGTAAAGGTGAGAAATTGCCCCAGCAGCCAGGGAAAGGGACTGTTCATCACCCTGCAGGGAAACAGCAGCCTCAGCAACGGCAGCTGGACCAGCCCCTGAGCTGTGCCAACAACTCCAGCAGAGCTCTCAGCACACGCTCCCACTCCCCTTCTCCCTCCTCCTTTCCCATCCCTTTTCCCCTGACCTCGTGCAGGTTTTGCTGGGTGGGCCATGCCCTGGGGATAAATGCCCCACAGGCACCGTGGCCTTTTCTCACCCACGGCGTTTGGGGAGCTGGAGTGGGGATGGAGAGGTGGGATTTCCACAGGGTTTGGATGCAGATGCTGGGGAGACACCCCGAGGGAAGAGAAGGGGAAGACCAACATCCTGAGCTACATTTATCTCATCAGGGGAAGTCTGGAGCTCGGTAATTAGGAGTAAATAAATAAGAAACATCCGTGTTCTCTGGCAGCAGGAGAAAATGAGAGCACATGCTAGGGAGGCAGCTGCTCAGTGGTTTTGTCTATTTTTATCAGTTCTTTATTCCCTGCCATTCCTCCACAGCTCATGTGTTTCAGGTGCCTTGTTGAGAGCTCGCCTTTCCCCTCTCCTTCTCTCAGTGACAGATTCTCTTTCCTTGGCTTCATCATTCCTGCTGTCCTGAGAAGATGATCCCTTCAGACCCTTTATAACTGTTCCTGTTACAGCTCATTCTGTGCCTTGGCCTGGCTGGCGTGGTCTCCGCTCACTCATTTTCTTTTTCCATCTTCTTCCTGAGCAAATGACCCAAATTTCCGTTTTCTCTCGGAGTCCTTCCTGTTGAAGAGCTGACGAGTCAGTCACTGAGGAGCTGGCCAGGCTGCGCTTCGGAGTCCGATTGTTCCCTGGCATGGAACACAGCTGAGCACAGCCCATCGCTGGCGTTTGAGCTCATTTAGGAAGCTCCAGCCCTGGATCTCTGCCCTGTCCACCACGAAAATGGGTTGAAGCACCTTTTCCACGTGTGGCAGGATTTAGGTTACCTGGGGGTAAAAGAAATCTTACCAAATAAAAGAGTTCCAGAATATATGAATGAAGATGGAATTTGGAAGAAAAAGCAGCAGCCTCCACCCTGCTGCCACTGCCTGCTGCTGCTTTTCCTCCTGAATTCCATCTTCATTTATATATTCTGAAACTCTTTTATTTGGTAAGATTTCTTTTACCCCCTGACAGGGCCCTGCTCTTCCCCCCTCTCTGAGGCTTCTCTCTCCAAGCCTTCCCTGCCACACTCCCCGGGAACTTTTTTCTCCCCTTTCTGATGTGCAAATTCCCAGTTGCTTTTCTATACTCAGATAATAAATATCTATTTAAATAGATTCCGTACTTTGCTTTAAAATATTCCATGCTTTTTCCAGCTCTCAAGCTCCTTGTCGCCGGTGGCTTCCCCATGGGTTTGGCTCTCTGTGCTGGAAATTCCGGCTGTGGGCACTGAGGAGAGGCCACTTCACATCCTCCATCCCGGCAGAGGGGCTGTAAGGACACCCTTGGGGACACTCTGGACATCTCTGGAATTGCTTTTCCTGGGTGAGGTGATGCGAGGGCAGAAAACACAAAAAATTCACGTTTACTGTGAGAAATGCTTCACATTTCATTCAGCTGCAGAAAAGAAACCCACCAGGGAGCTGCAGGTGACCTTGAGGCAGCCGGGGCTGCCCTGCCTTCCCCACGCAAGGTCAGCACAGCTGGCACCGCTTGTTTCCAGAAGCATCTTCAGGGGCTGTTCTTTATTGCCACTGTAAACTCCCTCCCTGCTCAGCTCCATCCCGGGCTGCACAGCTGGCTTTGGTGGGACCCTGCAGGTGGAGACAGGACCCTGCCTGCACTGACACGGCCCCCTCTGCTTCCCAGAGCATGAAATCCAAAGGTTTTATTCCTGGCACGGTGTGTGAGCGATTTAACATCCATCTCTGCCCCAGCCACGGCAGCCGGGTGAGAAACAGGGCAGTGGGAGCAAGCTCCGGGTGCCAGGAAATGCAGGAGCGGCATTCGCAGTTTCCTAGCCTAAAGTTAGCAAAAATCATGGAATTTCCTGCATCTGTCATCGGTAACAATGCAGCAAATTGAAATCTGTGCTGCTGTGCCAATGCATCGCTTCTGTTGCACAGGACCAGTCGGCATCTCCAGCTTTCCTTGGGACAGATCCAACTGCGCTGCCCAAGGGGTTCTGATTTGCTTTAAAATTTGTAAATCCACTTGTGACTGTTTGGCTTCTGGAAGCCTTTCAGGTCCTGGGCCAGCCTGGCTCAGGACACGGCTGCAGCCACTGCTCCCCCTTACTGAGATCACAATTTTCTTTTTCAAATAAAGGAAGGGAGCCAGGTAAAGGTGCCAGGTTGAGAGAGATGCTTTTCCTTACCTTCAGACTGGGGGGTTGACAATATTTTTGGATGGCTGCTGCTTCAGCTCCACTTGAAATGTATTTTCTGCAAAACATCCTCTTTTTTTTAAGGGAAAAAACAAGAAAAAAGGAGCCGAGCCCTGAACTGGTGCCACTGCTGAGATGGCAAAACGCAACAGAGGCACCCAGGGACAAAAGAGCTGAACAGAACCTCTCCAGTGGTTTCTTGGAAAGGGATTATTTACATTTCTGCAAGAGATAACACAGAACAGTGTTTGCAGGCCCCTGGTCCTTGGCAGGGCAGTTCAACGAGCAGGGGCCACAGCAGGGCAAAGAAAACACAAATACTGAGAGGCCAAAAGTGTCACTGCCCCAGGACAGCACGGGGGGGCTGAGAGGGACCAGGGGACCTCCAAATAAACAGCAATGAAGAGCATCTGCCCTGCTGGAAGGTGGAAAAAAACAGCCAAGCACATCAGCTGGAGGTTTTGGGGGAGCACTCCCTGTTTGTACAGCAAGGATGACAAAAATTCCTTACCAGCTCTTGCTGCTGTCCCCACGGTGTTCCCTGCACCACGCATTCCCGGTGCTTATGACCCTTTCCCAAATTACCCAGCTAATCACTGGAAAGGCTGTAATGGCTCTGCAAACAGATTAAATTAATTCCAGACGAATACAGCGGAGGAAAAAACCCGTGGAGACACATTTCTATTTCATGCTGAGTTGGCAGCCAGCCCAGGCTGTTTGGCATCGTTAGCGGGGTGAGGCCCTGGCACAGGGTGCCCGGAGAAGCCGTGGCTGCCCCTGGATCCCTGGAAGTGTTCAAGGCCAGGCTGGAGCCACCTGCGATAGTGGGAGGTGTCTGGAATGAGATGAGCTCCCCCCAACACCTAATCCAATCTCCAGCCACGTGGCAAGGTCGGAGCTTCCATCACGTTTTGAACAGACGAGCAGCTTTTTCCCCACCACTCCAACCTCGGGTGCTGTCACACGGAGTGAGCAGCTTTGGGAAAAAGGGTGATGAGGCTTCACGAGGGAGCACTGCAGGAGCTCTGACAGAGGTGCCAGGGCTCAGAAGTTTGTGTGGGAGGGCTCTGAAGGGGCTGGAGCCCTGGGACACCTTTCCCATGTGGGACCCAGGAGATGGGGTGGGGGTCCCGCCAGGTTCCGGAGTGTGGATGGCAAGGATTGGGTATCCCTGGGCGAGGCAGAGACTGGAGCAGCCCAGGGAAAGGTGCTGCTGGCCAAAGCTGGTCACTCCAGCCAGCAGGAACCATCCCAGCTCTGCCAGGGCAGTGCTGGATCTCTGCTTCCCAGGAGAAAGCTCCTGTGGGCATTCCCGGTCACCGAGGGCTCCTGCCACTCCGCTGGCACCGACACAGAAACTGCAGCCTGTGCGCCGAGGTCCCCTGAGGTAAAAGGTGTCCTCAGGTAAAGGCTGAGCCGTGCTGGGGCAGGAAAGTCGTTTCCATAACTCAAGGACGCGTTTGCAGACAGAAAGTCACGGGAACTGCCCAGAGCTGCCCGCAGAGCTGTTTCTCTGGCTCTTACCGGCCCTGACCTGAGCAAGCCACGTAACCTGGGATAGAACCGCAGGATCAAAGGGAAGGGAGCACAAGGATCATCAAAATCCAGCTCCTGGCCCTGCACAGCCCCAAAATCCCACCCTGGGCATCCCTGGGGCAGTGTCTGAATGCTCCTGGAGCTCTGGCAGCCTCGGGGCCGGGACCATTCCCTGGGGAGCCTGGGAATGGGTCCCCAGGCCCTCTGGGGAAGAACCTTGCCCAAAATCCAACCTAAACCCCCTTGGCCCAGCTCGATGTATCCCCAGGAAGGCTGAAGTGCACGGCAGCAGTTTTGCAAGGCTGGGTGTGTAACACCAGGGGCTGTCACTACTCCTCTTGTAAAGGACCAGCAGCACCAGACGCGGCCATTCCTGCCCTTCAGGAATTCAGGGCTGGCCCGCAGGAGGGTGCTGCTCCCCGGTCCCTGTCCCCACGTGTTGATTGTGGTGATTAAAGCCACCTCAAACCCCGTCCTGGCTGCGCAGAGCAGCAGGGGCACAGCGAGGTGAAGGTGCCATCAGTCAGTGGCCTGATTTAGGTGGGCCAGGAACTGTCCTGAGTGCCCATGGGGGTGAGGGATGGGGCTGGGTGTGAAGAACAGGGCACACGAGGGTGAGAGAACAGGGCTGGGTGTGAGAGAACAGGGCACATGAGGGTGAGAGAACAGGGCTGGGTCTGAGGGACAGGGCACAGCTGGGTGTGAGGAACAGGGCACACGGGAACAGGGCACACAGGAGCAGGGCACAGCTGGGTGTCAGGGACAGGGCTGGGTGTGAAAGAACAGGGCTGGGTGTGAGGAACAGGGCACACGAGGGTCAGGGAACAGGGCACAGCTGCGTGGGAGGGGACAGGGCACAGCTGGGTGTGAGGAACAGGGCACACAGGAACAGGGCACACATGGGTGACAGAACAGGGCACAGCTGGGTGGGAGGGGACAGGGCACACGTGGGTGAGAGAACAGGGCTGGGTGTGAGGAACAGGGCACACAGGAACAGGGCACACATGGGTGACAGAACAGGGCACTCAGCTGGGTGAACACTGCACATCTCAGCAGGGCCTGGCACTGACCACTCACCCCCGGCTTTCCTGCCCAAACTGACCACTGCAGCATCTCCGAAGGCTGAGCAGCGGGCATTGTCCCCTTGGCTGTCCCCATCCTCCTCCCGAGCAAACCCAGGCAGTGCGGGCCAGATGGGCACAGGGATGGGTTGAGGACGGGCACATCCAGAGGGTCCCGGTCAGTGGCACAGGGTGACCTTGGGGTTCTGTCCCTGGGGTGTCCCCCAGGTTCAGTGCTGGGCCCGGTGTGGTGTCACTCACCCATGGGTGACTGGATGAGGGGCTCTGGGCTGGCAGAGCTGGCAGGAGCAGCCGCACCCCTGAGGGCTGTGCTGCCCTCTCAAAGGGCCTGGGCAGGGTGCAGAGACGGGCAAAGAACTGCCTGGAAATCAGCCAGGGCAATGCAGGGCCCTGCAGCTGGGGAGGAACAGCCCCAGCAGCAGCCCAGGCTGGGGGCACCTGCTGGAGCAGCTCCATGGGGACAGACCTGGGGTCCTGGGGGACAAGGAGCTGTCCCTGAGCCAGCAGAGTGTCCTGGGGGCCCTGGACAGAGAGCAGAGAGGCTGGGGAGTCTCGTTCCAGAGCTGTGGGCACACCATCCTGTGCCCTGTGCGCCGCTGGAGCAGGGAGCTGGCACCCGGGACCCTCCAGGATCCCTCTCACCCATCCTGGCATTTCATGATCAATCACTTGTCCGACAACAAATAACCCCCATCAATCTCATCTTTTAATCGTGCTGAAGAAATCAGTGATTTGAGCAGATTTGATAGGAAATTCTCACGCTGACAAATCTCCAGTGACAAGAAGGCACACGCAGAGTCAAAAATAACAACAGATACAGCTCAGACAGGGCAGAGCAGGGGACAGCCACCACCACGCAGGGGATGGACACAGACCCAATGGCAGGACATGAGACAGCCCCTGACAAAATCAAATTTTCCCCACAAACACTCGAGCCCAGCACCCTGAGCTCCACCACCCACCTGGGCGGGTTCTACACCTCATTTTTAGCTATTTTTACTGCACAGACGAATCACAGCAGAAAATAAAGCGATTTTTTCTACACACAATTTCCCCACATTTGACTCCATTAGCACAGAAATGATTTTGTAAACGGGTCAGATCTGCCAACCAATGGGATCTGTTCCAGTCCTGAGGTCCTGTTTGGTTAAACTGATTCTCCAACAGACTCCAGGCAGTTTGCCATTTTGTTTGTTCTGCAGAAGATTATTCACAGCTACCTAAAATCACTCTGAATTTAAAATTATTCCAAAAATCATATCCCAGAACATACCAAGGCACTGGAGATGAACACAAGACACAAAGCATCACGTGCTCATCAAAAAAAGTGAGATTTTTACCTCTCCTGAACCATATTTCAACTGCATTCCACATATACATAAAATCTACTTCTTCAAGTAAAAAGTCAGACATAAAAATTGGACTCAAGTTCAACAAAATGTTTCCTACCTCCACGTGAAGTCTTTGAATCGTTTGGGAGCTGGACTAAGTGCTGTCAATTCGAATATTTTAGCAGTAATTTTACCTCAATGGGGGTTTGATTCTCTGAAATAATTTATGGATTTGCAAATCAAAAAATACAATTATGCCTTAGCCTACAGAATCTCTAGAAAATAAAATAGACAGGTACTAATTATACTGCGAACTAAATATATATATTAAATATTTTTCATTTTACCTAACCAGTGTTTTTAGCACTGCGACAATCTCAAAAAGAAAAAAGCAAGACTCGGAATTATTTCCACTTCAGGTGGAATTTGACTGAAATTGTAGAGATGAGGTTGATTTGCACATGAGCAGCTGATCCTTACAAAGGCTTCCAAAGATGACGACCCAGGGTAATTAATTCTCGGGATTTAACGAGGTCACTCCCAGTTCTGCACTAAAGACAGGGCTCCCCTCCTCTGTGCTAGCAGGGAAGTGCAAACCCCTCTGGTGTGGGGAAACACGTCAGGAGTGGAGTTCCATCAGTTTTGGAGTCCCACAAACTCAGCGACATCAGCAAAGCCCCTGCGTGGCCAGAGCAGCACAGGAGGATTGGCAGCAGCTTAGCCGTGTTAATTAAAAAAAAACAGAATTAAAAATGGCAATTACCTCAAGCGTTTAATGGCTTTTCCAAAGCAGGTGGGAAAAACCCAACCCACAGCAGAAGATAATGCCCTGAAGGAGGTTTTGGCCTGAAGAGTCTCACCCCCAGCTGGACCTAGGACCGAGCCCAGGCAGAGCTCACAGCAAAGCTCAGCACAAGGTATGGGCTGGTTTAAAACACCCCAGGGTGTTCTCCCGCCCGCAGCTCTCCCCTCTGCTCCTCAGCCCCAGCAGCGGCGGATTTTAATCTCTTGGCAGAAGGCAGCAGAAGGCAGCAGAGGCAGAAGGGTGGCATGTTGAGGTCCCAGGAGGGAGCACCTTCTGTGGCTGCAGCTCTGCTGGCGCGCACTGCGATTAAAATCAGACAAAAATAAACAACCCTAAGCCCAGAAATCCCTGCCACGCCGAGCTCGGCACGGCGGCTCGTGCCACGCTCACTGTGGACACAGGCACAGCCCCAAGTCCCTGTGATCCCACAATAAAGCCACCTCCGGGTTAATCCGTGGTGCCTGGGCAGCACAGACAGCTCCTCAAACCCTCTGCCAGCCCCAAACCAGCCTGAGGCTCCTGGTGGGAGCAGAGCCCCCAGCCCTTGTTCTCCGCGGGGACTGGGGGGTTTTGGGGGATGTTTTGCACTCACGTCACTGCTCAGGAGCTTTGGCCTTATCAAAAGATCAGGAACAGGGAGCAGCAGCTCACATGAACACCACCGGGCACAGATCGCTCTGTTTACAGTCAATATTCAGTGTAATGCAGCAAAACACAGGGAGAAGCTCCGGGGAGCTGGAGGTTGGTCCTGCAGCGAGCTGGGAGCAGGTGGAGCTGCCACGGCTGAAGGGAAATCCCAGGTGGGCAGTGCCAGTGTAAACCCCAAATAAGCACCCCGTGCCCGCTGCAGGCCTTTCCCTGTTTTGGGCAGCGGGCTGGGAATGGTTTTGGTGTAGAAGGCTCAGGCAGGTGAAGCATTGATGGGTGCAGCTGCTGCCAGGAGGGGCTGGCAGCGCCCACCCACAGCAGCAGCACTCCGGGGAAAGCAGAGCCTGACATTCAGCTGGACAGTGCTAAGGAGTGTTCATCTCCATAACGCTCTGTTGTCATTAATGAGCGTGCTAACGGTCTCTTAATTCTTCATTTAGGCTGATAATTGCTGATTGGGCCGTTTGGGAATAGAGATGAAGGGATTTAAACCATCCTCCAGCCCGGCCTGGGGTTCTGAAGGCCGCACCTGGGAGGAACATCCCGGCTCCAGACAGAGGAATAACCCAAACCCAGTTGTTCTGAGGGTCCCTAACCCAAACCCAGTTGTTCTGAGGGTCCCTCTTCCCGCAGTTTACAAATTCAGGGATGAGGGAGGGCACAGAGAGCAGTGAGTGTGGCAGATTTCCCCTTAAAAACCTGGCACGTGCTTCCCACTGTTCATCTGAACCAGCAGAAGGCAGGAGAGCCCTTTGCAGGACAGGCCTGGAATATCACAAAAGCATAAACGGACACATTCAGCTGCTGCATCCATCACACGGCAGCAAAATATATAAATCTATGGAATTCCTTTATAGAACAAATGCTTTAGAGCAAAAGTTTCCAGTCAGTGATCCCCAACTCCTAAAGGTAAAATCGCATTGCTCTGAAGGGTCCACAAACAAATTCAAGCGAGATGTGCTTCTTGCCAGCAGGCTCAATTCAGATTCATGTCACTGCTGAAAAATGATTCCAGGCCTAAGAGGAAAAGGGCTGAAACTCACTGCTCTCAGGAATTCCAGCCAGAATGAGCTCTAATCTCCAGTTAATTCCCAAGAACCCCCGATTGCACTGAACTCCCTGGCAAATGGCATTTATTTCAGTTCCCTTTAACCAGGGCAGCGTGCATTAATAGAGACTTATTAATGCTATGACCCCTGGATGTTATTTTAAATAAGAACATGAAAATTATTTCTTTTGGTTGCCTGGCTGCTTTTGCTGTTGCATTTACAGCTTCTTGGAAGTGGAATTTGGAGGCCGCACAAACAGCACTGAGGCCAAATGCAGCGTGCTCCAGGTAAACATAAATCACCTCAGTACATCCTTCAGCGATAATCTAATTTAATTACCTGAAAAATCATTTTATGGCTGCTTGATTGTGCATTTCTGTAAATAAATAGCCAGGAGCCACAAACACACGTCCCACTCGCTGTGGGAAGTGTGTCCTTCTGGGAGTGAACATTGCTGTTCCTCCCTTCCTGGCACGGGTAAGAATGGATCTCCAAAACCATCTTTTAATAAATAAAGGTTTAGAATTTGGCTACACCAACCTGTGAGTGGCAACAGCTGGAAAAAATCCTCACCTGGGCAGCAGGGAAGGAATAAGGGAGAGAGGGGAAGAGGAAAGGATCACCTGGAGCAGTTTTTATTTTGACTTCTGTCCCACTCGTGGCTGACCTGCCCTGAAGTCTCCTGGCCAGCAGCTGCTTCCTCCTCTCCCTGTGCCCTGCCCAAGCTTCGGGGCCAAGGGCTGAGAACATTTGCAGGAACATTTGCAATCACAAAAATAACATTTGCAGCCACCACGGGCTGTCATTTTTCAGCAGCGCTTTCAGTGCTCCGAGCGCTGCTCTGCCCTCTGGCAAGACAGGAGTTAAAAACCAGCGTTTGAAAACTTCCTCGAGGCTTTGGTTCAAAGTTCCAGAGATTCCTTCTGATCATGAGAACGAACCGTGCTGCAAAGGGACTTCCCAAGGTTTGTTCCGTGGGGACAAACCTCCCCACCCCAGCAGCTCCACACAGAACAGGTTTGGTTAAAAAGCAAAATGCAGCTCCCAGCCTGCCCTCCCCACACCCTGCTGGCTGCTCCCACAGAGCTCAGCCCCATCCTCTCGGCAGGGCCAGCTCAGTGATTCAACTCCCCAACCTGCACGGAGCATCCTCAGCCCGGAATAAAAATGTTCGTGCAGGAGATTGCGGCAGCAAAGGGAAAAAACGCAGCAGAATTCGGGATTCCTCCATAAAAAGCCTCAAGGCTGAGCCAGCACAGGATTTGTGGGGTTTGAACACTGCAGACTTTTCTCTGGGACACCCAGAGGTCTCTTTCCTCACCAGGACACGGGATGGGGGATCTCAGGGAGGTTCTCCTTTCCAAGATGTGCTACAGCCACCCCCACCTCCCCCAGTACTTCCGTGCTGCTCTGGTGGCCTAAAAATGTAGTAAAAGTTCCCTCAACACAAAAAGGACTCATCTTCCTGCTGCCTCGGCCTTCTCTGAGCTCCCAGAGTGAAGTGATCCATGACATTCAGCTTTCACAGAAAGAAGAGAGTAGTTACTGGTCCTTGCTCAGAAAAAAACCCCAATAAATCAGTCTAAACATAAAATATCTATTTAGTAAACATTTCACAATTCATATTGGATTTTGTACCTTTTTTTGACTCCTGACTCCTTATTTTTGGATTATTAAGGATGAGAAAATTGTCTGTACACAGCACCTTTCCTTTTTTAAAGCTGGGAAGCACCTGCAGTTCGGATTGTAAACTCCTCTGGGAGGAAAGCACCCTCTGCCAGGGATGTGTGCTACGCAGAGCTGCTGTTCAGAAAAACTGCAAATCTCTCAATCCTGCCCTCACAATTGAGTTCCACTGCTGTGAGCAAAGAGAACTTCTTCTTACCCTGAAGAACAGGCACTCTTCACTTTGCATAGTTTAAAATCGAAATAAAAACTTCTATTTACACTGACCTGGTGAAATAAAATTCAGCAAAGAATTTTCCTGGCTCCTTTCCCAATGGTCTGTGCAGTCCCACTGCATGAAGTCCAGGACAGAGGAAGGGGTTTGTAGCCAATAAATCCGGCATCCATGCACAAAGTCTGTGTGAGATGGGCACATCTGGGCAGATGTTGATTAACCTGTTTGTCCCTTTTCATTTCGGTGCCTGTGATTCCTGCCTGGCACAAAAATCTGCCTGGGTTTGGTTGAAACTCAAGAACTAGATATTTCCCATATCTAATGTTCACAACTCTAAAGAGCTCCTAAATATTAGGAAAAAACCTGACTGATCATAAGCATGAATCAGACTTCTAAAGAGTTATCTATATATATATATAAAATCATTAAAATCAAGCTGGAGAGGCAACATTTCCATGGGCACAGGCACGTAAAGGCCTGTGGAGAAACAAGATAACCGTGCCCTCGTGGCCTGGCTGAATTAGGAGGCAGTGCCAAAACCTCGGGAGGTGAGAGGTGCTTGATTAGAAGATATTCATTAAGATATTGTTCTGCATGTTTAGATTTGATTTCTCTACCTGTCTCAGGCTCAGGGAGGTTGCAAAATCAAACAATGCCCAGCAAAGACCAGAGCAAACAGTCCCTGGCAGCCATTCCTTGGCAAACACGAGCGCGTGGTGGTGGGAAAGCAAGGCCGGAATGAGGGATGAGAAATGAGCTGCCTCATTCTTCAGCTGGACAGGGTGTCCAGAACGCTCCAAAATCCCACCCCATCCACCAGGACAGGGCTGCAACAACGATTGGAGCACAACTCGAGAGTGGAACTGGGACACAGAAAGTTCCAGAGAGGAGACGTGAGATGAACAACACAGACTGACAGATTGGCCACGCTCAGGAATGGCTGCACCTGGCAGGGACATGCAGGGCCACTGCCCAGCGCCCTGCGTGTCACTGAGCACACACAGACCCACTGCACGGACACACGGACCCCCTGCACGGACACACGGACCCCCTGCACGGACACACAGACCCCCTGCACGGACACACGGCCACGTTTGCTGCTCCAGCCCCTCGTTCCCAGCTAGTCCTTCGAGGCCCGCTGCCCCTGCATGCCCAGGGCAAAGTCCACGGCCTGGTGCACGCTGTGGAAGAGCAGGTGCTCCTCGCCCTCTCTGAAGAACTCCCCCCGCAGCAGGGAGCTCCTGACGGAAGGGGTGCACTGGGCCAGCAGCACGCGCACGCCGATGTCCCCGTAGTCCTTGCAGACCTCCTTGAGCGTGCGGATCCCGGCCGTGTCCAGGAACTGCACCGCGCAGCAGTCGATCACCACGGTGTGAAACCCCACGGGTTCCGACCCGAAACCCGCGGGGAGGCCGCTCTGCTCGGCCCCAGACGCCGCCTCCTTCTCCTTGAGCATTCTTTTCGCCGCTTTCTCCTTGGCTGCCTTCACCCACGCGGGGTTGACGCCGGTTTGCTTGTAGAGGGTGGATTTGAAGCACTCCTTGTTGATGTAGTAGAGAGGGGCTTCGAAACGGAACACGACGACGCCGGGCTTGGTCTGCAGGTTCTTGTAGGCGGAGAGGGACTCGTAGGTCTCCGACTCGGCCACCCAGCCCAGCAGCGGCGCCTCCGGCCGCTGCGTGCGGAAGATCACGCAGAGCATGGAGAAGCAAACCCCCACCAAGAGCCCGATCTCGGTGCTGATGAGCGCCGTGGCCACCATGGTGACCCCCCAGATCACCGTGTCCACCCTGCTCAGGTGCCACATCTTGGGCAGGTCCCTGAACTTGCGCAGGGCTCCCCGCAGATTGACGATGGTTATGACGGCGAGGACACATTTCTGCAGGGAGTAAAACAGGGGGGCGATCACCAGCAGGACCAAGAGGATCACCAGGCTGGTCACCACGCCGGACATTTGGGTCCTGCAGCCCGTGGACTCCTTGACCAGGGTCTTGGCAAGAGCGGCGCTGGTGGTGAAGCAGTGGAAGAAGGAGGGGATGATGTTGCAGAAGCCGATGGCGTACATCTCCTGGTTGGCCCTCACGGCGTAGCCGTGCTTTTTGGCAAACATCTCCGAGAGGGACACCGTGATGGCAAAGCCAATAATGGCAATGGGGATGGCATCCAACGCCACGTTGGGGATCAGGCTCCAGTCTGGAGGGCGCGGCGGCAGGAACCCGGTGGGGATGTGCCCAGAAATGCTGGAGCCGTAATTCTCCTTCAGCTTCCCGAAGTGCGACGCCAGAGTGGCTGCCACGACCACGACGAGTTCCACCGGGATCGGAGCCTTGAGCTTGGATTTGAAGCGTTCGTTGAGCTCCTTGGTTGGGATGAGCACCAGGAAGCACAGGGAGCTGGTGATGAGGTCGCAGAGGTTGGTCCTGTGGATGTTCCTGAAGATGTTTATCCAGGTGGTGATGAGGGAGCCAACGCCCCCGCTCCGAGGAATGTCCAGGCCCAGCAGGTACTTGACTTGTGAGGTCAGGACGGTGAAGGAGGCCCCTGTGACAAACCCACTCAGCAGCGAATCCGACAGGTACACGGACACGAAGCCCACCTGGAAGAAACCCATGGCCACCTGCAAGGAACACGCAACAGGTCAGGACACAAATCCGCGGATTTTGTCAGCTAGGATAAAAAACCCAACGCTGTGCACGTTCCTGGAGGACAAGGCGTGGTCTGAGCACGGAGAAAACTCCCCAGCATTCAAACCAGGCTTTTTGGGGGTCTTCATCCCCTGAACAAGTGTTTATTGCTTACTCTGATAATTATCCTGGTGGGGATAAAAGAAAACTTGGGGGGAAAAAAGCCCCAAAACCCACTTTTGAAATACTTTTTTTGTCATTTGAAATAGTGCCTTTGCCCTTTCTCTTTCAGTTCCTGCAAACTCTGTGAACTTCGCAGGCATCTAAAACATTTCTGATGGCCTTTGTCTGCCTTACAGTGGAGTTCCGAGGCTGCAATAAAACCACAGCTCGGGTGTGACAGCCGTCCTTTGCTCTGCAGAGAGTTTGGTGTCTCTGACTCAGCCTGGCAGCTGCAGGTTATATAAACAGAGATAACTGGGAACTCCATGGGAATCCCACAGCATTACCGGAGAGAAGGCGGGTTTGGCACCTGGACTGGCTGAAACCAGCTCAGACCTCCAAAAAAGGCTCTCTTACAGCCTCGGTAATTAATTCAAGGTTGTTCTAAGTGTAAACCATTAATAGCAATTAGCTTACCTAGTTAGGCTGTAGCAACTGGTGTGAGAAGATTTGCTTTTTAGAATTTTATTGGAAACTTTCTGATAAAAAGAACATGTGATTTTGGTTGGAGCTTCAAAAAAAAAAAAAAAATGTTGAGGGTGTGAAGATCTATTGGTTGGCCTGTAGAGAATTTGCCTAACAGTCAGAGGCACTGAAGAGAATCTGATTTCTTCACATAAAGAAACTTCATTGTACTTGTACTTGCAAAGAATATTGAGTGCAATTCGCAACTCCAAAACTGCATCCATCCCACAGGGATGCAACCCAAAATCCAGCGCAGCTTGGGAGGCCCAGAATATTTCTAAAATAACTCAACACGAACTTGCAGGGCAGAAAGTTCCAGGCTGTGTCCAAAACCTGGGTTTAGAGTATCACAAACACATTTTTTTCCCCTCCTATACCTTTTGACTGGTTGTCAGCCTGGACAGATGAGAACAAATGAATGTGGACTCACAGGCTCAAATACCACAGCTCTGCAGTACTGCTAAAAATAATCCCGTTCTGGTTAATGCCTAATGCTCTAAACCCAAGGATACCTGCTTTGATTTAGGCAAGCAGTGACTTCTAGAAAATAAGTAGAGATCTATGAATATAAAATATATTTTATCCTCTCAGTAGAATCCTTTCCATCCAACGGCTTGGCTTCGGCTTCAAATGGGCCAACAGCAGATTTTTAAAAGCAAAGTTACAAATAAAAAGAAACTGGGGATACTTTTGCTGTCCAAACTTTTCTTTGTTAAAGGCAAATGATTGACAGGGGGGAATTAAGAGCTGATGCACCACATCTTGGCCGGATGGAATGGGGTCTAATGCCAGAAAAATGAGCAGAGCTTCAGGCCACAGCGAGGAAGGTGGTGAGCAGCCTGTGAGAGCTGCAGGTGGATGTGCAGCTCCTCACAGTCCCTAACGAGAAGCGATGCAGGCAGGCAAAGCTGCTGTTAAAAGCAGGAGAGCCCCCAGAGGAGTTTCCTGCCCCACAGCGACCTCCAGCCCCGAGGTGCAGACCGGGGACATGTGCCAGCCCAGCAGGGTGGGGACAGCACCCCCCAGAAGAATTGCAGCTGTGTGCCCGCCAGCCCTGCCCGCCCAGCTCCCCCGACCTGGTACACTCCCGAGATGAAGGTCATGGTGGCAGCCACGGCCATGGCGTAGCAGCTTTTGTCACAGAGCGGCGCCGGCGCCGTCCCGTTGCCGGTGCTGTTGCCATCCCCCGGCGGGGCACCGAGCACAGCTGGCTCCGGGTCAAAGCCGGCCCTCTCCACTTCCCGATCCACCACCTGCCCCACCATCAAGCAAACCACGCCGAAGATGCCGACGGAGATGTGGCGGGAGGTGCCGAAGATGCAGTAAATGATGCAGGCGAAGAAGGAGGTGTAGAGGCCGTAGATGGGCTCCAGGCCAGCCAGGAGGGAGTAGGCAATGGACTGTGGGACCAGCAGCACCCCCACGATCACACCCGACATTATGTCCCCCAGGAGATACTCCCTGAGTTTGTATTTAGGAAGCCACTGTAAGATGGGAAAAAACCCCAAAACGCAATCCTTCATTTTGGCCGGGGTGCAGCTGCAAGTTTTCTTTGCTTGCTTAACCAGCAGCGCCTTCATGCTCCTCTTCTCCTCTTGGGGCTCCAGGAACATTCTGTGGTGGAAACTGCACTTGGCATCTTCTCCTTCTGGCCCTTCCATCACCGTACGGATGTTGTTGGTCTCTGTCATTGCTGCCATCGCCAGGACTCACTAAAAACACAAAGGAAGGCCACTAAACCAAAAATGAATGCACAATGTGAGATTTGAACACAGCATCGATGAAAAGCAAGGGCTGACAGCTTCAGCTCAGCAGAGAGAAAGCAATTTCCAAGCCAACTGGGAACGAGCCTCCCCATTGTGTCCCTGTCAGGCGAGGAATGACCTTTCCCAGGAGGGAACTGATACCCCCGGCAGGGTTGGGAAATGGAAAGGAATGCAGCAGCCCCGCTTTTCTGCGAGGCTTCCTTGAGAAAATCTCTACCTGCAGCCTGTTCCACCTTGCAAAGCCAGACAGAGGGTTCATTGTAGCCCAGCAGCCATTCCAGTTCGGCTGCTGAAAATTAACTGCAAGAGGGACATTTCCAGCAAAGCACAGCTTGGTCTGCATCTCTTGTGAGGGTTTGGTTTTGTTTGTTTTTTGTTGTTTGTTTTTTTTTTTTTTAATGCAGTGATTGGAGCTGCCAAATACTGTAAAGATTTGTCACCTAAGAAGTGGCTTTTTCACAGCCAATGACACGCTGCAAAAAAAATGCACTTCACACTTTTGAAAAGCTGGTTTCACACGGAAATTGCACCTGATCAAAATAGTGCACACGAGTGGAAACCATGAATGGGCACAATGAAAGGTAGGTGGGAGATTTCTGCTGGAACCTGTGCTCTAGTCCAAGCTGCCCACAGACAGTAAAACAGGGCGATTACACCAATAATTCCACACTGGGAACATACTGGCTGGGTGGGAAGGAGCAAAGTCTGGAGGAGACAAACCCTAAGGAAACTTGAGCAGACCAAGTGAGTGCCAGCACTTGCACAGTCAGGAAACATCCAGAATCCTCCAGAAAACCCCTTCAGCCCCAGGAGCTGCTACCAGCAGCACAGCGAGGCTGTTTCAGCCAGAAACCCACTGGTCTGGGGTGGGACCCAGCAGGAGAACCCTGAGAGTTGTCACTGCCAGGCATCCCTTTCTGGCACTGCGGCCCCAGAGTGCCGAGGACAACGCGGATTTTCTGTGCTGCTCACGTCTGCTCCGTGCAGTGCAAACATCAGCCAAGCCACTGTCCACAGAACGCTCACCACTGAATTAATTGCCCAATTAATTGTCCAATTGTCCTGGATTAATTGTACCAATTAATAAATTGCTGTTGGAACTGGCAGTGCTGAGGATGCCACTCAAGCCTGCCTCGGAATGGGTTTGCTTAATCACCATTTCCCAAGCAGCCACAGAACCACAGAGCTGTGGAGTCACTCAGGGTGGGAAATCCCTCTGGGATCATCCAGTGCCACCACTCCCAGCAGTGCCCCGGCCACCACTAACCCATGTCCCCGAGTGCCACGTCTGCAACTCTTTAAAATCCCTCCAGGGATGGGAACTCCAGCACTTCCCTGGGCAGCTGTGCCAGGGCCTGGACAACACTTTTAGTGATGTCATATTTCATAATCAAAACATTCTCTGTCACTTCAGTGTGAGTCTCTCAAAAACAAGAGAGGGGAGGAGTGAGAGGAGTGAGTTTGTGTGGTACCCACGATCACAGAACAAAAGCAAAAGAATCCACACGAGAGCAGGAGCAGCTACAGAACTCTTAGAATGGCTTCTTCAGAGACTTCTGGCACCAATCAGAAAACAATTCCACCCAAGGAATCCTCCTGGTGTCCCTGTCCCGGGAGCTGCAGGCCTATCTAAAGCCAGCACGCAGCAGATGCTGACAGAAAGCACCAGGGAGGAGTTGCTGTTTTATCTCCTGCTCCGTGCTGGCACTGCCAAAGGAGTTTCCGTTCACCACAGACCCCGACAGGGAGCCTCTCTTTGGTGGGGAAGCTCCTGCACCTCCCAAATAACCAAACCCAGCCCCTCTTTGCCAGCCTGAGCCGGACTGGAACTGACAGGGGGGTTTCAAACACTCCCCAGGGCGGGGACAGCCCGACGGAGCAGCAGGGATGGATTTTCTGTGTGATGGGGGCTGCATCCCTCGCTGCTGTAATATCCTGCGATCCCTGGGGCTGGAAAAGCCCTCCAGGACCAAGCTGTGCCTGAGCCCCACCTTGTCCCCAGCCCAGACACTGAGTGCCATGTCCAGAGCCACATGGAGAATCAGGATCTTTAAATGAGGAAACAGGAGCTGCAAGAAGGGACAAGCTCCAGATGACAGCCTGGAGGAGACCCCCACCCCTGCCCTGCAGGTTTCCAATCTCACAGGACCGCACAGGACTGCAAAGTGGGCTCAGGGATGGTTTACAGCACTCACACCCCCCCTAAACACCCAGTGAGAATCGAGTGAATATTACAAAATTCTGTGTCAGCTCTACTCTGCATAAGCACATTTTGGAGCTGTATTTGCTCAAGACGTTTTGTTTCTCTTACCAGCACAGAGTTACAAATCAAAAGGCTTCTCACCCACCCAAAGCCCAGCAAATCAACACTGAAAAAGCTGAGGGAAAAAGAAAATGATCCCAGACTACTTTTTAGATGTGGCAATGAGTTTGGTTTTTGAGATTTTAGTAATGATTTCAGTCGTGAAAATCCTTCTAATATTCCACTGTCCCTCCACCAGGACTTGCAGGCAGCTCCCTCAAACCTGGGAATTTCCTCAGTGTGCCAAGGCAAACGCCAGACAGCTCAGCTCAGTGCTGCTGTAAAACATCTGCAAGGGAGGGGATGCCTGCGTTTCAGTCGCGTCCAGACAGCGGGGAAATGTTCTGAGTAAAAACCTCTTTTGGCTCCAGAACTCGGAGCGCATACTGGGCCTTTGTGCTGACTTGCATGACAGCTTTCTCTCCGTGCCATGAAAAGGACCTTTCACCACGCAGCCCTGCCCCTTGCCATGTCAGGACAGAAGGAAATGACACCATTTCCAACACCCATTTCACCCTTCTCTGCCTCAAAGTGCTGCCCTGTATTAATGTGTAACCGTTAGCCCAGGCTTGTCTAATAAAACCGGATTTTGTTCTTGAACATAAAAAAACCCTGACCCTGAGAAAACCCCCTTTGGTTCATGGCTTGGACACCGAAGGACCCTCTGTACATTTAACTTGGAAAAGGAGCTGCTGTGGTTTTTCTTCTGAAAGCTGCTCTTTACACACAACCTAGAACTCACTTTTATCATCTCCTTTCGGCCTTTCAGGGGGTGTCTCATGGCCACAAACTTCGCTTGAGATAAAGAAACTACGAGACAGAGCTGAGGAAATTTCCAGTATCGGTTATCAAGTGACTGCCATAAAATGAAGATACGGGGAGGTCCTGCAGCCTGTGCAAGTCATCAGATCTCCAGACTATTTCTGGAGCCCATCTGGGCCTTTCTTTCCGATCCCATGATGTGGCAGCATCTGCCTGGCTTCTCTTTTGGGGGAGCGCTACCTGCAGCTCAGAGATGGATTGGACTTCATTCCTCTGTCACAGAGCAGAGTCACCTTGAGAGTAAGAAAAAAAGTGGATTGTGAAGCTCATTCACCTGCTGAAAGAACTACTGCAAGCTGAAACTTTGAGTGTGAGCATCTCAGAGGAGAAACTAAACCAAAACCATTCTTTCTGCAAGACCGTCTCAGTTTTTCCTTATTTTTCTACATTGGAATTGTCACTCTGTGTGAGCTCCCCCCACCTTCATGTGCCCCTTGCTCGACGTGAGAAGTTACACGCACTAAAAACTAATGCACAAACCCGTAATCCAAAAAGACACGAACGATTTCTGAGGAGCTGTAATGAGAAGCGGGTGGCTCAGAAAATCCAAGTTCCACACAAACTGAACCAGAGCTGGGCCCTCAGAAAATGGCCCCCCTGCCTAAGAACATAAAAGGAAAGCATATCACAGCATTTTGACAACCAAATCTTTGACCTTTCTCTTGTTGGACACCAGCCTTTTTCAAATAATGTCTTTACTGTTGTGGAGCAACAAGGAAATTCAATATGACCGTGATAACACCGAGATAAGCGCTGGAGCAACACTGTGCCTGCACCTTGGAATTTGTCAAAATCCTTCATATCCTCCAACAAAACATCCAAGCCACAAACATTTACTTCCACAAAGGATGGGAAATAACGTGAATAACGAAAACCACGTTTAAGGAACACATCTGGGCACAGAGCTGCCACACTCCTGGCACAGGAACCAGCAGCCATCCGCTCATGCGGGAAAACCTGCAAAGCCGGGCAATAAAACCTCGCTTGTGCAAAACACGGCATCTCCTCCTGCTCCAAATGTCACTGCTCCCCAGCAGCAGCAGCCTGCAGCGTTTTGGGGGAAGATGCCATGGAATGGGCTCGCTGCTGGCAGCCGGCTCCTCCAGGGAAGCTCTCTCACCTCCCCAGGGCCGCTCTGCCCTGCCCTGGCTGAAGCAGATCCCTCCAGGAGCTTCCATCCCACGCGGGTTTCTCATGGAGAGCTTGCCAGGAGGTCCGTTCAGCACTTTATTCCCGTGTCAGGGCCCTTCTCCCACCCTTTCTGTCAGCGGGGAACGCCGAGGAGCTGCGCTGGGCAGTGAGGATGGGCTGAGGAAGAGCTGCCTGGAGGAATTTCCTGGGGTGGCAGCTGCCAGCTGAGCCCAGGGCATCCCACGGCGCCCACCACGGCCCGGGCTGCATCCGCAGGGCTGGGGGAGCCCGTCCGAGCCCAATGGGAACCCACCGGGATTGCGCTGGACAACGCAATCGCCTTGGTCGCCGAGTTGTGTTTTAATTACTAAAATTCCTAAAATTCATAAAAACCTGCAAGAAGAACAAGCAGCAAGAAGAACAAGCAGCAAGAAGGACAAGCAGCAAGAAGAACAAGCAGCAAGAAGAACAAGCAGCAAGAAGAACCCGTTTCCCTCCTGAAGCTGCGGGGTTTTGCCGAGCGCTTTGGAAGCCAAACCAACACTGAACGGTCCCCGGGAGAGCGAAAGGGAAGTGAGAGCAACAGTTCAGCTTTAAACGCAACATTCCCTGTCCCCCTCGGGGTCTCAGCGCCTGCCCACCCAGCCTCCTCACGCTTCCATGGGCATTTCCCTCTTGTCCTGCTCGTTCCTGCGAGCAGCAGCCGAGCAGGGTCCGAGCCGGAGCCGCTGCCGCTCCCATCCCCTGCCCGACCCCTTCCCTCGGCACTCACCGCCCGCGGCTCCCCGGGGCCCTGGGGCGGCTGGGACCGACCGACAGACGGACGGACGGACAGACAGACAGACAGACGGAGATACAGACGGAGGGACCGCCCGCCCGCGGCGGGTCCCGGCAGCACCGCCCCGCGCCGGGCAGGGAGGGCCGGGCAGAGCCGCGCCCCTTCCACCCCCCGGGCCGGGTCACTTCCGAACGATTCCACGTGTGCGGAGTTACGGGAAGCCGGGGAAAGGCTGCTCCCGGCCCTTTATTTTGTACTCAACCCTTTTAAACTGAAAGTAGAGGGTTGATAATCCGAGGCGAAGCGAGATTAAACTTTGTGCGGATGGGGAACTGTAATTCCTTCTGGCCCCTTTTTGCTCTGGGGTACTGCTGGGATTCATAAAAAATCTTTTAAAGTCCCTCAGTGTTGTTGGCTCCAGTGTCCGGGTCTGTCTGGGCAGTAGTTCCAGCTGGGAAAGGTGAAGGATCCTTGGCAACGTGGGTATTAAGAGTCCCAGTGTGATAAATGAGTGAATAATCAATGTTGGCTTTCGCATTTATGAATTTAACGTTTACAAGTGATAATGTACTATGTAGAGATAGTGTTAAGATAAAATAGAGTTAAGTAGAAACAAAGGGTGAATTGTAACTTCGAAATAGTTGTAATATGTTAGGGAAACGTAGTAATAAATGCATGGTAATAAATGTCTTTAAGTTGATCAATCACAGAGCCAGAAATCAAGACATCTTAAAGAAACAAAAAAGATAAACCACGGGCATTCCAGGAAATCGCTGTCAAAAACTCACTCGTCCCAGAGAAACTGTCAGCTACAAATTGGAATGGAGCTGAGGAGATGCTGCCTTCAATTCTGAGATTGTCCAGAACCGGGACAGCTCATGTTGGATAAAGAGGGCAGAGATCAGGGAAAAGAGAGTGAATGAAGTGTAAATTAATTTCTGAACTTAACGAATATGTAACAGTTTGAGAAAGTACTCAAGTTCACAGTGAAATGAATGAAGTTGCGCCTCTGGCAGTATTGCCAAGCACCCAGCGCTGGTTTTGCCTTTGCTCTACTAATAAATGTTCAACATTTCACTGCTGAAATTCCAGTTCCTGATTTCATCTATAACACCAGGTTCGTGTTCAGTGCTCTGCTTTTATCACTGGGCTGGAGGTTCAAGGTCAGGGGGCCATGCCCAGCCTCGTCTGCCTTCCCTTCCCCGTTTGCACAGAAAAGCCGACGTCTCATCTGAAGTCAAACATTGCCCAATATTTGCATTCCAGGTGGAACCTTGAGCTGTCAAAAAACCCCATCAATACACAGTCGGAGCAAACGAAGCCAACTTCAGGCCTGCAGCATTCACGCCCTTGCCTTTCGGTGTTAAGCAAATGCTGTAAATCTTACTGTAGAAATACTGAATATTCCATGGAAAACCTTTCCCTTCTCCATGAGGGTTTGGGAGATGTCATGGTAACCAGGACAGGCAACTACAAAGGAAATGGAAGCCTTCTCCTCTCCTTCTCCTCTCCTTCTCCTCTCCTTCTCCTCTCCTTCTCCTCTCCTCTCCCTCTCCCTCTCCCTCTCCCCTCCCCTCCTCTCCCCTCCCCTCCTCTCNTCCCCTCCCCTCCCCTCTCCCTCTCCTCTCCTCTCCTCTCCTCTCCCAACCCCAAGCAAAAGGTGTTGCAGCATTTTCATTCTTGTTCTAGAAGCACAGGCTGTGGAAGAACTTGGATCATCCAATACATCATGCCTTTGTGGAAGAAAGACAGAAATAATACCTTCTTGGAACATGATATTGAAAGAAAAAAAATCCCAAGCATTAATCTTTTTCTGGACCTAAAAAAAATTTAGGTTTTTTCTTTCTTTTTACTTTTAGACTGATTTTCTTAAAAATGGGTGGAAAAAATCCAAGCAATTATTTAAGATAATTAAATCATTTCACTTCCAACTGCTTTCCTCTTCTCGAGGCATATTAAGCTTTATGGTTAATGTATTTCTGGGCTGAGGGAGCCTCTGGCCTTGGAGAAACGTCCCTCTGGGCTCCTCACGCTCCAGAGTCTCCTGCCAAGGAGCTGGCAACACACCAATGCCAGTGTGTGCCACCTGCCCGTGCCACGCAGCCTGCCTGGCAAACCCGCTGCTTCTCCAGATCGCCACACCACCTTCGGGATATCAAACCTCCACAGACCAGTTTGTCAGAGCACAAAACAACCCTGGAAAATGCTTTGTTGTACCGAGCAGGTACTCCTGGGCAGCCCCGGGAGCCCTCCCCCCCTGCCTTTCGCCCAGCAGCTCCGCTCCAGCCCCGCCGTGCCCTGGTGCCACCTGGCACATTGCTCTGCGGGCTGCCTGGCATGGTGCTTCCGGCCCTCTGCCCGTGAACCCGCAGGCAGCGGCTCTCGCTGCCTCTTCCCAGCCTCTCCCAGCTCCCAGCTCCGCAGTATCACTCAGATAAAGGCAGCCTGAGGTTTCCCCCGGCTCTCAGCTGCTCTGTGCCACCTGGCTCCCAGCCCTGTGTAAGGAGCCTCCTGCCCCTGGCACCTCCCTGCCCCGTGGGACAGCTCCGTGGGAATGGCTGCGTGACACTCAAAGTACCTAAAAATGAGTTCTTTCCTCTCCTTGCCCTTCCCTCCCTCCACAACACACAGCGCACCGAGACTCCGGCCGGGATTTGCACAACGTCACACTGAGCGTGGAGATGGAGAGGATGGAACTGCCTGGTTTCCGTGCAGGAGTTCTGCCAGAGCTGGGGCAAACCTCCCTCCCCAGCCCGACCTGCTGGGCTTGGAAGGCCCCAGTTAATGTCACACACTGAGGTCTGCGTGTGGCAGGCCTGACTCATTCAGAAAACCCATCAGACTAAGTAACAGCAAGAGGCCCATCCTAATGCTTGAAATGCAGTTAATTGGATTCAGTCACATCACTCAGTGCTTGGCAAAACCAAAAAAGAAGAGCTAAAATGAGCCACTTTACTCTAAAGGCTTCCATCAAGGATGAGACAAATGCCAAGTAAAAACTGAGTGTTTGGAGGGGAGAGGGTGTAATAAAAAAGGAAAGATGCAATGAATCAGAGTTCTTGGGTAATTAAAACACTTAAGCCATAAAGATATCAAAAAGAAATAAGCTCTGTCTGTATCTCAGGCCTTTGCATGTCACAATTATACTGCTATCAAGAAAAAGCGTTCTGCACAAACATCTGTGCAGAGTTGTGGCACTCTCAGTGTGTGTCACGGTCCAATATTGGCACCTAGAGTCAAAAAGTAATTAGGTGATAAAATGTTCAGTGTTGATGTGTGCTAGAAGGCTTAGTTAAATAATTGCTGGACTCGGTGTGTTTTCTTACCCTGCTTTCATCCGGTCTTTCAGCTCTTTCCTTCCTCAAGGCTAAGGCATGCAACATTAAAACAAGTCCCAGATTCCGAGGAGGCTCTTAGCAAACCAATAAGTGGGGGAATTAAACTGCACCATCAACTTAGCATCTAACTCCGAAATCCCGCCTTCCTCGAGCCTCATTTTCATCCCGAAGCTCTGTGAGCCTGCAGCAGGATTACAAATCCCACGCTTGAGTGAGGGTTGCTGCCTGCAGGGGTTTGCAGCACTGCAGGAACTCTGCCTGCAGCAGCAGCACCGAGCTGCGCTGGCTCAGCTGGCAGCCAGGGAGAAGCCCAGGCAAGTGCTGAAGGACAGGCTCATTTCTTTTGCCTCATCTGAGCGGCTGAGAGCAGCTGCCCTCCGTGCCTTGCTGGCTTGGAGCAGGAAGGAATATTTGCAAAGTCACCTCGAGCAACTGCTGAGCTGCCCAGATTTGGCCACGCGCTCTCCGGGATGCTGACAGCTGATGGGAGCAGCAGAGGCAGGGCTGAGCACGCAGCACAGCTCGGGGAGCCCGTCTGAACCACCAAGAGACGAGTTACTCTGAGTCTGAGACGGATTTCTGGGTTTATTTTTAATCCCTGGAATCAGGTACGTGTTGATCATGACAAGTGACAGAACGGAGCTGTAGCCACAAGTGCTGTAAAAGCACAGAGAACTTCAGCCTTGCCTTCCTGGGAGTCCACCCCCAAAACCTGCTCTCACCAGCTAACTCCTGGGGATGGAATGAAAGCATCCAGCCTTGTTTCCATGCACCTGAAACCATTTATTTGGTTATCCAGCCACAGAGTGACAACGGAGCCACCACAAATCAGAGTACAAAGGCACAATTAGACCCACGAGATGATACTGGCCCCAGTTTGCAAGGCAGCAGCGGTTGGAGGTTTTATTACGTTCATGTTCATTCTTCCCACTTCTCTTTTAAGTTTCCACACGCTACAGAACTGATTTGAATGCAAGGCAGAAGGGGAGGTCAAAGCACTTGGCAGGTTCTGTTATTAGAGGTAATTTTTCATAATATTTAACTTTTTCTTTCCGTCTCACTTCTGACGTCTGTTTTTCACCTCTCCCTGACGTCTGGGCTTATGAGAACCAAAAATCTTCATCATATAGTCTTGACAGTCTAGTCCTGCTCCTTGTCATTGTTTTTCTGCAGTAAGAATAAACAAGATGAAAAAGTTTCACTTACTGCGAAATAAAGTAATATTTTAGAACATATTTGACAAGTTGCTTCCAGGTAGAGCATTGCCTTGCCTCAGAAAAAAATATTTCTCTTCCCTGACCAGTTTTGAGTGACTGTCTGGTTCTGGATAGAACACAGCCACTCACTGAGCTCACAAGACAAATAAATGGACATATAAACTGATTAAAAAATATACCTCAAGATTTGCTCCAGAAGTTAAAAAGTGGCGAAGAAAGTAGGATTTTCTTTAGAATTTACATGTTAAGAAAAAATCATTTGCAAACTGAACTTTAGTTGCAGCAATTAAAAAGAATAATTTAAAAAAAATCTTCCACGTAACTTCTAAATGACCTTTACTTTAAAAAGCTTGTAGAAAAGCTGCCCCGCTGTGCCCAGCAGATGTGTATTTGAGCACTGGACTAGTGCTGTCTGCAGAGAAATACTGTTCACACATTTCATATCTCCTGCAGCAGGAGATTTGGATTTGTCTGGGATTCCTTTCAGGTACTGGGTTTGCTCCAGCTCCTGCTTGGTTGGTGGGAACCCCTCCGTGGGCTTTCCTTGGAAAAGCTCCGAGTTTTCCAGAGTGCTGAAGCAAACCCAGCGTCTCCCTCAGGCTGAGGATAAATGATTTCCCTGGTGACTCCCCAGAGCTTTCTGCCCAGTGCAGATTTTGAGAGCTGTGCCCTGAGGCTGCACACCCTGGCAAGGACAGGAGACACAGGCAACAAAATGCTGATCACATTTTTAGGTGGGAGATTTTCTCCGCAAGACTCAAGAGCCCCAAGTCAGAGTCCTGAGGAGTAACTGGTATTTTTGCACACTTACATTTTGGAGCGTTCTCAGTCGCTGAAGCCTTCCTGTAAAGAAACAGTGTTGAATGTTAGAGCCTTGTAAAACACAAATCACACCCTGTTAATAGCAGAACGAGAGATGTGAATGGGTCTGACTCACTTGTAAGAATATGAGCAGTCTCATAGAGTCTGCTTAGGCGTCCTTGACACTGAAGCAGAAAAGTGCAGGACACACAGTCCTTAAATGAACAACTGGAGAAATTTGCAGGGAACATTTTGTGAGCAAAGAAAAGGATTTACCTTGCTCCAGTCCGTTTGGTTGAGGAGTTTATCTATTTAAAAAAAAAAAAAAAAGCAAAGAACGGTTAACAAAGCTGGCAATGAACTCAAGTTTAGGGCTTGGTACTGTCCCCCTGGATCTCACAGTCAGAGATAAACCAGGAGGGGATGGGGCTGGGGAAACGCACAGGACGTTTCCTGTCAGCAGGACTGGGCAGCCAGAGCTTGGGAAGCTGATGGGAGCAGGAAGCCACATCAGACAGAGGAGAAAGTGCTGCTTAGGAGCAGCCTCTTCCTTGTCATCCCCAGAAAGCTGCCCCCTTGCCCCTCCCCTCTGCAGACCCCACACCAGCCCGGGGCCGCTCACCGCGCGCGTCCTCCAGCACCGACTCCAGCTGACACATCAACTTCTCCCTCAGGCTTTGGCACTGGGCAATCCTGCTCTGATCCAGCTGCACTTCCTCCACGTCCGCGCTCTCAGTGCTCGTATCCAGACTCTCAATCCTAGGGCACAGAGAGTCATTTCACCGAGGAAAACCATCCAGCATCCAAAGGTGGCGGAATTCTTCACTAGGACAGGGCCTGTGAAGAGGACAGGGCTTTGGCAACGTGAATTGTTGGGTTAACAGCCCTTTGTGAACTCTGCGAAGGCAGAGTTCCAATTGTTACAGTTGTTATTTACTTGGCAATGCCTTTTGCTTACCAGCCCGCACTGGAACTTTCAAATGCTGATAATGAGAGAGGAGGAGGTGTTTTGATAACCCCCGTGTGTGACAAGGGCCTTGACCTGCGGCAGGCAGGCTCTTACTGTTGTAGCAGTGACAGAACAAGAATGCCAAACACATAAAAATTCTGGAAAATAACCTTGATCCCACGGGCCAGAATGTGACTTGCAGCACAGCTGTGAGTAGCAAACACTGCTGCGGATCTCAGGCACACAGGGATTCCAAGTTACCCTTACAACCCAAGTTTGAACTCAGCTTTAATCTGTGCAGGTTACAGAGGCGACATCCCAAATTCCAGGTAGATGTCTGAGCCAGCCCTTCGTGCAGCTGGGGCCTCCCGTGGGTCTGGAAGTTACTGCTGGTGTGGTGTTGCAGGATTGCATTACAGCGGACACTCAGGCGTCACAGAGGAAGTGCTAAGTTATAAATTAAACGGATCGCTTGCAAGAGTAGTGACAGTAAATCTTTCTCGCTACCAAGCTTGTCCACAACCCAAAAACTTGGTGGGAAATGAGCTGGTTACCTCTGCTGCCAAAGGCTGCTCCCTGGGAACGCAGCTGAGGGAGGGTCACCAATGTGCATCCAAGACAGAGTAACTGTAAACTGAACCCTATGGGCTTCCTCTCTGATAAAAACATTTTTCTGGTAATAAAAGCCACTGGTCTTCATGAGAATCCAGCAAGGAAACCGAAATTTAAAGTGACCAGTGGAACAGCAGACAGGGATCTCTCCATCCCTGTTAATTGTGTGGCTGTGGTGCCCTCTGGCTCAGCTGGAACAGGGAGCAGCTTTGCAGCACAGGGTGCTGGGACGGAGGGGCACAGGCAGTGGGGTTTGATGCCACGTATAAACACCGTATTTTTTCAAAGAAGAACACAAGTGTTATCAAGTGGAACATACCTGTCTGTGAGCAGTTTCAACTCCTACAAAGAGGATTGGAAAAAACAAACAAACAAACAAAAAAGGAAAAAGATCATTAGTGTGATTTTCAGAAAGGGCAGCTGGCTGAGGACGAATACCACTGCTTACTTTGAAGAAGAGGAAAACATCTGGTTGCTCTTTTATCTTCTGCAAAGCCTGAAGATTCTGCTCGGCCTGCTTTCTCTTCTCTTCCATTTCCTTCCTTGCTTCGGCAATCTCTGCCAGTTGTTCTTCCTCATTAGATTGAATGTCACTCAGGATCTTCTTCTTTTTCTGAACAACCTCTGTAATTATATTTTTAAACAGCTCTTCTAGCTGAGAAGTCACTGTTCTGGTGTTGGTCTAAAGGAAGAGAGAAGAAAAAGGGGCACTGGCTCAGGAACTCCACCCTTCAGCTTAGTGCCTCTGCGTATCAATTAGGGTTGTATCCATCCTTTGCACTTTAGAAGGAAGCAGACAATAAACATTTGCTTAGAATATCTGACTCAACAGAGGCTTTTGAAAATTAATCCCGATATAGTAACAAAGTCAGACGAATTTCAGCTATCAATGTGAGAATTTACTGGCACACACTGAAAATCCCACTTGCAGATAGGAACGGCTTTTCTTTCATTAAAGAGGTAGAAAACTTTAAAAATACATAATCTTATGTACATTCTGTGGTCTGCCTGACCTGCAACCTGGTCTGTGCAAGCACAATAAAAGGTGGAATCCCCCAGCTGGGGAGATTCCTCCTGCAGAGGAGCTGGAAGGCTGTGAGAAATCTTGGCTTCTGGCAGTTTCTTAAACCACTCTTTTCCCTTTCTGTTCATCTGCTCCTAACGGTATAGTTACCATCACTGATTGCTGGGAAACTGCGAAGGAAAGATGCTCTGAATTAGCAATAATCTGGGTACCAACCTTGACCTGATCCTCACTTTTCTGAAGTTCTTTTAGGGCGGTAACTAAATCCGTTTTACATCCCTCCAGCTTTGTCATGGGGTCGGAGAGTTTATCCTGGCAGAAGGAAAGACAGCATTGAACTTCACAGCAGGAACAGCTTCCAACCACACTGGCCGTTTGTGGAGCTGGTGAAATGGCCGCTGTCTCACACATCCCACTTCTGCTTGGCAGCCCTGAAATTTTGATACGGAACTTGGGGGAGGAAGTCAGTCTGCAATTCATATAACTGCAAAGGGTGCTTCTGCTAATCCCTGAGGAGGCTGTGACCTGTCCTGAGGTCCAGAGTGAGCCATTTCATGCCCATGCACTGGGTTCCTGCAGGGTTTTTGCTTGGGCTCTAAACTGAGACATTTCAAATGCAAGGCAGTGAGTGAGCACAGGAAATGCATTTTATCCCGAGTCTCAGCTGATTCTGGAGCCTTTCAAGGAGAGCAGCTGGACTCAAAGGCAGGAACACAGAGGCCCCATGTCTCTTGTATCTGCTGGGACACTGACTCCACAAAATTTATGGCAGATGGAGGAATTCCGGAATCATTGAAGTTGGAAAAATCCTCCAAGGTCACCGAGTTCAACCTGTGACCAAGCCCCACCTTGTCACCCAGCCCAGAGCACTGAGTGCCATCTCCAGTCATTCCTTGGACACCTCCAGGGATGGGGACTCCAAACCTCCCTGGGCAGCCCCTTCCAAGGTTTAACAACCCTCTCAGTGAAGAAATCCCTCCTGATGTCCAACCTGAACCTCCCCTGGCACAGCGTGAGCCTGTGTCCCCTCATCCCGTCCCTGGGTAGTGGGGAGCAGAGCCTGATCCCCACCGTGCTACAACGTGGAGAGCGCCCAAGGGAAGGAACTCGAGAGGGAAAACCCCCTTCTGCACCCAAAGTTCGGTAGCAGCGGCATCGCCGGGGCTCTGTGGAGGAAAGGATTTTCTAATCGCAGCAGGAATAGTCCTCAATCCCAGGCAGGAACACCCCAGCGAGCGCGGCTGGCAGTCCCGGGGCTGCGCCTCACTGGTGTGGGCCAGCGGAGCCTCTCGCCGGCTCTGCCGTGTCCCCACACCCCGAGGGACTGACCCACCCTGGCCAGCCCCGAACGCCTTTCTCCGCTCTCCTCCCTCTGCTTAGCTCTCCACCCTGCTCTGGCAACACCCAGGAGGAAATGAACAGCAAATTCCAGCACAAGGCAGCGCTGCCTTGCGGGGGCGGAGAGGAACTCCCCGGGGCTGCTGCCGGGCCGCCCTCACCCCCATCGCCATTCCCTGTGAGAGCCCTTCCTGCGGCTCTCCCCCTTCCCCGCCGCCAGGGCAGGGGCCCTGGGCGAGGGAAGAGCTCCTCACCAGCTGTTTGTCACGCTCCTCCTTCATGGTGATGACCTCGTGGCCCTTGTGGGCCCCGGCGATGGAGCAGAGCACGCAGATGCACTTGGCGTCTTCCCGGCAGTAGCACTCCAGCAGCTTGCCGTGCTCCCGGCACCTCCTCTCGTCCGCCTCACCCGCTCCCACCTCCACCAGGACGTGCTCCTGCTGGGAAGCCTTGGCGTCGTGTTTGCTCAGGTGGGCCTGGCACAGAGACGCCTCGCAGACCAGGCAGGTTTTCACGGCCGGCTGGACGCGATCCAGGCAGTACTCACAGGGAACCGCATCCCTGTCCCACTCCTCGGAGTCCTCGTCCTCTTGTCGTTTGCACGTGGTGGCCTTAAATGCCTTCACGATGTTGTCCAGATGGAAATTCTTGTGCGGGATGTCTTGGTGATAGACCCTGCATGTGGGGCAGGCGTAGGAGGCCGTGGAATAATGCAAGGCTCCCATCGCTTTCCGCACGCACTGCCGGCAGAAGCTGTGGCCGCAGCTCAGCAACACCGGCTCCCGGAACAGGCCCAGGCAGATGGAGCAGGTGAGCTCTGCCTTCAGGCTGCCAGCCCCTCCATTTCCCTGCCCAGCTTTTGCCATGGCCGCAGCCTCGGCGAGAAGAGAGGAACGAAAGCGAAAGCAGCGGCAGGAGCCGCGGCCCCGAGGCTGCGAGCCCCGCCTCTCCACGCCCTTCCTCCGCTGCAGGGCAGGGCACGGAATGCCCCCTCTCCGGCCCCACCTCTCCACGCCCTTCCTCCGCTGCAGGGCAGGGCACGGAATGCCCCCTCTCCGGCCCCACCTCTCCACGCCCTTCCTCCGCGGCAGGGCAGGGCACGGAATGCCCCCTCTCCGGCCCCACCTCTCCACGCCCTTCCTCCGCTGCACGGCAGGGCACGGAATGCCCCCTCTCCGGCCCCACCTCTCCACGCCCTTCCTCCGCGGCAGGGCAGGGCACGGAATGCCCCCTCTCCGGCCCCGCCTCTCCACGCCCTTCCTCCGCGGCACGGCAGGGCACGGAATGCCCCCTCTCCGGCCCCACCCTTCCCTACGCCGCGGCCACTTCGGAAAGCTTCCCCCGGCTCTCCGGCAGGGAGCAGGGACTGCTGCCCGGTCTCTCCGCACCTCCCAGGGCAGCTCTGCTTCTGCACTGCATGTGCAGGATGGAAAGAGGCGGCAGAGGCAAAAGCTGCCGCCTTAGATCAAAGGTCAGCATTGCTGCTGCCTAGTTCTGTAGCAGTTAATGTTGGGCTGTCAACTTTTAGATACAATAAACTGCCGTCGAATTTTGCAAGCTAATAACATGACTTTAATCACATGAAGCCAACACGGTATTTGAAACAGCCCTGCAAAAATGAGCAACTTAATAATAACTTCCATTACGATTAACAGAACAAATAAAAGAGGAACTCTTGCAGTAAGAGGCAGGGTGCTGTGATATAACCCCCATCAGAGCAGCCCACAGTCCAATTTCTGACATGCCAGCTTAGCACAGCCTCGGTGCAAGGGTTGCAATTCCTAGGCCTGGAAATACAAAATAACACCTTGTCCCCACATTACTATAGGAGCCTCAACACGCTGATGGCAGCATGGATGGGATACTTCAAAGGGATGGTTCCTGTCCCTATAAGCGTGATGTTCTTAGCTGGATCTCCAGCCTTGACAGACACATCACCACACAAAGTGTTTCTTCTGCCGTTGACGTCTTCGACCTAGGAACACACAGAGGTAACTGTGAGGCATTTGCAGGCAGCATTCAAACCAGGCACAAACAATTCCAAGCTTCCAGCAGCTCTTGTTGCTGGTGTCCTCCTCCCAGCAGCTCTGGTCGCCCTGCACATCTGGGATGGCACCGTGCGTATTTGAGTCCTGTCCTGGTTTGGGCTGGGATAAAATTCATTCTCTTCTCAGCAGCTGGTACAGTTCTGGGTTCAGCAGAGCATAATGTTGATAACACAGTGGTGGTTTGGCTGTTGCTGAGCAGCACTTAACCTGAGCCAAGGACCTTTCGGTGCCTCATGTGCTGTCAGTGAGGAGGTGCACACAAAGTGGGGAAAGAACACAACTGGGGCAGGTGACCCAAACTGGCCAAAGGGATATAAACTGAGGGGAGATGGCCAGAAGGAGCCAATTTATGCTCGGGAACAGTGGCTGGACATCAGAGAGTGGGCGATGGGGGAGCAATTGTGCTGTGCATCGTTTGTTTTGGTTGGGTTTTCTCTCTCTTGTCTCCTTTCTATGATTGTTATAATTATAATTGCCACTGAATTTGTATTTTGTTAGGCTATCTGAAAGCATAAGAAGGGGAAGCTCCAAACCCAAATCCAGATTCAAATCCACTGTATTGTGTATTACTTTGAAATGAGAACGGACCTAAAGAGAAAAAACACATTATGATTAACAGACAATTGTGGAGATTTGGAGTCTGCCTGTGTCCTGACCCAAGGCTCGCTGCCAGCGAGGGCTGAAGCACCATCCAGAGAGCAGTACCCAGGGAACCGTAATTTTATCAATTCAGTCAGACAAGTGTCCCACTGTGCACAGCTCTGGGACTGCAGGCTGAGCTTACAAAGCATTGCAAAAGAGTAGAAGTATTGACACAAAAAGATCAGGTTATTTCTGTCCTCAGCAAACTCCACCCTGCTGCTGCTGTGATGAGTTCTCAACCTTCCCCTTGAGTCAAAGGGATGCCACAGAGCTGTTGCTGTGATCTTCTCTTAATCCTCCCAGAAAACTCCTGGGACTTCCACGCCTCTTTATCCACAGCTTGCTTTAACAAGGTGTGTTCAAGGCATGCCCCAAAGCCCTGAATCCCAGGACAAGCTCCCTTTGCTGCACACACATGTGCAAATAAGCATTCCGTGTAAGGAATGAGCACTGCTAGAGGTACTCCGTGTACCTGGTGTCTCATTATAGTCTTTTCTTGAAGATATTTTATTGACTCTCCATCTTGCTTTTGACATAGTGAAATGAGCACTTACCACTAGATGCTGCTCCACCTAGCAAAGGTTGTGGAGGTGGTGGCGGATTAAAGTAGGACTCCATGTTTAAGAGGAACTGCTGGAAAAGCCTCAGGATACCATCTCTTGCTGATGCATCCAAAGTAATGGGTGGCTCTGGCACCACCACACCATCCATTGTAAGAAGTGACTTGGGTTGCCTAAAACATGCAGAAAGAATCACAGAACCATAGAACCGCTGAGGTTGGAAGAGCCCTCCCAGCCCATCGAGTCCCAGCTGTGCCCCATCCCCACCTTGTTCCCAGCCCAGAGCACTCAGTGCCACCTCCAGGTGACACCTCCAGGGATGGGCACTCCAAAGCTCCCTGGGCAGCCCCTGCCAAGGCCTGAGCCCCCTTTCCATGGGGAAATTCCTGCTGCTGTCCAAGCTGAGCCTCCCCTGGCCCAGCCTGAGGCCGTTCCCTGTGCTCCTGTCCCTGTGCCCTGGGGGCAGAGCCCGACCCCCCGGCTGCCCCTCCTGTCAGGGAGTTGTGCAGAGCCAGAAGGGCCCCCAGAGCCTCCTTTGCTCCAGGCTGAGCCCCTTGCCCAGGTCCCTCAGCCGCTCCTGGGGCTCAGCCCCTTCCCAGCTCTGTCCCCTTCTCTGGACACGCTGCAGCCCCTCCAGGGCTCTCTTGCTCTGAGGGGCCCAGAACTGGACATAGCACTCACGGTGTGACCTCATCAGTGTCCAGCACAGGGGACAGTCACTGCCCTGGCCCTGCTGGCCACGCTACGGCTGAGACAAGCCAGGTACCACTGGCCTTCTTGTCCACCTGGGCACACCTGGGCTCGTGTTCAGCCAACGGTGAACAGCGTTCCCAGGTTCTTTCCCGCCAGGCAGCTTTCCAGTCAGTTCCCCCAGCCCGGAACTGCACGGGATTGTTGTGACCACAGCACAGGACCTGGCCCTTTGCCTTATTGAACCTCACACCGCTGGTCTCAGCCCATGGATCCAGCCTGTCCTGATCCCTCTGCAGAGCTCCCTGCCCTCCGGCACGTCCACACTCCTGCCCAACTTGGGGCTGTCTGTGAACTTACTGAGCGTGCACTCGATCCCCTCGTCCACGTCATCAATAAAGATATGAAACCTCAGGAAGAGCTTACCTGGCTTTAATTGCTGCGAACGCCTGTAAAGACATTTTGAAAGCAGAATTAGCACAGTGCAGGCACAGGCCAGCCCTGGAGCTGTGTGTCTCTGGGAAGGAGATGCTGATAAGTACCTTGGTGAAAAGAAGTGTGTCCTTCTGATTTCTCAGAGCCTCCAGCTCCTCAGCATCATGGCTGGCTGAATCCTTCTTCTTTTGGTGATTCTGTGTCTCTGTCTGAATCTGAGTAAGATGTTTCTTCTTGTAGCCACTGAGAACTTTCAGGACCTTTTCTTTTTTTGCGTCTAGCTGCAGGTGCATCTCTTTGAACAGTTTCTCCAGCCGTTCCCTCCGCAGGCTCTCCTCAGTCTATTAAGAAAACAATTTCAAAATGGTAAGGGACATTTTCCACATGAGCTCTCACTCAGAAAAAAAATCTAGGGTTTTTTTCTGGGATGAGAGAAGTAACTAAACATGGAAGGTTGGAAAAATGAAAAAGCCACACACCAGCCACTCATCAGGAGGCACAGACTTTCAAGCTTAACTAAGAATGTGCCTCCCAGGCTGATAAGAAAGTTGTGCATCATCCTTACTCAAAAAAGAAACCTCAAAAATACATGAAAAACCACCCAGGAACTACAAAAGCTTCAGAATCCACGATCTGGGGAAGAGCAAAAGAAAACTTTATCTCATCAGTTACCAGCAAGCAACCATCCCCGAGGTGATATGGGACCTTGAAACAAACCTTTAGTCCCTCCTCTTGTTTCAGCAGGTTTGCTATGGCTTGATCCAGTGCAGCTTCGTGGTTTTTCAGTGTTACCAGAGTTTCAGGGAGAGCCTTCTACAAATAGAACCAGAAGGAGGTATCAGGATAGCACAGGTATAATGCACGAGATCAGCACTTTTATCGACGTGGGTTAAGCTAGACTTGCAGCAGGTTTGCCCATTACTGGGAGTTTTCTCCCTGAACAAATGCCACAATTACAAGCACAAAAAAGACAATTTGAAGCTGAAAACTGTTCACGTGCAATAGCCACATAAAAAGCTATTTCCCCCTGTTGGCAGCTTGCTTTCTGTCACTCTGTCATTAATTCTCTTTGCGTAAGTGCAGCTCAGGCTCACCTTTGGCTTGGAGGCGCGCCGAGGACTAAAACCCTAGCCACGAGCACTCAGTCCCACCAGTTTGGCCAAACCCTTCCCTCAGGATGGGAAAAAAGGGTTTACAGCATCTTGTTTTATATCTCAAGGGCCAAACCCGGAGAGAATCTGGGACAAAACTAAGAATAAAAGCCAGGGATTGCAATTTAGCCCCACAGCGGGTATGCCCTTCTGCAACTCGGGAGCTGTTCCAGCCCTGCGCCACGGGCAGCTCTCTGGGGTTCTCCTGCTGCAATCCATGCCTGTCCCACTGTCCCCGCAGCCTCTTACCTGAGCTTCGTTAAAAGCCTCCTCCAAACTGATGATCTTGTGGTCCTTGTGCGAGAGGACGGAGCACAGGATGCAGATGCACTCCCAGTCCTCCTCACAGAAGCACTCCAGCAGTTTGGCGTGCTTGGGGCATCTCCTCTCAGCCAAAAGCTGAGCGCCGCAGGGCTCCACCAGCACGTGGTTCTTCTGCGCGTTCTTGCTGTTGTGCTTGCTCAGGTGCGCTTGGCACAGGGAGGCTTCGCAGCTCATGCACGTCTTCACGGCCGGCTGGGGCTCCTGGAGGCAGCAATCACACAGGATCGCCTCCTCTGGCTGGGCCGAGCTTCCCCCCTTCTCCGGGCATTGCGCTTCCTGCTTTTCCTCCTCTTGGTGCGCAGGAGCGTCCATGAACTTCTGCACGATGTTGCGGAGGTGGAAGTTGGGCTGCAGCTCCCCGACCTCGGACAGGCAGAGCGGGCAGCGGGCGGGTTTCTGCTGGCACCGGAGCGCCACCCGGATGCAGTCCCTGCAGAAGCTGTGGCTGCAGCCCAGGGACGCGGGGTCCTTGTAAATGTCCAGGCAGATGGGACAGGTCAGCTCATCCTTCAGCCCGGCCACAGCCGCTGCCTGGCTCATGGCGCCGCGGCTCCCGGGCAGGGCTGAGGGTCAGAGGGAGGGCTCTGCTGGGAAGCAAAACAAAAAGCGACGCTGACGAGGAGCAAACTTTGCCCCATTGGCGAAATCTGCTTCCTCTTCCTCCCCCTCGCAAGGGAGGGTCATCCCTTCCCTCTGCAGCTTCCTGCCTCTCCGTGCCACGTGGGCAAGGGGCTGGGGCCGAACCGGTGTTGAGGAAAAAATGTTAAAAAGTCGTGTTTGAGCCTTGGGGAGTCCTCTGGTTTTACCCGACAGTGCTTTGTCCTGTGTGCAAGTGGTTATTTCAGCCTTAAAGACTGTGCGCCTGAGCAATGCTGATAAGAGGGAATATCCCGGACAGACCACAGCAATGGGCAGCATTCAGAGAAGAAATCTTTTTGAAGGCCCGTGACTAAAAAAGAATCATTTGAGGAATGGGATGTTCCCCAAATGACCACCCAAGACCCTCGAAAGAACCCTACTGCAATGAAAATAAGCTCTGAGAAGTGATTTAAATACGCAAAAAATTCTGGGAATGTTTAGCACATAGGTATGAGTTTTGGGAAATGTAGGGAATATGTAAAAGGTACATAGATTTACGCTGGTCTGTTAGCGAGGTATGGTGTGTGTAATAGGGAGTTATTCCCCGCATGCCTGGGGCTGAAATAATGCCACTTTCTAATACTGGAATTACAGTGTTAGAGAGTTTAATTCCTCATTTTCGGTGACAGCAGGACAGAGTCTGCGCAGCAGCTCGAGGCTGAGAGCTTGGACACTGCAGGAGGAACGTGGCAGAAGGTCCAACTCTACTTTCATGGGGCTGCAGGGGTCAGGAAATGAAGCAGGAAGGAAAGCTGGCAAGAATCCTTGTGGGCAGGGAGGCTGGCACAGCCAGACCAGCAACCAGAGAGCAAAAGAACCAAACCTGTTCGTCTCTGCCAAGACACCTGGACGGACCTGGACAACAAGCCGGGACTGCCAAACGCTGAGGGGCAGAGGCGCCTGGACAGACCTCATGTGGCACAAAGCTGAGGTCCCTGCCAGGGAGCTCCTGTGCCAGCAGGGCCCAGGGCAGGATTCGGTGTCAGATGCCAGTGCTCAGGGCACAGGTGGGAGCTGAACTCCAAAAAGCAGCCCAGGACAGCTCAGCAGGCAGTGAAACAAAGTCCAAGCAGTGGGCATTCCCCACTGGTCAGGAGCAGGAGCCTGGGTGTGCTGCCCACACTGCTGGGTGCCAGCCAGCCAGCCCAGGGCATCAACCAAAGCTGTTCACAAAAGCTCCTGACTGAATGATTTTTCCCTCCCACACCGTGCCCAGCCCAGGAAATAAATAATGCTGCCTCCCTGCCCTCCAGCAGCCATGGGAGCTACTCCAAAACAGCACCTGTCTGTGTGAAAAGGAGTTGTTTTATCACAAAGTTATGCCAAAATAACAACAGTCCAGCTGGGATTTTCCCCAAATGGTTGGAAGTAATTGCTGGGAGCAAGGGAGCTGCTGAACTGATGTCAACATTCACCAACAGCTCCCTTCAGACTCTAGGTCTGCTTGCAGGAATTATCCTCAATAAACAATTGTATTTAAGAAACAGTATCAAAGTTTTATTTTCCAGGAGGCTGCCTGGGAATGCAGCGTTGGGAGGCACAGGTCGGGCTGGGAGGACAAACCTCAGCTCTGGGTCTGTCCCTCCCTGCAGAGCCTTCCTTTGGCAGCCCCTCTCCCTCGCGGGAACCCACTCCCGTGTCTCTGCTCCACCTGTGCCCACCCTGGGCACCCCGTCACTGGCTGCCCCAGCTGCATCCCCACATTCCCCCCCTGCGAGTTTATGTTTTCATCTGTCCTGGCACTGCCGGGCTGGGCTGGGGGTGGGAGGCTGGGCTGGGGGACGCACACTGGGCTCCCACAGATGTGCTGGAGACGGGCAGCTGTAGAGCTGCTGCCTAAATCGGTGCAGATCAGCAAAACCCCGCAGCCGGCAGCGCTCAGCACCGTGCAGAGCTGCTCCTTTGGGGCTGCTGGGATCCTCCAGCCCGGCAGCGTCACCGATCCCTGTTCTGATAAATCAGTGCCACCTCTCCGGCCCGGTGAGCCCTCACGGGGCCATGGCTGGCCTGGGGCTGTGCCCATGCTGGGCCTGCCCAGGCCTTCCAAACATCCCTTCCACAGCCCGGACTGGCACGAGGAGCAGGACAGCAGGACAGCAGGACACGCTGCGCTGGGACACCACGGCCGTGCCCCTGGGAGAGCAGCTTGGCTCCCAGGGCCTGCTCTCCTGCTTCCAGGGGCTCTCCAGGTGCCACCCTCAGCTGCATCCACCTGGAGTCTTTTCCACGTTTTTTTCTTGCTCTATTTACTCCAGAAAAAGTGAGGAGCACGCCCTGCTTCATTCTTAACCTGCTCCACCTGGCGAGTTTCTTCTGTGATGGGTCCTGCGGCAGCGGCACCGCTCCAAATCCAGAGTGCAGAGCCCAGGCTTTTCCTGCACGAGTTAAACTGGAACTCAAAACAGCAACACACAGGGATATTCCCAGGCAGGAGCTGCATCCCTTGGCACTGGCACAGCCCCACTGCCAGCCTGGCAGACGCAGGAGAGCACAACACCTCATCCCCGAGCAGCCTTGCACTAAAAACCCAAGTATAGCAGCACAAACGTGTTCCTTTTTTTTGTTCTTTCCACTTTATAGTATATATGTTATCGTTTATTTATAGGCAGATCACTTCACTATTTACAGTACATGAGCGTAGAGATTCTACAGTCTTTTTGATGTAAACAAGAAACTCCACGGCAGGGGAGTCTGGAAAAAGAAGCCAGTTCTGAAGTATTTACACAATTTAAAATAGAACTTTTATACCCACTGGATAGATATAGAGAATACATTGAGCGATTTGGTTAAATTATCTATGAAACTATAGAATCTGACAATGTAAAAATACAAGAAAACGTTCTCTCATTTTAGAAGGTAGACAGTTAAATCACACTAGAAATAAATCTCTTTTTTTCTTTTAAAAATAATAACAATAATAATAAAGGAAAGGCATAAGAATCCATGCCATCTCTTAAGGTTAAAGTATATTACATAAATAAGGACACAACAGAACGGAACTGGGGGGAAAAATTAAGTGAAATATAAAAAAACCACTACCAATTAAAAAAAAACCATACTAAAAACTCGATTCTTAATCATAGAGAGATCAATTCTGCTGCTTTTACTTACTCTGCAAGTAGAAAATTGCAGAGTTAAGTAGCACTTACTCAGCAAGAGCAAGGGAGGCAGAATTGGCCCCTAATAATTATGAGCAGTGTCCTTTTACTTAAAAACAAAAAAGAAGAAAAAGACAGAATTTAGCTTTTTTTTTTTATAAATAACAAAGCAGATGTGCCCCTTTTTAGGTGAAATTCTTACACCTTTCTCAAGAAATGCATCAATTGAACCGTTCTCTCTCTTTCTCACATGCACTCACACACTCCCTCCCCAACTCCTGCTGCCGCCCCTGGCCCCGGGGAGGGCGAGGGAAGAGGAATGAAACCCCAAAATGAAACCCCAAGGCTGCATTTGGCTCTGTATTGCTTGAGATTGTCAGGGATGGACTCAGAACAGAAAGGGTGTCGGGTTCGGCTCCAACACCGATGTACCTCAGGACCCAGCAGACCTTCAGAAAGGAAAAAAATCCTCCCCAAAAAAGGAGAAAGCCGTGTTGATCTGCAGTGGCAGAACTCATTTGCACGGCCCCGAGCTGAGATCAGACACTCAGGGCCGTAACGGGGTGACTGAGCTGCTGCTCCCTGAAAGACGTGCAGCCCAGGCAGCCGCGCCGAGGGATCGGGAGGAACCTTCGCTTTGGGGCAGCATCCGCCCTAAAACCTGGGATTGTCCTCTGCATTCAGCCCACACACTCAGCAACGTTCGCTCCTCCCCGCGGAGCCTCGGGGACACAGCCAGAACCCTGCTGCCCCCCCCGAACAACGAGCTTTTCTGGGGCAAACCTGTGCAAAACAAGCAAAGGGGCATTTTCATCAGAAACTCTTCACATTCAGCATTTCCCCCCAGCACCTGCAGGGAACGGCTGGGGGGCGTTCGATACTTAACACAGTTTTACAAAAATAAATCTCCTCCTGACTTATTGCCGACCAGAAGAAACCCTTTTGCTCCCAGCTTCTCCTGCCCGTCCCACAGCCTTGCATGGGTCCCTTTTTGGGGGTGCCCAGGGCAATGCCACAGGCTGGGTGGGATGTAAAGGCAATCCTCGGAAAAGGGGGGATCCCCAGTCCCTGGCAGCTCCTGCAGAGCTCTGGGCACCTCTGGCTTCCCTGGCAGCAGTGCCCGGGCATTGCTTTGCTCCTGCCCCATTTCCCTGTCAGCATCAAAACCTTGGGAAGCCAAGGAGGGAGCTCTCACCTGCCCTGTGCCCCACCCACCTTCCGGCAGACTCGAGCACTGTGAGCTGAAGACACCTTTAGAGTTAAAAAAACCCCACAAAAATGGAAAAAAAAAAAGAAAAAATCAAGTGGAAATTTATTTTTTCACCCAGTCCTAAAAGGTAGGGGAAGCCCCCAGAGCAGGCAGCACACAGCCCAAGGGGTTCTAAGCATAGTGCATAAGTCCTGGAAAAGAAATATTTTTTGAGGGAGGAGGGAAAACAAACCATCCCAAATGAATGGGAAAAAAAGTAAAAACCCAAAATCAAAAAAAAAAGAAAACCCAACCCCACTTATAGGCTTCAGGCACCACGAAGACCACTTATTGCATCTCTTCCTACCCTAGGGCCGCAGTACTGCTGAGCTCTGTGCAGGACCAGCCCTCCCGGGACCCAGCAGCCGGGCTGGGGCCGACCCAGGGCACCCAGCCACAGGGAAACACCGGGAATTTCAGTTCAAAACCAGTGCTTAGGAGGGGGCTGAGTGATCCCCGGGAGTGGGCTGGAGCCCCCCCAGCTCTGCACTAACCCTTCCCCTCCACCACCCTTGATGCATCCCCAGCGGGACCCGGCCATGGGTGCCCCTGGCTGAGCGGGAGATGGAAGAATTCCACTTACTTTGCTTTTCTTTTTTTTTTTTCCTCCTTTTTTTTTTTTGTTGGCTTTTTTGTTTGTTTGTTTGTTTGTTTTTTGGATTGATCGTTTTCTGAAAAACATCAGCACAGCACAGGACAGTACTACCCACCCTAAATGTGTCGCTATATACATTCTACATAAGCTCTATAGCAATCACATGTAAACATCATCATCGTGAGGAAATACTAGGACAGAAAAAGGCAAAGCTACAATGAGGCAATTGCCAATAGCAGATGCTCAGTCTCGGCCAGAGCTGCTCGTGTTCGCTGAGGTGAGATGAGAACCGGGGGGCGATTTTGGGGCGGGAGAGATGTCACTGCTGAGGCTGAGATGGCACAAGGACCGTTCCCTGGCAGCGAACGTCACCGGCGGCGGGTTGGGGACCCCGCGGTGGCCTCCGGGCCCCGGCGCTGCCGGGCTGGGTGTTGTCAGAACCACGGCTCTCCCGAGGGGAACAGCCAGGGAACTGTGCTGGTGTCGGCGCTGCCGGCATTCCTGCTCCTGCCGGAGCCCCGCGCCGGGGCCATCCCGGCCGGACTCCGGCTCTGGGCACCGCATCTTGTGCCATCCCCGAGGCTTCGGTCACTCTCCCTGCAGGACGGAGCATACCCAGGGAAACGGGGACAAACCCCCAAGTCACGGGGAGGGGAGACCCCAGGAGACTCTAATCTATCTATTGGCAGAGTTAAGGCTATAATATTCTATCTACAGAGGATGGCTGAATCCCTAGTGGTCTCTGGGGCTCGAAAATAAAAGGAGAAAGTGGCAATGGCTTGAGGAGCAGCGAGATTCCCGCTCCCTCGGGAGAAGAGTGCCTCCGGCCGGCTGGTGGTGGGCTTTGCTCCAGCTGGGAGGGGGCTGTCCCCCCATCCCACCTCACCCACGCAGGGAGGGCAAGTCCACAGGCAAGTTTTACACTTGAGCATCCCTTGAATGCAGCCCCGAGGGCCCTTGGCCAGAGGCAGAGCTGTGCCCCGGGGCGCGGGTGGGTGCTGGGACGTGTATGGCTTATCAGCTACGGGCGGGGGGCTGGCTGGGCTGGGCGGCTGGGTGCTCGCTGTGGGTGCTGTGCCCCCCGCCTCTCTGCGCTGGGGGCTGGACTTTGGGCTGCATTTGGGGCTGCATTTTGGGCTGGCTGCCCAGCGGGGAGCACAGACGGGTCTTCTCGCCCCGCTGGCTTTGCAGGGTGTGGAAGTGAGCGTGGATCGAGCCACAGGGCCTGGGCAGCCTCCCAGGCGTCCCAGGAGCTGGAGAGGAGCCAGCTCCTCCACACGGAGACATCCATCCCCGGCCGTGCCAGCAGGACCCACCCATCAGGCCTGGCTGGCCGCAGCCCCCCAGCCCCTCTCTCCTGGCTCCAGAGGCAGCGGAGGGCAGCAGCAGCGCTGGCTGCAGGCGCTGCATCCCTCTCGCCAGCCTCTGGCCCTGGCTCCATCGCCCACCAGCACCCAGCTCAGTGTGGGGGTGATGCTGGGGGCCTCGGGCCACGCCAGCTGAAGAATGGCTTTGACAGCAAAGTGGTGACCCCCAGGCAAGCACCGGGCACCCCGGTTTGCCAGCAGGGGAGGCAGGGGAATGTCAGCTCCATGACTGCTCTGACCCCCCATTTGCTGAGTGGCAAGTGCCTCATTACAGTGCATAGTTAAAAATCAAGGAAGCGGTACAATAAATCTGAATTACAGTACATCTGAGCCATAAATACATTTTTTTTTAAGTATATACTTTTTTTTTTTCTTCTCTTCTTCTATTAAAAATTAGTTTATAATCCTGATTCTATTCACAATGAACAATTTCATCATCACACACTACGGACGAAAAAATGTTATGGTGAACACAGCTGCAACTCCACGGCGGGAGCACGGGGAGGGCTGGGAGAGGGGGAAGAGGGGCCGGGGGGGCTCCTAGGCTCACCCTAAAACAACCAGTCAGAAGCAGAGGGGGGGACTAACGTGTGGCAGTGAGACATCAACACCATGGGGACTCACAGACAGAAGCAGCTTTGTTCAATGTAAACATCGATCAGGGGACAGCAGTCTCTCTCTCGCGGGCGTGCTCTCGCTCTCTCTCGCTCTCTCGCTTGCCATAGACTGAATAATTTCTTTGAAAACGTAAACATATTGGAAGTGCCTTGACTGAGGTATTGAGGTATTCCTCCAAGGTTAAGGCTGTTACCGATGCAGGCTGAGCTGGGCCTCCTGCAGCAAGCTGTCGAAATCCATGGTCTCGTACTTGCTTTTCACCGGAGCTGGGGAGGACTCGTCCGTGCCGCAATCTGGGGATGGCAGGGAGAGAAGGCAGCTGGGTCAGGGAGGGCGCATCAGCGTCCTCTCTGCCCCATGGGGAGGGAAACCGAGGCGCAGCAGAGCACAGCTGCACAGCCAGGCTGGACACAGCGGTGACGGTGACAGCACGGGGGACGCTGAAAAGAGCTGGGGCAGAGGGGCTGCAGCCAGGCCCAGCTGGGCAGGTCACACACCGCTGACATTCACTTCCAGGGTGAAAAACCTGCTGGGAGCAGCTCAGTCTGGAGTGGCTGACACGGGGCCATCCCACGGGAGCTGTGCCTGCCCTGCTGCCAGCCCTGTGCCAGGAGCTGAACAGCCGGTGCCCCTGAGAAGCCCAGGGAGCTCAGCACAGGGCAGAACTACGGCTGCCTCACTTCACAGCAGCTTAACTTTTTGGGTGTGTGTTTTTGAATGGCGTGGTTGCCTTTCATCTCTGCCTGGGGTCCCCTTCTCATCCTGTACCAGGACAGGCAGATTTTAGCAATGAGCCAGGCTCTGCAGGAAGGGGGTGACTGGTGGCTCTGCAGGAATCAGAAAGTGAGGAGCACTGAGGGGCTTCTTTAATGCAGAGGGGCAGCTCTGGGCCCCCTCCCCACAGCACTGCACAGTCAACATCTTCCTCATGGGGTGCTATCTGCTTCTTAATTTCTCTGTGCCCAAAATGGGAGGCTCTGGGATTTATTTAGATGAACAATGGATATTTGTGCCCACAATCAAAGTCATGGGATGGCTGCTCTAAGAAGAGCAGGTACTGCAAGGTGCTAAAAAATCAGGGAGTACTTGTATCAGACTGAACATCTGGAGGTGAGCCAAGACTTGGGGATTTATTTTCTGGACTGGACCTCAGTTTTTCACTCATTGAGTGGGATCCAGAACCCGCCAGCCCCTGCAGAGGGTACAGAAATAAACATGCAGTGCTGGTGAAACACCTGAAGCAAGGAGGGCTGGGCAAAGCCTGGGACACATTTCTCATGCAGGACTAGCACAGGGTTTGGCTCCCAGCCCTGAGCTCAGGCTGCAGCCCTGCACCCTGGTGACAGCCACCGAGACCTTGCTGAAGCACTGGAAGGATTAATGCCACCACAGCACATTGCAGTGCTGTCACTCTGGCTCCAGAGTGCATGTGCAGTGTGGTGAATCTGTCCTGCAGAGCAGCAAACCACCCACATCACCTCTTGGGCTAATGAAATGTCACTGACTGCCTCCTCTAATGCCTGGGAAGGGAGTTTTCTGCTGGAAAGCCTCCAGCACTGTGCAGAAACTCAGCAGAGACACCATGGGCTGCGCTCGGCTGAGACCCGGCCGCCCTGGGCTGTGATGCTACATTTTGCAGCCAACACACCCTGAGGCCTCACGCCAGTTTTTTTCTTCTCCCCGGTTTCCCAATCCCCCTGTCTGAGCCGTGAGCAGCTCCAGGAGGCACAGGAAAGCCGGTGGGCTTTGCCTGCGGGCTCTGAAGGTGTCTGGGCTCCCTGCGTGAGCAGGGCTCGGCGGCGCAGTGTGCTCTAACAGCTCTGTGCTGATAAAAGAGACAAAGCAGCTGCTGCTTCCTCACCCAGGTCAGCGTATCTGGTCCAGAAGAAGCGCCCCAGGCCACCGGAGCTGAGCTGGAAGGAGGGCTCGTTCCTCTTCCTCAGCGAGGGGCCATTCTTCAGCGATAAGGCGGCATGCTCGGAATACCGGTACGTGATGAAGCCGTACTTCTCCCCCCTGAGCAACCAGAGAAAGAATTCGAGATGTGATGGGCCCCGCAGCCCTTGTGATGCAGCACTACACCCCTGACCCATCACTCCTCCACTCCTCCATCCCACAGAGGCCCTCGGATGTCTGGGCACACTGAATCTCCTGGACAAAAGCACCGACACCGTGGGCTCGGCTGACCGAGGGGGTTGATGTGGCACCTCCTGGCAGTGCTGACGGGGCTTGGGGACAGGGGCTGCCTGTAGCTGCTGCAGCCCCGGACCACAGCTCGCTGCCCACCCACCTGTTAGTCCTGGACAGGACCTGACACTCCACGATTTCACCGAACACCTCGAAGCGTTTCTTCAGCTCGCTGGAGCTCATGCTGCTGGCGAGGTTTCTGATGTACACCACCCGGCCTTCCCCCTGCCAAAGCAAGCAAAAGCTTCAGGCTCGGACCCTGCACCCCCGTGCTGCTGGGGGGCTGCTGAGGGGTCCCTGAAAGCCAGCACTGGGGAACACTGCCATGGACACAGCCTGACATCTGCAGGGTCTGGCTGCCTCTGCTCCAGCCAGGTCACAGTGTCACCCCCAGGAGCAGCCACTGCCCCCTTCTTCTCTTTTAAAATTCTCCTGTATTCGTGCAGCTCTTTCAGCTTCTCCTGGCAAACGTGGGATACATTCCCAAGAACTGCTAGGGGCAAAATCCAATTGCATTGCAGGAAAAAGTGCCAAAGCAGCACGTGTGAGTGTGAGCACGTGAGTGTGTGTGTGCACAACAGCACGGAGCACCGGTTTACGTGCCCGCCCCTCTCCCAGCTCCCAGCGTGCCCACGGGTTCCTGGTGCACGAGGATGCAGCGGGGCCACATCTGTGACAGCTGAGCAGCTTCAGGGATTCCCCGTTCACCCCACAGACCGCCAGTGCCAAGCGCACTGAGGCACCAGCGTAGGATGCTCTGGGCATCCCCGTGCCAAGGACTCCGTGTGTTGCCAATCGCTGGCGGCTTCCGCTGCACGCTGGCTTTCCTCTCCCCCCTCCACCCCCATGTCCTTGTTTAACACTGGCCTCGCACCAAGGGATGCTGGAGCCAGGGCTAATGGGCTCCACTGCTGCCTTTTGGAGCAGGAGATGAGCCCAGGGCTGGGGTTGCTTTGTCCCCGCGGGGTCCCCGCTCACTTACGATGGCCTTCTCCCGTCTCTTCTCCAGCTGGCCCCGGTGCCCGCTCCCGCCCTGACACTGCTCGCTGTTCTCACACCTGCAAGGGAGGGACAGGAGGTCAGCCCGGGGCTGGGGGAGCTGCTGGGAAAGCTTCAAACACCAGTGAGAAGCCGAGACACCTGCAAGAGCGGGTGGGAACTTGGGGCACTGTGACCCGAGGAGAGATCGGGGTCTGAAAACACTGGAATGGACACTGGAAAGGTTTTCTCATAGATGCCAGGGTGTCCCCAGCCAGCACTCCCTGATTCCCATACCCAGCTCAGGTCCCTGCCCATACCCTGTCACCCATGGAACTGCTTCGCTCTGCCGCTGCTTCCTCAGGCCATGGTCGATGTTTGCAGCAGTGGCTGACACGGCACCAATTATTACTACAGTTTTCCTTTCATTAATTAGCATCTTTACTACTTGGGCCAGCAGAGCAGAGAGCACCATGGCAAAAATTCAGGGGCAAGAAGAGTCCCCGTGTCCCCGTGCCCCCCATACCTGAAGGTGCGTCTGCTGGCAGGTGACCGCGACCGGCAGCACGAGGAGCCCGAGCTGGACCTGCTCCGGGAGCAGTAATGCAAACTGGTCCTGGAAAGGGGGTTTCTCCGCAGGCACAGCTTGGTGTTGCCATGCTCCTCCTCTTCCTCCTCCTCCTCTTCCTCCTCCTCATCCTCCTCCTCCACGGGGGAGCCGCTCTCACTGCAGCTGTCCTCGAAAACCGTGTCGTACTCAGGGGTCTTGCAGAAGACCATGTCCTCGTCATCGAGGGCACTGTCCAGAAAGCCAAAGTGCTTTGTTAAGCTGGCTCTGATCTCCTGGTCTCTCAGCTGCTTGACGCCGTCCTTCCATAGCATCTCAGCGCCTGCCTCCTTGCCGAGCTCCAGTCCCTGGTAGTGGGCGGCCGGGACCCTCCTCTTGTGCTCCGTCTCCGCCTGGCTCGGCGGCTCCCACGACTTGAGCACCTTCCTCTGCAGGGCGGCCTCGGGTTTCAGCACCTGGCAGTAGTCGTGGTCCCCAAAGGAGCGGGAGAAGGGCCGCTTGAGCAAGCCCTGCTGCTCCGGGACCGGGCGCCCGCCCGCCCGGCTCAGGTGGGCGAACAGCTCCGTCCTCTCCGGGTGCTTCCTGGGGGCTTTCCGCGAGGCTGCCACGTCCCCGGCGCCCCCGGGGCTGGGCGCCATCCCGTCCTCCTTCCCTGGCTCCTGGGGGATGTCTGGCTTGTACAGGTCCTCCTCGGCGGGTTTATACGGTGGGGTGGTGGGCGGTGTGAGACCTGAGCCCCCCAAAGACAGGGCAGGAGTCAGCTCTGCCCCCTCCGTCCTGCCCTGCCCCACCCCAGTCCTGAGCTGCACCCGCGGCCCCCACAGCCTCAGCCAGTGGCACTTGGGGGACCAGAAGGGTGCCCTGATCCCAGCAGGGACCAGGGGGCTTTCCTTTCCCTCCTGGCTCATGCATGGCCCCCTGAACAGCTCCTCTCACCCCGAAAACATTCCCCTGTGGCAGGGCACAGGAGTGTCCTGTGTTTGCAGTGTGAAGGGATGGACGTGCCCCCTCGGCTGGGGAGGCTGGAACTGATGACTCCAGGCTGGATTTAGGGTAAATGAGCCCCCCGCCCAGACGAGATCTTTGCAAAACTAAAAAATTCAAAGCCTCTCCTACCTGCTGTCCCACACAGCTCCACGGTCAGCATTGGCTCAAAGTTTCTCTTCCCAAAGGTTGGATCACTGGAGAAGAGCAGAAAATCAGGAGAAAGTGTTGAGGTGAACCACAGCCTCGAAACCCGACAGAAAGCTGAGAAAATGCTGCCCACAAGTGAACCCTCCCACTTTGGGTGATGTCTGACAGAGTCACCCCACGAGGGCAGCGGGGAGAGCAGCTCCAGGGCACACACAAACTGCCCTGCCCTGGGCATGGGACTGGCCCAGCTCCTTGCACCCTGTGGCTCCCCACAGCCCCGTGCCCAGCAGTGCAGCTCGCTCTGCTCTGCAAACCCAGCTCCCTGTGCTGCCTGCAGAGCCTCTGCCCAGCCACACAACCCCAGGCGGTTTCCAGCCCCAGACTGGCTCGTTCAGCCCCATCTGCACTTACGTTTGTGCCAAGGACAGCGTGAGACACCTGGGGGTTTCTGAAAGGCAGGAGAGAAGCAGGTTACCAGGGGAGCTGTACCCCTGCAGTGCCCGCTGAGGGCTTTGCCCGCCTGAGAGGGGCGGCTCACGCTGCCAGGGCTGAGCCATTCCTGCACCTGCAGCTTGCTGGGGTTTTGGGGCATAGCTGCAGCTGAGCCCCAGAGCCCAGGCCCAGGGTGAACCCATGGGGCAGGACCTGGAGGGATGGGGCAACCTGGTCCCTGCTGGGTTATGGCCACACCAACTCCTTTACCTCGTTATAAGGATGGGGAAACTGAGGCAGAAGATGCCCATGAATTGGTAAAGCACCCCAAAACAGAGCAGACCCCCAGCTCCCCATGCATGGGACCCCACAGCTCCACTGCCAGCCGAGTACCCAGCACGCGGCCAGCATCGCTCACCCACGGCAGGGATGGCACCGCGAGCAGCACGGGCATGCTGGGGAGGGCGACCAGAGTGACAGTCCCCAGCCCCCCTCACCTGTCTGCTCCAGGAGGGCACAGCGCCGGCTCTCAGTGCCCCCCTCGCCATCCCCCAGGGCGCCCAGGCAGAGGGGCTGCGACTCCACGGACGGGGCTGTGCCCCCCACCTCCACTTCGGCCGCCGGCTCTTCGGCAGAGAAGCCCTCCAGCGCCGGGCACGCCGCGGCCTCCCTGCAGCCCAGGGGCAAGGCGGGCTCGGGGGGCGGCTCGTCGAGGAAGGAGAGCCAGTGCCCGAGCTCGGGGTTGAGTCTCTTGGAGCGGCGCACGGCGTACACAGCGCTGTCCTGCTTGCGGGCCGCCTTCCCCGCGCCCGGGGCACCCTCCTGCTTCCCGGCATCGTCCTCAAGGGCACCCAGCTCCCGCGGCGCCTCCGCCTCGGGGCTCGGCCGGGGCTCGCTTTTCTCCGCTTTCAGCCGGGATGTGCAGGTGCCGCTGGCATCCTCGCCGTCGGGCACGGGGGAGCAGGAGCCGGGCGGCCGCGCCAGTGCCGCGTACACGGGCTTGCCCAGGCGGTACGGCTTGCTGACATCGCACAGCAGGTCCCGCGCCAGCAGCTCCTTCAGGATGGAGAAGGATGCTCCGGGCTTCTTGCAGCCGCCGGCCGCCTGCCAGGCGCAGCCCGGGCGGCTCTGGGCACTGCCCAGGCGGCTCTGGGCGCTGCCCGGCGCGGGGGCACAGTCCGGCTTGGCTCTCTTGAAGGGGCTGCTGCAGGGCTGGGGCTTGCTGTCGGCGGGGTCGCGGGCGGGCAGCTTGCGCGGGGGCAGGCAGTAGGTGTGCATGTAGCGGATCAGCTCCACCACCGAGTGCAGCTCGCCCTCGCACGAGAACTGGCTGCCCGGGACATCCTCCGCCGAGCACACGGCGGCCACCGAGTCGCCGGAGCTTAGCGAATCCTCGCTGGAGTCACTGTCGTCCTCGTGATGGGCGCAGTCGCCCGGGGACGGGTGGTGGCCGCTGCCGGGGCACTCCTCGGGTGCCTGGGGGGCTTTGGTCTGCGAGCAGGAGGTGCTGGAGGTGAGGTGCCGGTGCAGCTCAGTGCAGCTGCGGCTCTGTGCCTGCGGGACGTTCGCCCTCCTGTCCCGGGGACCCTCCACCTTCCGAGAGGAGAGAGGAGAAAAGCAGCCCTGAGCCCCACAGCTGACAGAGCCACCCCACAGCCTCAAACCGCCCAGTTCTGACACCCCAACCTCGCTGGGGTCAGCGCCACGGCCCGAGGGCTGCCCCTCCGGCACGCAGCGATGCTCCTTCTCCCCAGGAGGGATCTGCTGCTCTTCCCAGACAATCTAATTTGCCGCGCCTAATGCACCGCACAATTACCATTAGCGATATGGGAAAATCTTTGATGGCACCTTCTGCTGGGCTGCAGATCAGCTGGAGTGCTGGGGTGGGCTCTGCAGACCAGCTGGAGTGCTGGAATGGGCTCTGCAGACCAGCTGGAGTGCTGGGGTGGGCTCTGCAGATCAGCGGGAGTGCTGGGGTGGGCTCTGCAGTGTGACAGGCAGCAACTCCTGGCCCATGGCCTTGGCTTGGGCTGAGAGTCAGCACGGAGCGGGGCGAGGGGGTGACCAAGCAGCACCTGGGGCTTTCACAAATGGGTGCTCAGGGAAGCTGGGAGAGGCCAAACCCCCCTGGGTTCCAGTGAGATCAAGGTGTTAGCCCAGCACAAGCCTGAAGTTTTGCTGAGCCTGGACTGCAGGATGGGAACACCCTGGGTGACAGTCCCTGCCTGTTCCGGACCCCTTGCCCAGCCCAGAGGCTGCCCACACTCCCCAGCACCATCCTCTAGCACAGCTCCCCAGAGGTGGGTGCTGCGGGGGCTCGGGAAGTACCTTTGTGCAGGGCCGTGCGGGCCGGGACTTTGGGGTCCCCGGGCGCCGGGCGCTCCCGTCCCGCTGGGCCTCGCAGCTCAGAGGCGACGGAGACAGGAGCAACTTCTTCAGCTGCAGAGAGAAGGGGCAAGAAAAGGAGTCGGCATCGCAGCGAGGGCAGGAGAAAACACCCGGGGGGCCGCAGCCCCTTGGCTCACAGGTGAGCGCATCCATCACCGAGCACCCGACCCAAAAGTGGGGCACGAAAAATATAAGGCGGGGAGGGTCAGGGTTAGCATGTCCCACCTCCTGGTGGCTGTGGGCAGGGGCCTGGCTGGGCAGCCCTGGGGGGGTCAGGGCTGTCCCCACAGCATTCAGCCCGGGGACCAGGCAGATCGGGGTGGTGAGGACATGAGGGAATTCACTTCCCAGGGGCAACCCCACTGGTGTCACACACACAGGAGCTGCCGTGGCATCCCAGCTTCTCACTCCATCAATTCTGCCCTTAGGTGACAGAGGCTTTACCTCGGTGTGAGCGATGGGTTTGGACAGCTCGCTCGGTCCCCGTGCAAGGCTCATTTGGCCAAAACATCCAGAGAGGGCCTGGACTCATTAACGAGCTTTCACGGCATTTGGCAGACGCAAACCCCTGTGGGATCTGTCAAGGATCTCCCTCAACGCTCTGAGTCAAGCCCATGGGCGCTGGGAGCGGGGTTTTCTCTGGGTCACCCGCAGTGCCACCACTTCTGATGGCAGGGTCAGCACAACATTTCCCTTCTACTCGACCCCAATTTTGGTCAGGGGGAGGGAAAAAAAAACCCCAAGCCCCACACCCAGCAACAACATTTGAGATTCTGCCCATGTGGCGCTAACAACAACAGCTCAACAGCAAGACGACTGCGTAGGCACCGGGGACTGCAGGAGAGACAGATCTGGGGCTCCCGTGCTGCCCAGGGGAGTTAGGGAGTGATAGAAACGGGGTGCCCGGGTCAGGATCTGCCAGGAAATGCCAGCCGGGGCACCCGCAGCTTTAGGAGTGAGGCTCCTGTTGGTGGAAGCGCCCAGCACCCTTTCCCCCCCGCCCCTGCAACGTATACATCCTATATATACACATACAGGTCATGTGTGATATATACCCCTGCGCGGGGCGCGGGCGGTGGAGATGCACGCTGTCACCACTGGATGTCACTCCTCCCCTTCGCTGGGTTTTTGGGGACACCCTGGGAGCGGGCTGGGGGGGTTCTGTGAGCCGCAGGAGGGAGCAGGCTGGGTGTCCCGTCCCAGGGAACCTCCCAGGGACGGCAGGAAACGCTGCCAGAAAATCCTGCCCAGGAAGGGGAGCGGGGCTGGAGCCCCGGCATTGCAGGGAACCAGGAGGGATGCTCCAGCCGCCAAATCTGGACGGACTGGCTGCCACACAGCCCCTGAGGAGCTTTGGTGGGAGGCACAGGGAGGGTCAAACCCTCTCACTGAAAGCCGAGGGCGGGGGGTGGCACTCAGGCAAGCCCCTCTTGTGACAGCAGGGCAGAGCCGGGGGGAAACAGCCACCGCGGGGCTGGGATGAGCCAGGGAGACCCCGGGCAGCCCCACACGCGCCCATGGGGTTAAAGGCAGGTGTGGGTGCTGGCAAAGCAGCCCCCAGCCCTCTGCCGCCCGCCCCCACCCCGTCCAAAGGTAACTCGTATACACACAGCTCGTTCCCGTGAGGATGGTGATGGAGGTGACAGCAATGATGCAGAACATGTATACGTATACAATACAAGTATATGCTTTGGTATTGACGGTTAAAAGAGAGTTTTAAGCCTAGAATGAAAAAATTCAGACCTTGGCTTCCTATCATACCCATGCAGCCGGCTTATCTGGGGCTCATCCAAATCCACCTTAAACAGTAGGAAGTGGGTTCTTACTAGAGACAGCTCATCACACTCGGGGGCCGGGGGCGGCCCCCCCGTGACCGGGGCGGTGGGTTTGGGGGAGGGGGCAGGTGAGGTGGTGGCAGGGTTGAGCGTGTCCCCCTCTTCCATAGTTCGGAAGGCAGCCAGGCCCATGTCATCTCCCTGTATATCATCCAAAGTCTCGGTGAGGGCTGCCAGCAGCGCTTCGTTCTCGCTGTCTATTATCTGGAAGGAGCAGGCAGAGAAGAAAGGGGGTGTTAGGCTGGGCACAGCGTCCCCGGGATGCTGGAGAGGGGACAGGGACCAGCAGAGCCACACCAGCTCCCACACTTCCCAGTGAGCCCACTGTGAGAGCTCCTCCCCAGCACAGCACTGGGATGAGGAGAGACCCCGAAAAGGAGCATCCGTCTGTCCATCTGCACCCCAGCAGGGGAAGAATGAATCAGAGCATCTTCTCTCCCAACAGGCCGTCCACCCCACCACGAGGTGAACAGCAGCAGACAAAGGATCTGTGATGAAAAAGCTCCTGGCCCAAATCCTCCTGACTCTGGGCTGCAAGGGCGAGAGCTGTGAGCTCAGCCAGGGCTGCCCAGCGGACAAGAGGGCACAGGGGAAGCTCAGATGCCGCAGCTTGTGACAACAACCGCTCGGAGCTTTGTGTTCACTGAAAGCCCCCAAACACGGGCACCCCCAGCTCCTCAGGGGCTCTCAGCCTCACACTGAAAGCTGCTCCCAGTGCTCTGGGAGGGAGCCTGTCCAGAGCACAGCCCCAGTCACTCCCAAGTCTCCCATCACATCCCCAGCCATGCTGTTCACCCAGGAACTGCTCCTGCCTCCTCTCAGCCCACTGCTCCAGCCTCACTTGGCTCCCTCTTCTCATCTGGGATTTGGCTTTGCTGGTGCCCCTCCAGCCTTCCCAGTGCCTTCCCAGTCCCACACAGCCCCACGAGTTCCCTTCCAGTCTGGCAGCGCAGTGCTGAAGCCCAGGAGAGGATGCAGGAGCTGAGGAACGGCTGGAGCGAGCCAGGAGCTCCTTCTTTTTGGTGCTCCTCCATCACAATCTGAATGTAAACCGTGTCCAAGAGAGCAGGCTACCATCAGCGATAAAATTAGCACGGGGCTGAAGTTGGGCTCACAGGCAGGGCTGCTGCCTGCACGCAGCCTCCTGTGCTTCTCTCCTCGTGTTTGAAAATTAAACATCTTTTGTTCCATGCCCTAACCTTGCTCGCAGTTACTGGAGCAGGCTCCAGGGAAAGGCAGCAGGATGCTCCATTTTTGGCTCCGTTTCTTTTCCTCCTGTTATTGGCACGAGATTGCTGTGCATACAAGTTCAGTGGGATACATTTCATCATACTCCACTGCTCCTCATCGGCCTGGCTTTTGCATTTCTTTTCTGTTTATCTTTTCCCCAGGAAGTTCACGGAAAATATGCATCTCGTGATGAAGGTCCCTCAGCTGGACTGGACCATTTTCAAGCACAGCATCAGCCCAGCATAAAAGCCAGAGGGTTGTTATTATGGGCAGGTTAGAAAATATTGAGGCTTTTTTAAACCTCCTTGTTTACATAGAAATCCTCCTGCTCCCAAAACGTGACCCAGGCTTGGGGATCAGCCGGTACCAGTGGGTCACAACCTCCTTGCCCGCAGGGGTTCAGGCCTGGGTGCTGCTCAGGAGGGCACAGAGAGCCCAGCCCCGAGGACAGGCACATCCAGGGCATGGCACGGGCTTTGGGCAAGGCGAGGGGGCTGCCCAGCCTGCTCTGTGCCCAGTGCCCTCTGCATCTCCCTGCCTCCAGCCTGCCTGCCCTGCCCTCACAGCTCCAGGAGATGAAACAGAGCCAGGAGCAGAGGGACGTGGAGCAGCCCTGGCCGTGCCCAGGAGCATCCCCTGCCCCAGCTTTGCACAGCCATGGACCCACCCCAGCCCAGAGCCGAGGAGAGGAACCAGCCCCTCTGCCCACAGGACCCCAGCCCCACACAGAGGGGGCTGCCAGAGCTGGGAAATCAGGGCAAGGGGCTGCTTCCTCCTCCTGGGAAGGGAATCTTTCCAGTGCTGAGCCCCCCGCGCTGCCGCCCTGGCATTCAGGAATGGAACAGGCCACGCTGCACCCCAGCTGCAATTCCCTGTGAATAACCCAGCTCAGGAGGGCTGGCTCAGCAGCCTCCCCTGCTCCTCCTCCACCTCCTCTCAGCCCTACTCCGCTTGCCCCATTTAAAGCCGGAGCACAAATTAATGGAGCACTAATCAGCTGGGGAGGAGATATTAATAGTGGTGTGTGTTCCCTCCTCCCACCCTCCTTCTCCCCCTGCCTCCGTCCTGGGGGGGATGGGGGTACCTGGAAGAGCTCGGAGTCGTCGGTGCTGTACTGGCTGGAGTCGGTCTCCGAGTGCTCCCCGCCCCACTGCAGCTCGCTGAAGCAGCCAGCAGAGTCCAGGTCGCCGGCATCCAGCTGGGACAGATCGATCTCGGGGAAGTCGGAGTAGAGGTGCTCCTCGCCGGACACCTCGTACTGTGCACAGGAAAGCAGAGAAGGGGGTGAGCCCAGAGGTGCAGGCGGCGCAGGCAGCAGCATCCCCGCGGACACGGCCGGAGCTCCCAATCCAGCTCCAGCCCCACTTCCCACGTGGCTCCCGGAGCAAGGACACGGCACTGGCAGGGCGTGGTGGGCACCTCTTCACCAAATGGGTCTGCACAGCCTGGCACCGGCTCTGCTGGTCACTGGGAACAGCCCCATGCCTGCCACCAAACCCGCCCTGGTGGCCCAGCTGTGGCCGGGGCTGGAACAGCAGCACCTGCACTGGAAGGGCCTCGTCTCTCCCAGCCAGCAGAGGCTCAGGGCACAGCACAGCCACCCGGGCTCGGGGTGCTCTGAGGGGCAACTCCTGCCCTTGGTGCCCTAAAAGTGACATCCCAGTGGCCTGGGGATCACAGGGCCAGCCTCACACCTGGTCCTCACCCTGTCCCCACCACGTGGCCCCGAACCACCCAGGACATCCCTCCAGGGAAGGAACCGCCAAGGCAACCCAGACCCTGCTCCCCGCACCACGCGGGACGAGGGGAACAGCACGGAAATGAATGGATGTCTGGGAGCACCCGGGGCAATGCGAGCTCCAGGAACTGAGCTAAAAATCTCCGTTTAACCACAGAAAGGAGCTGGCAGCTGCCCCACTTGGGCCTGGCTTCCAGCCACGGATCCCCACGGCTGCACCCAGCACCCGAGGGAGCCAGGGCTGGCACCAGCACCCGCTGCCTGCCCTGGCATTGGGACCTTGCCTGGTTTTGCCTCGGTTAAAACACAGAGGGGAAAGGTTTGGTGCGACTCCTCCCGGCACTGGCTGCCCAAGGGGAGTTTTCTGGCAGTGAGGGAAGCGAGATTATTTACAGAGCAAATGGATTTTGGAGCAGGCAAACATCTGAGCATGTGAGAGAGGCTGCAGGGGGACGTGGGGGCCCCTCCTCCTGAAGCACCCTGGAAGGGTCTCCTCCGTCACTCACTCAATGGGAAGGAAAAGGGATTTCAAACCCAGCTGCAGGAATGGAAAAGACAGCTTTCCTCTCTTTTCTCTTCTCATTTTTTGTTTTTCAAACTGGGACAATCTGGGATTACTGACTGTGTTCCCCCAGGCTGAGGGGCCTGCCTGCCACGTTCAGGACACTCCAAAGGACATCCCTGGGCACACACTCACTCCCATTCTGCATTTCTCACCTGCTTCCCACCCTGACCAGCCCCAGGGGAGCTGGAATACGGGGAGAGCACCTTGGAGGGCACGGCAAGGGCAGGGGAGAGCGGTTTTATGGCCTGATGGGGATCCAGTGCCACGTCCCAGCCATGCCCAGGGCCCCAGTGGGGCTGGGGCTGCGGGGAGCTCCCAATGCTGCCCCTGACAGAGCTCTGGGAGCTGCCCCCACTCTGGGGGATGCTCTCCTTCACCCTGTGGCTGGAGAGATGTCTGCCAGGTAAATATCACAAGTGTGGTGCCACAAAGTGCATCAGGCACCCCTGAGCGGCTCTGGGAGCTGATACTCCTCACTGGCTCCCCAGGGATGGGGATTTTCTAACCTGCCCTGCAAAAACCTTTGTTCCCGGGTGTCAGAGCACATGCAGCAGGTCAAGGGTCCCCACTGCCAGCTCTGGGGGGCACAGGTGCTGCCTTTCCCCCTGTCCTGTCCCCTCTGCTCAGGGGCAGCTGTGGGATCAGACGTCCTTTGGCCTTTCAGATGTGTCCCTTACCTGCTGTGGCTCGTCCCTGCCTTGCTGTCCCTGCTCCAGAAAAAAAAGTCTTGCGACAACTTTTTCTCCCCCTTCTCCCCAAATCTTCCCATGGGAACACAGGCGAAGGCTTTTATTTTTAGCCAAGCCATACATACACAGATATACGTGTGTGTCTGTGTGTGCGTGTGTGCGTGCAATTAAAAATAGCAGCGCCGTCAAATTCTCCTGCTCCTTTTGATATGCCACAAGGGAAAAGATCCTGGTGCTGAGATCACAAGGAGCAGCTGACACCAGCGCTCGGGATGGCTTTTGATCAACTCCACAGATGTGACATGTCCCCATTGGCAACAGGGCTGGGTAAAAATAAACTCCTGCGAGCAAACGCTGCTGAGCTGCCCTCTCCGGGCACCCCGGGGCAGGACTGCCCGGCACTGCCACGCTGGGCACGCTCCCAGGTTCCTGCCTACCGCGGGTCAGGAATGCCCAAAAACTCAGATCTGGCTGTGCTGAGCCTCCTCCTCCTCCTTGAAAAACGTGGGGAGAACCTTTGCTTAGTGGGGTCACCCACATGGGCACCTGGGTGGGCCCATGTGTGTCACTGACCCAGCCCAGCCAGCAAGGACCTGGGGCAGGGGTGGCAGCAGCCGTGGGGAGGCTGCCTGTGGGCACGGGACCTCATCTGCTCTGACTCTCCCTTTTCCCACCCTTTGCACTTCCTGCTGCCTTGGGAGACGAGTGAACTTTTGTTCTAATTTTACTCGGGACTTTGTAGGAAGATCAGCCATGGGTTCTTGGTGTGCAGCCAGCAAACACCCATGGAGACACGCTCAGAAATTCGGAGGCATCCTCCAGCCCAGACACCTGGCCCGGGTGTGCTGCAGCGAGGCTGCGAGCGGAGAGCTGCTGGCAGCGTGTGACGAGGCCCTGCCCCGGGGAGGAGATGCCCAGGCAGCCGCAGAGGTGCTCCCATGCCAACACCTCCATCCTCCGGGGGAGCAGCAGCCCCAGCCTGGGCACCCCCTCCTGCAGCCGCTCCTGGAGGCCAAAGCTGGAAGCTGGAGGGCATCTCCCCTCAGAGACATCTCCCCCAGCTTTCTTTAAAGCACGAAGCAAGCCTGACCTCAGCCCCAGCAGAGGTGTGCTCATGATCAGGGCACAGGCAGAGGATGCTCGTGCTGCTCAGAGCTTCCCCTGCAGAGGCTTTGTGCACCCGCAGCCAAGCTGGGACAGCCCTGCCCGCTCCGAGGGGTTTGTCACTTCAGTCACGGCAGCAGAGCTTGCCCTGGGAGGCCACCAGGGACCCCCACACTGTCTGTGCTCACTCCGTGCCCCTGCTGGGGCTGCTGGACCCAGGACAGCCGGAGAGCAGGAGAGCCCCGTGCCCACCCCAGTGCCAGCCCCGGGCCATGTCCACGGCAGAGCTGGCGGTATCGACAAAGCACAAGGAACAGTCTCCAAACTGTCTGACAAGGACATCCAGAGGTCACCCTGCCAAGTCTCCCGTCCCAGACTGTCCCTAAGCGCTCCCACAGCAGTGCCAGCGGGGCCTCTCCCTGAGCACGGCAGGTGAGGAGGGGCCGGCTGCCCCCAGCCTGCCCCAATCCTGCTCCTGGGAACCTGGGAGCAGATCAGTCCCAGGGATCCTGATGTCTCCTTGGCCAGCATCCCCTTGTCTCCCTGGCAATGGAAGAGCTCCTGCGTGCTCTGGGGCTGTACCCACCAGAGCACCAACTGCTCCCACTCCCTGTCCCTTGGCAGTGTCCCCAGCCTGTCCCCCCCAGGGCAGTGGCAAGGCGAGGCAGCACGAGGAGCTGGCACAGGGGTCAGCTCCATGTCCCTGCCCCATTGTGAGGGTGGTCAGTGCAGGCCACTGTCTCTGGTGTCCCACGTGTCCTGGGCTGGACCCGCAGCCACATCCAAGGATGCCCCAGCTCAGCGCTGGCTCCTGACACCCTGGGGACAGCAGGTGGGACACGTCCCTTTCAGTTCTCCTGGTCTGGAGCACGGTGAACTCTGGCATGTGAGGCCTTATCTCTGAAGAGACATGAGACTCCTCTCCAAGCCCAGCTCTAACTCAAACACCGGATTAACGAGAAAGGAAATGTTTTCCTCTTTTTCAGGGTCAACTTGGGCTCCCCACACTAAACCCCCGCAGTCAGCAGGACTGCAGAGGCTGCCTGGGGTCAGGCTGCTGGCTCCTGGGGCAGCCGTGAGCCCAGGGAGGGCAGGGACAGTCCTGCTGCCAGGGAACAGCAACCTAAAGCAGGGCAGGCGAGGGCTCAGCTCATTGTCTGCTCTGCCGAACTGGCTCGGGGAGCTGGGGACAGCGCAGTGACCGTGACAGAGACCTGCAGGTGCTCTCCTCTGTCTCCAACACCGGTACAAATCACCCTTATCTGCAGAAGCCCTGGGTCCAACCCCTTGAAGTGGCGGCCAAGTATTTTGGCGTGGGCTCCGGGCACCCAGGGGATGGCACACGCACTGCTCGTGCTTAGTCAGCCTGCACAGGTCGCAGCCTCTGAAATGTGCCAGCGTGAGCACCTTCCAGGAGCCCCATCCTGCCTGAGCCCTCCAGGACAGCCCTGCACGGCAGCCCGGGGTGCTCTGTGACAGCCCTGTCACCTGCGTGCCACCGGGCTGCGTGGAGAGAAGCAAGGGAAGGGGCAGCACCTGGCAGGGGCCGAAGGAAGCAGCAGGGAACAGGCAGCCCACTCCTCGCTGGGCAGCAAATGGTGACTCAGCTGCTCCCTCGGCAGCCAAGAGCGTCCCCAAAGCACCAGGGGATAAATATACATCCACACGTGCTGCAGACACAGCCCCGAATGAGCCCGTGGCGTTCCGGCTGGGACCCAAAGCAGCACAAGGTGAGAAATGCCAGAACACCAAGTGCTGCTGCCACCAGCCCTCCCTTGGCCCCACGGGCACCGGGCAGCTTCTCCCTCCTCACCCTCATCCAAGGCCCAACTCGAAAAAGGAAAGAAAATCCCTGGGCAGGGGTTTTGCAGAGAGTCGTCTGGGTTTATCAGGGAAATCCGTAATCACAGACTGCCTGCAACGGGGATTACAGCCCTGCAGGGAGACGGGAGACAGGCTGGGCTCTCACCGGGCAGGTGCCACCGGGCTGGCTGGTGTCACACTGACTGGTGTGGCACTGGCTGAGCTGGCACTGGCTGGTATGACAGTGGCACTGACTGGTGTGGCACTGGGCTGGCTGGTGTGGCACTGGCTGGTGTGGCACTGGGCTGGCTGGTGTGACACTGGCACTGACTGGTGTGACACTGGGCTGGCTGGTGTGACTCTGGGCTGGCTGGTGTGGCACTGGCACTGGCTGGTGTGACACTGGGCTGGCTGGTGTGACACCAGGCTGGCTGGGGTGACACCGGGCACAGCCACTCGCCCCTCCTGGGCAGGCAGGGCTGGGTGCCTGCAGACCCCCAGCCTCCTCCTGAGCTGCCCCAGAACCGGAGTGAGGAGGCTTTGGGGACGTGACCCCCACGGGACCAAACCCAGGGGTGCACCCTGCTGTCCCCGCAGCTGCCACCCATGGGGCCAGGCCATCAGCACCCTGGCTGGGTGCTGCCAGCCCCTCACCATGCCCAGCTCCGTGCCAGCCCAGAGGGGTGCGGGGTGGCTCCAGCACCAGGGAGCGGGGCAGAGGTGGGAACGGAGGAGAGAGCTATAAATAACTGTAAATACAGCAAGGAGGCACCTGGCCAGAGCTGTGAAGGTCACCAGAGTGTGTGCCAGCAGATAAGCAACCCCCCTCCCCAGTGGCATTTGACAAAATGTCACCGTGAATGAGGGAGAGGCGGTGTCGGGTTGTGCCTTGGCCCCGGCGCCCCTTGACAGCCCCGATATTTACAGCTTGAGAGCCCCACAGTGAAGGGCGAGTGGTGCCTGGAGCTGCGGGGACCCTGCCTGCGGGGACAGCCAGTGACAGGCGCAGGGAGCACAGGGAGCACGGGGAGCACGGGGAGCAGGCAGCTCCCTCATCCCCCCAGCTTTGGGGGAAAGGCACCCAGGAGCCTCCCAGGCTGCACAGAGCATGAGACACCTCGCTGTCCTGCCAGGCATTTTGCCCTCTGCCCCCTGTTAATTTTTAATTACTTTTTTTTTAACTTTCTACTAACCCGTTTTAACGATTCAGCCCAGCCAGCAAGAGGCAAAACCTCATTTAAAGCCCGGACTAAGCAAACAGCAGCTCTTTCTTCCTCCTGAGCTACTCCAAACCAACTTCTGCTGCTCCATCTTGGTGCAGCACGTGGGCCCCACGCCGGGCACGCTGTGCCAACACAGCTTGGACTCAGAGCTTGGACTCAAAGGTTAGACCTGATCATCTCAGAAATCTTTTCCAACCCAAATGATTCCGTGATTCTGCCACACACATGGAGCAGCCGCCCTCCCAACACACCCTGAGTGGGAAAAGGGGGTTCTGAGTGGGAAAAGGGGTGCCCAGTGCCGGGCTCTGAACCCCAGCCCCAGCCTGAGCATGGTCTCGCTCGCTGACTTTTGTCTTACATTAGAAGGGTGTAATTAAGATCAACCATGAGATGCCAGTAATGGGAAATATTAAACATTAACCGCAAACAATAAACATGAACTTGCCAGGATAACTTTGATATGGAGGAAAGATGGAAGAAATTGCACTAAACTGTCCTTGAGTCACAGGAGAGAAAAAAGGAGCCTGAGATACTGGTAATAATGCCCTGGATAAACAACATTCTGCTGGAATACTTCAAACAAAGGTGTGTCGGGTTTAGGAAGAAGGGCAGCAGCGAAGTGTATCACAGGTTACAGAGCCGCGTGTTCACACCACGCTCAGCTCATTTGTTCAGGCTCCAAATTACAGAGTCCACGTTGCTGCTGCCTCAGCTCCAGCACCAGCCCGGGGCTGCAGCCCCCACAGACCCTGAAACACCCCCTGAACACCCCCCAACTGCTGCCAGGGACAGGCAAGGGCAGGAGGCAGCTGTGCCCCGTGCACGGAGCAGACACAGCAGGGACAGGCTGTTCCCAGGGAGCCTCTCTCAACACCACCTCATTGAAACAGCCCTGGCTGGCTGTGCTGTGTGCTGGGATGGCAGTGCCAGCACACCTGGGCACTCACAGCCTGCTCAGAGCCGTGACAAGTGTGACAGCTTCATCCCGCACCCCCAGTGCCACAGCAGTGCCCCATGGCAGCCACCCCTGCCAGCAGCCAGCCTGGCAAACGCCATCCACCGCCCCCAAACAGCCGCGTGCCAGGGCTGCTGCCAGCCCTGCCCCTGTCACCAACTCCCTGTCACCACTCGAGGGCATCAGCCAGGCAGGGCACCGGCCTGGCCCTGAACGCTGGGGGGTTTTCTAAGAAATCCCTTGTTATCTCCCCAAAACCAAAGGCAGGACCAACAGACAGCAGCAGGAACGTGCTGAGCTGGGCACAAGGCACAGCGGGGACTGAAATGTCCCATCAGCTCCCCAGCCCTGCCGTGTGACTCCCTGGCCGTGGGGACAGGCAGGGAAGGAGCAGGAGCAGGAGCAGGAGCAGGAGCAGGAGCAGGAGCCGGAGCAGGAGCAGGTGCAGGAGCAGGCAGGGCTCCCCCAGCAGCCCCTCAGCTCCCTCCTGCTCCCTCTGTGTGAAGCAGCACAGCCTGCGCGGGGCAAGGGCAGAGCAAGAGGTGGCACAAGCCCTGCAACCCCGAGAGGAAGCCCAGTGGGAGTGGGAGCAGTGGGGACTGTGATCGAGGCCAGCAGGGCATTGAGACACTGAAATTCTTGGGATTGTTTCCACTCACACCCGACTGGAGGTGGCAGGAAAGGCTGTGGCTCCAGAGAAGCTGGGAGCCCTGGGAGCCAGGCTGTGCCGTGGCAGGGGACGAGGCCTGACTCACTGAGGAGCTGACTGTTAGCCAGCTCTGCTGGTCACAAGAATTCCCCACGATGGCAACTCCCTCCTTTTGTCAGGAAAACATGAAGGGGTGATTATTTTCAGACCTTCCTCTTCTGGTGTCCCTGAAGCCAGCAGCCACATGACTGCCGTGGGCACAGGGACACCGGCAAGGAGGAGCAGCCCTATCCCTGCCCTGCTCGGGCCGTCAGCCCCTCGGAGGTTTGGTGCCCAGCTCCGAGGCTCCACGAGGCCCTTTCGCTGCAGAGGACACTGCAACCATCCTGCCATGGCACAGCCTGTGACACCCAACACCAGCTCAGCTCCCTGGGCACTGCCCACAGGGACGTCACCACCTCGTGCCACGTTGGGTGGTGGCTGCACCTCAGCCGTGCTCGCTACCCACAGCCACAGCCTTGGGACCTTCCAGCCTCCCAAACGCTCCCCTTGGCTTTCCAGGAGCCCCAGTCTGCTGTCCTGGGAATCCCTGAACTACTTCAGCCCGGCTAGGGCTGGGATTCCCAGCACATTCTGGCACTTGGTGTCACCCAGGGCTGTGAAATGGAGCTGAGCTTACACCCGGCCCAAGTCCTGCCCGAATCCTGCCCCTTCACACCTGACAAGGAGCCGAGGAGAACCTGCTGTCTGCCAGCCACGCCAGCCTGGTGTCATCCCCCTGCCAGGTCTGTCACCATCACCTGCAGGGTGCCCTTCGCCTCCCCAAGCCACAGGAGCCTCCTCACACCTCGCTGATGCTCTGGGGAGGAGCAGGGACTGCCTGGACAAGCTGTGCCCTGCTGGGAGCACTCCCGGCCCCTTCTGCCGGGGCGGTGGCACCAGGAGGAAAGCACAGCTCCCGCCCGCCTTCCTCTGCTGCTCTGGCTCTGAGGATCACACCGGTGACACTTCCCTGCCACGGAACGCACGGCTGGCACTGCTCGGGGCTGCTCGTGCCACCAGCGGCCTCTCAGTGCTAATCAGGCCGAGGCAGGAGACGGGGAAGGTTCAAGCTGGGGTTAAGAAGGCACAAGGAGGATCTTCCCGCATTAGCCTGACCTCCCCACCGGTCCAGCCCCAGCACGCTCCAGGGACAGCCCTGCCCTGCTGGGGGCCAGGCCACCACCACCAAACCCTCACCCTGGTCCTCCAGGACCCTTTGTCCTGCTGGACACGGGCTGTGCTGGCCCTCCTGCCAGGGGACACTGAGGGAGTTCTCATCATGCCTGGCTCCCACATGAACACCAAGTTTTCAGCTGGATGCACGAGATGGCAGAGGATGCAAACCACTGTGCAGAGGGCAGAGCCACTCAGATCTGTGTGGACAGTCCCTGTGTGTCCATGCCCCTGCACTGCCGGGTGGGTGGGCACTGCCGGCCACCCCTCACTGCTGCAGGGCAGGGGCAGCACTGCCCGTGCCAGCTCCTGCTCCTGCCCTGCACAGCGCCTGGCACCCTGCACCTCCCTGTCCCCCTCACCCGGGGACAGCCAGGGGTGAGTCCCACACTTCTCCTCCTGAGTCAGGGGCTCCCTTTCCGCCCCCATCCCGCCACACCCCAATAAATCACTGCCCATTTTCTGCACAGCACCTGGAGGTGTCCCGGCCAGAGGGGACTGTCACCACCCAGCGTGGTCACCTCGTGCCTCTGCTCCGACCCCACTCTGCCCAGAAAGCTGCTGGGGAGGGGGAATGCTGGCAGCTGGGCATTTTCCAGGTGGGCATCCGGGAGTCCCTGGGATAAAGGGATTATCAGCATTGACACCACTCCAGCTCTGCGGGAAAGCAGAAGCCGGGGAAGGGGAGAGGAGAGCAGGTCCCAGCAGGTCCGTGGATGCACGGACACGCTCACAGGTGGAAGGTGCAGGTGAGAACCCCAAGCAGCACCGCTGGGGAGGCCGGGCAGGCGTTGCAGCAGCACAGCCTGTTTGCTCCGGGGATTTCCTGGGGCTGCACAAGGCTTTGCTGTGTCCGGGTCCGCACCCGGGCACTGTCGGGTGTCCCAGCCAGGCCACCTGCCCCCAGGGCTGGGATCTGCCCCTGCTTTTGGCTCTGCAGGAAGCGTTTCTGGGAGCCAGAGCCTGGAGCTGGTGCTGCCAACCTCCTTTCCTCGGGCTTCCTACTCTGCAAACAACTGACTCACCCTGGAAAGAAACCGCTCCAAGATCTCCAGATAGAAAAATCCCTGCGAGGGCAAGCAGCTCCTTCAGGAGCACATGCAAACCCACATACACAAAGCTCTGTGCTATTTCAAATTCTCTCCTGTGAGGGACCACACCTTTCCCCTCCCCAAAACCCCAGGCAGGCTCCAACAGGGCATGAGAGGAGGGGTCTGGCCACTCCCTGCGGCAGCAGCTGAGGGCTGGGGCCCCTCTCCTCCTCCCAAACCAGTCGGGGGCCCCTCTGCTCCTCCCAAACCAGTTGGGGTGAAGCCCACAAGCACGAGTTCCCACACTAAATCTGATCCTTTAACTGCCCCACGTGCTGTGCTGCTCCCTCGCCACCCTGCCCTGAGCTTGCCAGCCCCCAAGCCTTGTCCCCCCTTATCCAGGGACCAACAGAAAGACAGAAACCCCAGGGCAGGCTGGCCTGAAATCCAGACTTCAGCTCTGCATCTGACAGGAACTGCTCTGACCCTGCAGCCCCCTCTGGGTTTGGGAGCATCAGAGCTGGGGGGTCCCCTCTGGTGCGGGGGAAGCCGCCTCTACCTGGCAGTGCCACGTCCCAGGTGACCTGAACGCCTGTGCAGGGCTGGGTGAGCCACCTTCAGACACTCTGCATGGCAGCAGAGCCTGGCAGCAGCTCCCCAGGCATGGGAGCAGCTCCAGCTCCCAGCCCCGGCTCCGTGCCTTGCTCATTTCCATCCCTCTCCCCCTGCTGCCTCCATCCATCCCTCTCCCTCTGCTGCCTCCATCCATCCCTCTCCCTCTGCTGCCTCCATCCATCCCTCTCCCTCTGCTGCCACCGGGTTGGGAGCATGGCCAGGTGGCCTTGGCAGAGCCTCTGGTGTCCCCTCGGCAGGGTCCTGCAGGGAGGCAGGGCTGTGCCAGCGTGGGGGGACTCGCAGGGACACTGCTGGGCCACACGGGCTGAGCCACCAGCTGGGGCTGGAGCTGGGTGAGAACAGCCAGCCCAGCACCTCGCAGCCTGGCAGCAGGACACGGAGGGCACAGCGGGCATGGCACCAGGGCAGGCAGCCCCCTCAGCCTGTGCATCCTGCCCGGTCCCAGCCCGGTGACCAGGTGACACCGTGCGTACCCAGAGCCTGGCTTGGTTATGCAAACCCCAACGGGAGCTGTTTCACCCAGCTGGACTCCTGCCTGGCAGTCAGGTGCCTTCCTCCTCCTCCTCCTCCTCCCAGTGCCCCGGGCAGCTGCCCAGGCTCTGCGGGTGCCTCTGTCCCCATGCTGAACACGCCACGCCCGCTGTGGGCGAGGGGCTGTCCCTCCCTGGGGGGCTCGCTGACCCCCAGCACCACGTGCTGCTCTGCCCCAGCTCAGCTGTGAACCAGCTCTGCCTGTGGGGTGTCCTTGGGGTGTCCTCGAGTGTCCCTGCACTGCCAAGGCACAGCTGGCACCAGGGGTGGGCACAGGGAAGGGTGTCCAGGCACTGGACATGGATCATGGAATGGTTTGGGTTGGGAGGGAACCTTAAAGAAAACCCAGTGCCACCCCTTGCCATGGCAGGGACATCTTCCACTGTCCCAGGCTGTTCCAAGCCCCGTCCAACCTGGCCTTGGGCACCGCCAGGGATCCAGGGGCAGCCACAGCTTCCATCGTGCCCGTTTGGGAGCACAGAGCTGGGGCACTGCAAGCCCGGGGTGCAGCAGAGGGAAGGGGCTGTTTGCCCCACTGCTGGTGAGTTTTACCCAGCATTGTGCCCACACTGGCATTTCCCATCCCTGGGAGGCGCAGGAACCCAAGCAAAAGACTTCCTGTGGAAAGGAGGATGCAGGAAAAATGTCCTGGTGCTGTGAGCCACAGAGGAGGGCTCAGGTCCTCACTCCTGTCACTCCTGTCACTGCCTCTGCCACACTCACAGCCCACAGCGATGGCTCAGTGTCTGGCTTTGCCTGGAGAAACTCTCCCCGGGCTAGGATGAGCCAGCAGTGGACAGCAACTGTTCCCAGCATCCTCTGACATTGCAAAATACGGGAAAAAACCCAGATCCGAGCACCAGGAATCTTCATGCAAATCTCCTCCTTCCCAAGCCAGTACCAACCTCACACTCTGGGGTGCCAGGAAAGCCACGGCCTGGCTGTGCATGGGGCTCCCCAGCCTTTGCACAACACTCCAGCCTCTCCTTGAATTTCAACACGGATTGCCAGGAACTTCATGTGCCACCAAGGGAGCCAGCAGAGGCCCAGCAGCCCCAGCTCCACCAGGGCACTGTCCCCACCTGCAGTGGCACAGCCAGGCTGCTCTGGGGGTTTAGGCACCACACGGATCAGCAGCTCCATGGGGAGAGATGTCCTGGAAGCACCAGCAGCAGTGCTGGGACAGGAGCTGACACAGGGCTGGGGTGGCACAAGGGACGGCTCCGGCCCTGTTTTCTTTACTACAAAATTCTGTGCAACAAAATAAAGCCTCTGCCAAACGAGACGGGCCCCACGCCAGCTCCTTCCGAGGCTCCCTGGAATGCTCAGCTCTGTCGTCCCTCGGCGGGGGCTGGGATTTTGCGCAGGTATCAGTTTTGCTGTTTGGGATGCGTTTCCAGCTGGATGTCTCTGACGAGCTTTTCTGCAGAGGTGGCACGGAGCTGGGGGAGCGGGGAAACCTGCCTGTGGTGAATGGTAAAACCCTCTGGCAACGCCGTGACGCTGCTCCAGACACGGTGTCTAAATATAGACTCCTCATTTATTATCCTGCAGCTGCTGGCTGTGGTGTGAGAGGAGCCAGGGGCTGCACTGCTGCTCCCTCACCCACGGCTGGAACTGCCTGGACACATCCAGAGGCTCTCGCTGGCCCAAACAGGGTGCAAAGCATAAAATAATCCATAAACCTTTTCCCTGGGTGTCTCCTGAGAGATGAGGCTGGGTCCAAATCCCGCATTCTGCATCCCACAAGGGTTTAGATGTGCTGGCATGAGCGGGTGCTGCTTGAGTGGGAAGGGGGTCCCCCTGCTCCTGGTGACAGCAGCAGTGGTACCCATCCTGGCAAAGGATGGGCGGCTTTCCTCTGCCAAAATCCAGGGATGTTCCTCACCCAAACCAGCCACAGATGGAGCAGAGAGGCAGGAGGGGCAGGGAGCCATGGGTGCCATCGAGCCCTCCAGGATGTGAAACACTGAGATAAATCCTGGTGTGACCCCGGCACTTGGCACATGATCCCCTGCCTGTAGTGCCAGGGAGACAGCGAGTGCAGCCAGGCTGAGCACTGGCACCCGTGGCTGGCTTGGGTGAGGAAGCATCCCCGCGTTTTGGTGGCAGGGAAGCCACAGGAAAGCCACCCATCCTCTGGCAGGAGGCCTGGGTGCCACCGCTGCGCCCAGCAGCCGCCGTCAGCACAGCTGGGGAAAAGGGGTGAAAACCAGGGCTGCCCCGCAGGGCCTGGCAGCCAGGCTGGGCTGTGGCACTGCCGGGACTCGCAGCAGCCATCCCCCCACTGCTGGCACCGAGTCCCATTGAGACGGCGCCAAGCGGGACGGAACTCCAGGCATCCATCCTGCCTGGCGCTGCCGCCGGGGCCGCGGCCGGTTCACGCTGGGACACCCTGCTCCCTGGGTGGCCGGGGCTCTGCTGCCAGCCCTGCCAGCCCCCTGCCCCACCGCCACTGCCCTGCCAAGGGAAACATCCCCCGGCTCCCCAGCCTGCCCCTGCAGCCGCCCCTCCGGCCGGGCGCGAGTGCCAGGAGAGGGTTGAGCCGTTCCTCATCCGTGCTGGCAGCAGCTGGAGCCCCAGGTCTGCACCCCACACACCCGAACTGGGGCCACTCCAGGGGCTCTCGAGCTGTGGGGTCTCTCGGGGCTGTCTCACCCCACTGGCAGCAAACGCTCCCTGTGGACAATGGGATGGAGTGGTGGCAGCAGCAGAGGCAGCCTGGTGCCCGCTGTGCCTGTGCCACCTGCTCAGGAGGGGACTGGGAACCTGCCTGGCACCCCTGCTCACACCCACCCCTGCACGCCCACCCCTGCATGCCCACCCTCACACACCTGGGCGCTGGGAGGGTGGGACACAGCCCCTGGAGCATCAGGGACAGAGGTGACAGTCCCTGCTCCGAGCATCCCAGCCCCTGCTGGACGCTGAGCCTGGTGGCTGCGGCAGCAGCCAGTGTCCAGGGACACCATGGATCTCACACCCCAGGCTGCTGTCCCCATACAGGCACGGGGCTCACGGAAAAGCCACTCGGAGTGACAGGTCCTCGGCCCCCCCAGAGTGTCCCCAGTGCCATGGGGGCTGCAGAGAGGCTGTTTCTGTCAGGGACCCACAGGGATCCACAGCACCAAAGACCTCCCTGTGCCTTTTGGGGCTGCTCCCCTTTCTCCCCACCCCGTTCCATTTCCAGGCACCATCCTACGCACGGACTTTGAGCAACTCAAAAAATCCCCAGATGTGATCCCTGGGTGGCCTCCTCCTCCTCCCTGCGCTGACATCTGCTGAAGCAGCACAGAGGGGACACAGGGACGCCCTGATTCTGCCTCCCCCCTCGGCCCCAGAGGCCTTTCCCCTGCTTTTCCCCAGCTCAGGAGGGGCACGAGCCCTTGGGCAGTGGCTGGTATTTGGGTGAGAGGCCAGGCTGGGGATGCAGCGCCGGGAGCACGTGCTGCTGCTGTCCTGACACACAGACAGCCAGCGCTGGGCCTGGCCACCAGCACAGGCTGCAGCAACTCTCCCACGGCCGCCAGCAACACCCCCGGGACCCCCGGGCGCAGATGTGAGGGTGACAGAGGGGGGAAGAGCTCAGAGGGGAACTCTGCCCTCCCTGCCTGCGGCTCCCTGGGCTGGAGGGTTCCCCACTGCTTCACCCCAGCCCAGCACTGCTGCTGTGCTGCTGTGCCCTGTGCCCATCCTCTGCCACAGGGCTCCTTCCCCTCTGCCACCCTGCTCACCCTCCTCTGGCTACCAACTGTGACCCTCTCCCACCTTTCCCGCCAGGATTTTCCTATCGCCCGCCAAGGGATTGGCAGGTATAAAGTGCTCACTCAGTGCCACCGATGCCCGGGAGCCGCTGGCATCCACCTTGGCAGACACCCAGCGCTGTCCTGGAGAAACCCGGGTAAAAATCTCACCCTGGGAGCGCTGAGCCCAGCCCTGGGCAGCCCCGAGCCCAGCCCTGGGCAGCCCCCGGCCCCAGCCATCGCCCCTGACCAGGGGCACGGGTCCCGAGGGAGGGAGGCCGAGCCTGGGCAGCCAGAGCAGGGGACATCCAAAGAAGGAAAAGAGTTGGACGGACGGAGGAGCCGGCCGGGCTCCCGGGCCAGCCAGCCCATACTGTAAAAGGAGTGGGAGCAGGGAGAGCACAGCTCTGGCTCCAGCGGTTTTAAGATGGCTGTGAAGCTGAGAGGAAAGGAGGAGAAGGAGGAGAAGGAGGAGGAGGAGGAGGAGGACATTAACCCTGCCAGCACTGCGCTGCAGCCAGCAGCACTGCAGGGAGAGGAACAGCAGCTTTCCAGAGGCTCCACTTAACAGGGGATGGATTGGGGACCACTCAACTCCCACCCCGTAAAACCCTGCTGGTGATGCTTTCCGGCCTGGCAGGGCTGAGCTGGGAGATGCTGACCTCAGACAGGCTGTGGGGAGGAGGAGGAGGATGAGGAGGAGGCACACGGCAGATAAAGGAGGTGACGACCATGGCACAGGACACTCAGCAGGACTGCAGAGACCCCTTGAACATGGACACCCTGAGAGGGTTCCCTTCCACTCCTGCACCCCACTAGGGGCTCAGCACACCCGAGGGGCAGGAAAGGGACACCCCTGGCAATGCCACCCCTCTGGGTGCCGGCACTGCCAACCCTTGCTGGCAGCTCGGCAGGGAGCAGCAGAGCCAAGTGACTGCTCAGCTTTCCTCCTCTTGTCCCTGCGGACACTCACGTGAATATTCACGTTTTTCCTGCTTAATGTTTTCCTTTAAAAACATCGGGCTTGGCCTTCCAAGGATCCTGCAGGATTCATCAGAGCTGCGGCGGCTGGAGGAGCAAAGGTATCGGGCACTTAACAACAACTTCCCTTCTCCCAAGTTTTAATTGGTCATTGACGTCAAGTGATTATTGAGAATTATTAATTAAGAACGCATTTAAGAGCCTGGCTTTTGTTGAGGTTTTGCCATTACAATTAGTTTATCGGCCAACAGGAGGAACATCAGCCTTTGCAGTCACTTGGAGTGCAGCAAAGTGCCCGTAATTAATTTCCCTTTCCGCAGCGAGTGCTTCGCTCTGACCTGCCTTGGGGACTCGCCTTTCTCCGGGTGTGCCAACCACAACAGCCCCGCAAACACCCAGCCACGGGGACACCAGCGCGGGAACACCGTGTCCCCTCCAGCCCCTCACAGGCAGCTACGCAGGGAGAGCGGCTCTTTTCGGGAAAGCATCCTGGCCACACGCCCTGATCCCGGGGAGGAGGCCACCCTGCCTTTGAAAGAGCTTTTCTTTTTATCTCCTTCCTGCCCTGGGGAAGCAGCTGGCTCGCAGGTGCTCGGCACCGTGTTTTGGCAGCCCAGCGCTTTCCAGGAGTTCCCTCAAGCCCCTCATACACCGGCAGCACCCACCGCAGGCAGCAGCAGGATGCTGGCGGGGTGAGCTGAGGCTGGAGAGGCACGATAACCCCATGGGATGCCTCTAGGACGGGGTTTGAGCACTGCCTGATCCTGCCTCAGCCTGTGCACAGCCTCGGGCCGCTCCCTCCAGCAGCAACTGCTGTCTCTCCATCCCCGCTGGGGCACCAGCAGCTCCTCACTCCCTGGGGACCTGGGGTGCTGGTGGGTGGGGGAGGCTGGGAGGGGCGCTGAGGGGCTGGCAGAGTGGGTGTCAGCACAGCCCAGCCCTTCCAGAGCAGGCTGCAGGGCTGCAGGGCTGCAGGAATACAGGGATGCAGGAATGCAGGGTTGCAGGAATGCAGGAATACAGGGATGCATGAATGCAGGGATGCAGGGATGCACGGATGCACTCCCAGCTGGATGCTGCTGCTGCTGCCTCCCCTCGCAGCACCCCAAGTGCAGCACCAGGAGGGGCCGGCGGCCCCCGCTCAGCAACTGGGTCAGCTAAATATAAACGGAGCAGCCCCGGCACCAGGCACCTTCCTGCCTTGCATCATTGCCACCCTAAAAACCACGGCCTGGGGACAGGGGCTGTGGCAGCCGTGGAGCGGCTGAAGCTGCTCCTTCGTAGCCATCGCTCCGAGGGCTCCCTCCCTTTGTCCTGCTCACCCAGGGCAGCCACCACGGAGGTGGGGACCAGGTGGGACAGATGCCTGCAGGACAGGGGACCAGGCGGGACAGATGCCTGCGGGACAGGGGACCAGGTGGCACAGATGCCTGCAGGACAGGGGACCAGGCGGCACAGATGCCTGCAGGACGGATGCTCCCCGGAGGCCACGGCTGTGAGCTGTGTGTGCACTCCCCCACACAGAGCAGCCCCCAGGAGGGAGATTTCCATTTCCATTTATCCAGCCCAGCCGGATCAGCTCCCAGGCATGAAGGCAAGCAGCTCAAAGCCCCTCATTAGGGCTGGGAGATGCCTCCCAGCCCAAGGGGTGCAGGCGTGCACCCACAGGCTCGGCTCCTAGGGTGACGTCGAGCAGCCCCAGCGCTGCACATCCCTGGGTAAGAACATTTTGGAGGGAGACTCTGCAGCAGGACGGTTTAGTTCCAGCATCCCCAGTTTGCTGCACCCCAAGGGCAGATGCCATCCCCCGAGCAGCCGCCCTGTCGTTTGTGGGGGCAGTAAATCTGGGCTGGAGCCCAGGAGAGGCAGCTTTGGGGTGCTTGGGGCTGCTCCCTTCACAGCCCTGTTGGCACCGTGTGGGAGAAGAGGAATGGTGCTCATCCTGCACCCCACACGCAGCCTGAGCAGCCCTTTGCAGCCTGCAGGTCTCCAGTTGTCTGCAGCTGAGCATCACCCAGCCCGCAGGGTTGGTTATTAGGGAAAAACACTTTAATGAGGCAGCTCATTAAAGGCAGGAACAGATTAACCCAGGAACCTGAGGAACTTGGTGGCTGCCGAGTTCAAGAATAGGGGAAATAGACCTTTCCCTGGCAACGGTGGGAGATGCTGCCTCAAAGCAGTGGGATGAGCCCTTGAATCCTGAAAGCCCTTTCAAAGCCCTGCACCCTCCCAGGAGCTGTGTGAGCTCTGGAGATGAAAGACGCTGGGAAGGGTGGACCGCAGCTTGAAACCTGCGAAAACCCCCACTGAAATACAAGTGGAAAATACTCCATCCCCAATAGTCAAGTTCAGGCACTGCCTCCTCCACTGATCAAGCAAAATCCCAGCACCGGCGTGGACTTCCAGCAGGGCTGCTCCAGGGAGAAAGCCTCTGGCAAGAGACAGCCCTGCTGCACAGGAGCAACGTGGGAGGAGAGGCAAAGGCAAGCAGAGTTCAGAGTTACGGCCACCACAGAAAAATGAACCCTGGAAAAAAACCCCATTTCCCACTACGGGGAAAGGTTTGCAGCCCATCCCTTCCCACAGGCAAAGGAAAGGCTGGTGAGTGGGGGAAGCCCAGGCGAGGGGACACCTGGGGAGGCCGGGGTTACCTCAAAGCCACTCCAGCAGCACGGAGAGGAGTCAGGCCCGTGCTGTGGCTGTTATGAATGAAGGTGGGAGCAGTGCAGCTAAAGATAACTTGGTGAGCAGGTGCTATTAATAGCAATACTATCGGGCTTTTGCTTTGTGCTTCCTGCGAGGCTCTGCGGGACGGAGGAGTGAGAATGGATCGGGCACTGCCACGGTGCCGGGGAAGGACCCCGGGCACATCCCCGAGCCCAGCAGTGGGACTGACACCCTTGAGGAACGGGAATTGGCAGAGGTGGTCACCTGCCACCGGTCACCCGCCACCGGCACAGCACCGGCCGGGCGCTCGGAGCGAGGATGCCGGAGCCACTGGCGAGGCTGCTGCCATGCCGGTTTCCATGGCGACTTCAGCACTTGGCGCGAGATGGAGATGACGGGATCAGCCAGCGAAGTCACTGAGCGGAGCTGGCGTCCTCCGTCTGCCGTGGCCGGCGGCACAGCCCTGCCAGCCCTGCGAGAGCGAGCGGCTGGCACAGGGCGAAGCCCCGGCAGCCTCAGGGCATCTGGGTCCCCCTCGCCGCACAGGGTGCGTGCTGGCTGCCAGCTGTCCTGGTGATCCCATCGGCCGCTCCCTGGCACCTCCAGGGACACGTGGGCCAGGTCCTGACCTGTCCCTGTGCTGGCCACCCAGCGCACCCAGCACTGGAGCTCCCACTCAGCTCTGTGCCCCACTCAGCTCTCTCCCCCCAGCACTGCATCTCCATTCCCGGTGGCGTTGTCCCCCGGGCAGCAGGACACACATCCCTTCACAGCCTGGCAGGGTGGTACCCAGCTCCTCTCTGCAGCTCCAGGAGGTGCTGCAGGCTGGGGCCGAGCTGGCAGCGGGACAGCCCTGATCCTCACCCTGGCCCCGCGGAGGCTTTCCCTGGCTTACAGGTAATCTAAGATCAAGCGCTCCAGCCAGACGTGCCCGGTCAGACACACAGGGACACCGCGGTGCACTGGGGAACCGAACACCTGCAGCATGTGACTCCCGGGCTGGCTTGGCCCGAAAGAGCACTCCCTGGGGACCCCAGCCCTTGCCAAGCTGCCATGCGTGGCCGTGGCATTCCCGGGCTGCCAGCACGGAGCACATGGGGCCGGGGCAGCGGGTGGGGGACTGGGACCCCCGGCACCTCCTCCCGCCCGCGCGCAGGATCCTCGCCGCGCACCCTTTTATTCCAGCAGCGCAATTAGCCTTGCTGACCCCTGAAATCCTCAGCCTCTCTAAGCAGCCATGCATTAAATCCCGGATCCAAGAGTGGAAATAGACTTTGTAAAAGGCTTATGGCCCTATTTATTACATTTTACGCATGACGGAGCCGGACAGCGCGGCAGCAGCGCTGCGGCCGGCACCGGCGCTGCCTCCACGCCGAGGCGGCCGGACACACGGATGGGCAGGGGCTGCAGCGGGCAGCAGAGCCTCGGCGGGTGTCTGCTCCCGGCCGGGCTTGTGCTGCCGGCTGAGTGCTCCCGCAGACGCAGGCCGGCAGGGATATCGATCTAGATGAAAGCCAACACCGCTGCCGGGGCCGGGTAACCGTATCTGCCGCACATTTGTATTCCTCGGAGCAGGGCGGGAGGGCTGCAGCCATCTGCCAGGGAGCTCGGGGATCCTGGGGACACGGCCAGCCCTCCACACGGAGCCCCCCTGCGCCACCTCCTCCCCGTTCACCCCGCAGCCTCAGCCTTCTCTATTTCACCTGCACCCTGCTAGGGCCAAGCAACACAGACCTGAGCGGGGCATCACTCAAACAGGACCTGCCAGGTCCCCGCTGTGCCATGGGGAGCTGAGGGGACATCGCAGCGGGGTTCACAAGGTTGTCCAAGGACACTGTGTGAAGCCGGTGTGCAGGTGCTCACTGCCACGTCCCCGGGGTCCCACGGTTCAGCCAGGTGGCTCCTGCCCCGGGGGACGGCAGGGGTGGCAGAGGAGCCAGGGGCACGCCAGGGGCTGCACAGCTCTGAGCCGGGCACAGGGCACAGCAAGGGGACGAGGGGTGCAGGGAGGCAGAGCTGCTGTGTGCAAAGGAAACAATACAGAAAGCACAGAGACGGTGCTGGAACAGCTGAGGGGACCCTCTGCTTTCCTGCAGAACACACAAGGCAGCTCCCGTGTGTCTCCAAATCCCAAGGAGCCCCTGCAGCAGCACCGGGCCAGGGAGCCGCTCCCGTGTCAGTGCTGCAAAGCAGGAGGGGAACACAAAGGTGTCCTCTCCCCACTCTTGTAAGAAGCCAGCTGCAGAGACTCCTGCGGTGTGTGTCCCCACATCCCCGGGCCACCAGCACACACACACCCCCCAACAGCTGCTCCCCACCTCCTTGGAAGGGACACACGGCACCCTCACTGCAGGGCACCTGGAAATGTTACGAGACAAAAGCAAAGGTCACCTTGTGCACCTCTGAGGAACTCAGTTTCTGTCAGTGCTTGGTGCCAGCCTGGCTGATCCCAGGGGGGTGCAGGAGAGCCCCCACACCAGGTGGTCAGACCCATCTCCTGTGCTCACTCCAAAGCCAACGAGAGCTCTGGTGAAGAAGCAGAAGTGGGTCCCTGGGATGTGCACAGTGCCCAGCTCCTGCCAACACCTGCACCTCGGAGAGGTGCACAGGCCCTGGTGCCCAGGAGGGCTCCTGAACGTCCCTGAACATTCCTGGCAAGGGGAAATGGCACCTGGGGGGTGTCCCTCAGCTTGGCATTTCAAAGGCTTGATCCTACACCTTTCCCTAAAGGAGCTCAAAGGCTTTGCTGCCTGAGGTGCACCTAGAGCAGAAGGACCTTTGCACTTCCCTGCCTTTCCACCCAGCCCCACATCGTGGGGGTGATTCCGGGCCAGCAGCCCTGACTGATCACCCCGAGGTGCTGCAGCCCTCGGGCAGAGCTGGATGTGGAGGTTTCACCCCGCAGCTCAGCTCTGCTTCAATGCTTTGGAGTACAGATCCACCCCAAAGGAGGTGATGCCACGATAACAAACAGCGTGTTCGGGCAGAGATGGGCTCTGGCCTCAAAAGGCATCGAGACATTTTCTAAAAACCCTGCAAAGTCCACATCTGCACAGGTCTGTGCTTCCCTGCCCGGTCACTGCTGTGAGCTCCCCGCTGACCCCGAACACTGCAAGCCCATCCTGGTAATGGCAAGGGGAACAATCCCCCCAGGCCCCACTGAATGAGGTTCAAACTCCCCACAACACCCGGGCACAAAGGTCCCATACCCTCCAGGGCACTCGCAGGCTAATCCTCCCTCCGGAGCAGCTGCTATATTTAGGTATCTAAATGAGACAGAGCGGCTCTTTCCAAAAAAGAGTTCGTTTGGGTTACATAAATACAGAGAGAAACTTGAAAGCTGTATTTCCAGGTCCCTGCACTGCCATGAGCGAGCGGCAGAGATGAGGACAGTCTCCCCCGATAATCTGCCTTTCATGTATTTTTGACTCGGCTGGACATGCAGATGGGTTTCCAGCTCCTCTGGGCACACGGGCTGCGGGCAAGAGGCGAACACTGAGGGGAGGCAGCCAGGGCAAGCAGACCCTCATGGGCAGCCCTGCTCTCCACAGGGAAACCACTGCATCCCAGATCTCCTGGCAGAGGAATGGAGAAGCCAACACTGCAGGCCAGGCAGCACCACCCAAAGCACGGGCAGGAGGAGCAAATAAAGTGAGCAGCTCCAGCCCTTCCCATCCGTGCTGTCCCCACATCCCCCCAGGACATCGCTCTCCTCTCAGCTACCAACTTCCTTCCTCCTGCATCCACTTCCACATCCCGCAGCCTCTGATCCCATGGGGGATTCCCAAGAGAATGCCCTGCACACCCACCACAGCTCACCCCAAGTTCCAGGGGTGCCCCCCAGTTCAGCTGCTGGGCTGGGCTGGGCGCTGGTCACCAGCAAAGCAGTGTCCCCCCCAGAGCTGGGTGACAACACTGTACCGTGAGGGTTTCTGGGGACACGGGCCACGTGCTTTCATTTTCAAAATATATATAAATAGACATACTTATTCTTTCTTAAAAGGACACGGCAACAAGGGGGAAAAAAAAGCAGCTCAAATACCATCCAACCTTTCAGCCTGAGAAAACCACACAGTTCTCACAGGCTTGAGTTCTGTTACCTGGGAAATGGGTTCTAGCGCTCTAAACCCGCATGCGCCAGCCTCCCTGTGGGGCCCACACAGAAACAGAAACTTCCTTAAAAAGAAAAAAAATTGCGATTTCTTTTTTTTCCCTTTTCATTATCGGCACGGTTCGGTCGTGACTGTGTGCAAGCCTGCTCGAAAGGAGAAACGCTGCTGGTGGTTTAAATCCCCAGCTCTGCAGAGTTTAGGCTGTTCAAGGAGAGGTTTGACAATCCTGCTGTCCTTAAGATGCGGGAGGGTGGCTCTGAGCCGCACACACCTGGCACGGGCAGAGCCGCAGGTCCCCGAGCCCGGCGGCAAAGGGAAGCAGCTCCGCGGTTTGCAGGGAGCCAGCGGGAATGCAAAGTTTAATTAGCTGGAAGCCAAGGGCCCTGGAAGTTGCAAACATTTGCAGCGAGGCAGGGAAAGTGCCAAGAAATCAGGACGGAGGGACTAAAGCTGGACAAAGTTCAGCGCCGCCGCGCTGGGTGCCCGGTGAGCACGGTGTGTGCGGCAGGAGCGGGTGCTGGCAGCTCACCTGGCACGAACCAAGGCACAGCCCCTGCCCTGCTCTGCCTGCGAGCCGCGATCCCACACACGGGCAGTGGGATCTCACCCTGCTCCCTGCCCAGGAAGGGTGGGTTCTGCCTGGGCATCGCACGTGGAGCACAGGAGCATGGCCACCCCAGCTCTGTGCCCACCGGTGTCACCTCACCGTGCTGGCAGAGGGAATGGCCTCTGCAGGGGAAGGACAGCCAGAGCCTGTCCCTGCTGTTTCATCCTTCCAGGAGGGCTGCGAGGGCCACGTTTGGCACCTCCAGCTCCTCACTGTCACCCTGGCACGTGCACAGGGGTGACCAGCGCAGGTCTCAGCTCCAACCCAGCCAGTCCTGTGTGCACAAAGGGTCGTGGCAGCCTCCTGAACACCCTGCAGCTCCAGCTGCACTTTCTTCAGGAAAAAAATAATAATGCTACTCCCTCCTACCCAGAAACTCGGCTAAAAAATGAAAGGAAGGCTCAGCATAAACGCTGCTCAGCAGCTCCCTGCACCTCAGCTCTGCACACCCAGGGACAGCTGGGGCTGCTCCAGCCGTGGGTCACCTCGTGGCAGCACAGCCAGGTCCCCAGCTGTCACTTGTGAAAGCCACATCCCCCCTTCATGGCTGGGAGGGAGGAGAACAAACGTGAAGAGAGGCAGCTGGGCTTCCTTCCGTCCCCCCGGCTGCCCCAGCTCGGGCTCGCAGCCCCGGCTCAGGACGCTCGGCCCGCGCCACAGGATTTCCTTGCTCTTGACGTCCATGAAAATTAGGAAATGAGGGTTCCTCGGGGAATAGGTGGAGAAGGCAGCTTGTGGCGGTGTGGGGGGGGAAAGGATGACACTTCCCACACCGCTCCCCCCGTTTGGTGGGGACAAACAGGGTCCTGCAGACAGAGGGGGGGAGCAGCGGTGACAGCAGGGATGAGCTTTGTTCTCTGAGTCAAACTCGTAGCAAACTGAAACAGGAACCGAGGGGCCTGGCCGTGCGCTGGCTCAGCACAGGGGCTGCAGGGCGCACAGGAAGAATTCAGAAAATGCATCTCACTAAAGATATGCTGCTGCCCTGCAACTGTAGTCCCTGCAAGAGCTTGAGGCGCCACCTCAGCACAAAAACATCCATATAAAGCATGTTCTGCTCATCCCAGGGGAGGGGAGAAGTGTCACATCAGCCCTCCGATGGTCTCTCCAGCCTTTGTCCCCAATGCCAAGCGCTGGGTGGGCAGGGGGACCATGGGCACACAGATGGAGAAGGCTCCTGGCACGCTTCAGCAGGACCCTCATCACGCTCCCCTGAGGAATCTCTGATCCTGGGGTGCCCAGCCAGCTCCCAGCGCCCGCCAGCTTTGCCTCGGGACAGTGGGATGTGAGATAAGGGAAGTATTTTCCCTAAGCCCCGAATTGCTGCCCGGAGCCCGCAGAGATCAAAGGTTACTCCGGCTACTGGATATGGGGCCGTGTCCCCAGGGCTGCCACAGCCTCTCCACATCCCCCACCAGCAGGTACCACATGAAGAACCCCTCCCCGGGGGAGCTTCCAGATCTTCCAGGGCCAAAGGAGATTTCCAGCTTTTACTTTCCTGTGTTAATTCAGGAGTGAACTGGTTTAATGCAGCAGCTCAGCCTTGGCTGTTGGGGAAGCGCAGCGAGACGGGGCTGGATAAGAACAGGGCTACCGAGACCCTGAGCGCAGCCAGAGCTGTGCAAAGTCCTTCGGCGTTTCTTGGAAGCTCCCGTTATTGGAAAAAAAAAAAAAAAAACCAGGAAAAAACCCAACTGCCATAAATAAATAAATAAGAATTTGTGAGCCAGAGTTCAGGAAAAGTGCTGAAAAGCAGAACAGCCGAGAGATAAGGGAAGGGAAACACATTGGCTGGACCATCACCCAGTGCCGGTGCCCCTGGAAGTAGGTCACTACCTCACCTGACCACCCGCCCCATTAACTTCAACCTTTAGTCCCTGGCTCGCTACTACAAGCACGAGCAGCCTAAAACATCCTTGTCCAGGCGAGGAGGCGCAGGCAGCAGGAGGTGGTGGGATCCTGCCCGTCCAGGCTGCCCTGGGAGTGTGGTCACCCCAGCACGGCCAGCAGTGCGGTGGTCACCCCAGCATGGCCAGGAGCACAGTGGTCACCCCAGCACGGCTGGGAGCGTGGTGGTCACCCCGGCACGGCCAGGAGCACAATGGTCACCCTGGCATGGCCAGGAGTGTGGCGGTCACCCCGGCACGGACGCGCTGGCGGCGGCTCTGGCGCGCACAAAGTTCCCCCCCTGCTAAATCACTTCAGGCTGCCAAGCAGTCACGAGAAATATAAGCCCGCGCCGGGTTGCCATGGAGCAGGGCTCAGCTGCGGGAGCCTGAAGCCGATTCCTCCGGCAAACGTGTCTGCAGCCGAGGCCCTGCCAGCACCGCGTGTCCCCAGCAGCGGCCGCCCGGTGCCACACGCGTGGGCACGGGGGAGCCGCATCTCTGGGGACAGCACTGCCCTTCCCGACACAGCGGTGCTGCAGAGCCCCACGGGCACGGCACCCCTCGCCACGGGGACACCATCTCCCCATGGGCACGCAGGAGTGGTGGCTCCGGTGGTGGCTCCGGTGGTGGCATTTGGCAGCAACAGCACAGACCGGTCCTGCTCGGTGCCTCTGCCCCAGCCCAGCGATGTCCCCAAGCCTCCACGGTGCTGGTACACGCTGGCCGTGGGGAATCGTGTCCTTCATGGAATCACAGCATTGTTTGGGTTGGAAGGGACTTCAAAGCTCATCTATCCCACCCCCTGTCATGACTGGGACATCTTCCACTGTCCCAGGCTGCTCCAAGCCCGTCCAGCCTGGCCTTGGGCACTGCCAGGGATCCAGGGGCAGCCACAGCTTCTCTGGGCCCCCTGTGCCAGGGCCTCCCCACCCTCACAGGGGAGAATTTTTTCCTAATATCCAATCTCAACCCACTCTCTGTCAGTTTGAATCCATTCTCCTGGTCCTGTCACTCCAGCACTGCAGCTCCCACAGTCGGCCACAGCCCCCAGGCCCACCAAAAGGGATCTTGAAGCCTGGTGGGCTCCTGCCCTCAGCACCGGTGGCTGGCAGCACAACAAGCCATCTTCCAGGAGCCAGCCTGTGGCATCCCCGTCTCCAGCCCTGCACCGGGGATGTGGGACCCATTCCCCAAAAGCAGGAGAAGGGGCTGGAAAGGGTATTCCCCGAGCATTTCTAATTAGACAACCAACCGTGCCAAAGAGCTCGTGTAAGCGGAGTTCCTACCTACAAAAAGGCTTTTGACATTGGAAAGGTTAATGTGAGAGAGATCCCTCTCCCTCACAAAGCTCCCTTTGCTGGAGGCCCTCGGTTGAGCCCTTAATTATTCACCTGTTGGAGAGGTGCCTTTCCATTACGGCATGGGAGCGGGGCAGGGATGTGCGGGCGGGCGGGGGGCACTGCCAGGGTGGGGAACACGGTCAGAACCCCGGGGAAGGCAGGCAGGTGTGTGGGGAGACTCTGCGAGGGCAGGGTCCAGGCCAGCCCTCCCCTCCCTGGGGCTGCTGCCGGCTGCTCTCCCTCCTGGCTCAGCTCAGACGCTGCTGTGCTCGCCAGGATGGTGGGGACAGTCACCTGCACCCCCCACCGCAGCCCCAGCACGGTGACAGCCACCAGGACACGGCCACGCTGCTCCCCAGACAACTTCAGCCTTCTCCAGCCCTGGCACTGCAGCAGCCCTTCGACCCACGCTGCAGCAATGCAGCTGAGGATGCATTCTGCACAGGCCCTGGGGCTGCCTGCTGTCCGAACCCACCCCAAATCTTCGAGAGAAAAGCCACGGAACAGGCAGGATATCGGTCAGCTCAGCGAGGATGGTCAGAAATTAGGGATGCGTCCCCACTCCATCCCCAGCAGTGCCAACCCAGCGCGAGCTCACTGTGCCTCCTGCGCTCATCGATGGATTAAGCTGTTAGCAGGAGGCTGGGAAGTTAAAGAGGGAATATTGTATTTCAGTTCATGTGATCTTTAAGCATCCCTCCGAGAAGCAGCCTGGGTTTTTTTTATTATTATTATTTTTTTCCCCCCCTGCTGCACTTTGTTTGGGGTTTTTAAACAAATTGAAGCCGTGAGAGGCACAGTGCTCCAGCCTCTCGCAGGGATGCTGAGAGCTGCTGGCTGCTCCATGGTGCTCTCGGCAGAGCTGCCTGGCTGGCACTTCCCAGCGCCTGGTGCCAGCAGATGAACCAGCTACAACCAGCTTCATACCTCCGAGCAGCAGAGTTGCACAAAATGGATTAAGCAGGCCCAGAAATGACACATTTTGAGGCGCAGCAGAACGAAATCACTTTTTTTTCGGTAGCAAAAAAAAAAAAAAAGCGGAAAAAATGAGTTGGCAGGAGAAAGGCAGATATCAAGTGAAAACCCCTGATTTTCTCTCTGTAGCAATGCAGGTACCACGTGAATCATCGCTGTCCTCGATATGTAAATAGAGGTTAGCAGGCACCCTCAGCACAAACCCGTATGAGTAAGGGACTGATGCAGACACCCATGGGAAACCTTCCCCGAGAGCCCTGCTCAGGATTCCTCCTTGGAGAGGACGGGATCACCCAGCACCTGCACCAACTGCGCCCTTCTCAAACCCACTGCAAAAGCAAGGACTGGGGAGGAGCATGGGCGACAGAGGAGGGGAGTCCCGGCTCCTCAAAATTTCCACGAAGGAAACGGCTGCTGTTCATCATCCCGTGGCCTCCTGACACCGTGGCCTCTCAGGGTAATCTGCTCCGGTGCTGGGGTGTTTAGGGAAGCAGCTTTGGGGCTCCATTGAGAAGTCAGCAGCCCAGTTGTAAGCAGAGGCTCGTACAGTAGTAATGGGGAGAGACGTCAGCGCCAGCCCGGCCCGCCTCCCGCTCCCAGTTAGAAGGCAGCATGTGACAGAGCCAGGGCTGGAGCCTTCCCCCAGTTTCATCAGAGGTTAAGGTACAAGCACAACACATGCTTACAACTTCAGGCGGTTCTTAAGCAAATGCATGCAAATCATAGCTGGGGGGGGCTGTTTTTTCTTCCTTTTTTTTCCCCTTCTTCTCTTTTCTTCCCATCCCAGCCCTCAGCCCCCCAGCGCACGTGGGGACAGAAGAGGAAATGGAATTATCGAAAGCATCCAGGCGCCGGATGGACGGGAGGGCGCAGAGGGGCTGCACGGGAGCTGCAACACTGCCCTGCTGCTCCTGTCCTCCCACATCTGCAGACTTCGGACCAGCACTGCCTGTGCTGCTCCCTCCAGCAGAGAGCACGCCGGGGACAGGGAGACAGAACAGGGGACACGGCCAACCACGTTTCATAAATCTCCTTTCAGCACAGGCCATTTCACAGTTCCAAATTTTCCAGGGAATGTTCACAACATGGTGGGCTCGCACCAGAGAAGGATGACAACTCGTAGGATTTTTTTTCTTTTCTCCCCTCCCTTAGCAGTCTCTTTTTGGAATAAGATTCCTAAATTGGCACATCAAATGCTGACCAAGAAGCAAAGGAAAAGAGAAACACGGCTCCAGGCGCGTGCTGCAATCATACGGGCTTTTCATGTCACGGTTAACACGCCGGGAACAGCAGAGTTATTACAGGGAAGTGGAGCCAGGAACTTTCACCTGCTCGGGGAGCAGCGGGGCTGTGGGAGCCGCAGCCTTTCTGCTGCACTTCCAGGGGATGGCATCCCACACACGCAGCCCACTGCGAGGGACAGCATCCCACACGAGCAGCCTCCTCTCCGCCGAGCCGCCGGTGCCCTCAGCAACAACAAAACGAGAAAAACACACAAACTGCTTGCAAAATCTCAGCCCGCTTCTCACCTTTCCTGACCCTCCTGCCGTGACCGACCTGTCAGCAGCTCCTGGTTCAGAACCCGGGCTGCCTCCCCCTGCTCTGCCCCCAGAAGCCGCCCGGTCCCGTGCCAAGCCGGAGCGCTCTGGCGCTGGTGCATGCGAGGAGCGGTGCCGGGACTACATCAATCTGGCTGGTGGCAGGACCTGCCTGGTTCTGTCTGGCACACGCACCGGGGGCAAATCTGATGTACCAAGCGTCGAGCCCTCGCTTGTTTTGAACCCAAACGGCGGCAGGATTAGTCCTCGTCCTGTTCCCCACAAACACACACGCTCCTGCTGTTTGCAATCCCGGGGCTGAACCGGTGAGAGAGCAAGGGTTGGGATGAATGTGCTCGCTTCACAATCAGAGCTATTTTGTAATCCGTGGTTATGAAAGTGAAGGGTCGGGGGGGGATGATATATAACTACAGAAAACTCTTCCCACTTGCAGCAGCCTCATCGAGCCCACTGCGAAATGCGCGGCCGTGCTCGGGCTCCTGCCCGGTTTATTGTATAGCGCCTCTCTTGCAGCCCCCAAAATGGAAAAGCATGCGAGCCCTATAGCCAGCACGGCTCGCTCTCGTGATCCCGCCGGAGCTGCCAAGGAGCCTTAATCTGATTTTAATACCCAGCTCCGTCCAAAACGCTGCCCCATCCACGTTTCGGAGCCGGCGGCTCGCAGCGCCGAGACCCCTCTCTGTCTCTCTGTGCCGCACACCCCCCTCCCCAAACCTCCATCCCCCAAGATCGCAGCCCGAATGCGTGGAACTGACGCTCGGCATGACTCATCCCCCAGCCCGGCTCCGAGCAGCCCCCACCGCAGCCCCTGCGGAGCCCCCCCGCCGCCGCCCGCACCGCGCCGCCCCCTCCCCACCTTTGGGGGGCCGTAAC
>VYZT01011145.1:151569-178799 GCA_013400735.1 Pomatostomus ruficeps
GCCCGCAGCGGCTGCGGGAGCCGCGCACTGGGGGGGATCGGGGCGAGCGAGCGCCCCGGGGGGCTTTGCAGACACTGCCACTTTGTGCGTCCCCTGCAAGTGCCAGCCCGCCCGAGGGGGGTGCCCAGCATCACCCAGTGCCGCTGGGTCGCTCCGAGTGGAGATGTGTAAGTGTTGGGTGCAGTGTCAGACCGGGGGTCGCATCCAGGCGCTCTGGGGCTTTTTAAGTGGCCCGTGGTTCTTGCAGGAGCACCTTCCACAGGGAACCCACTCTGAACAGTGCTGCCACGCACACCTTAAAATTGCCAGTGTTTAACAGCGGGAGCACCCAACACCCCCAGGCACCTCTCAACAGTCCCCAGCTCACCCCGTGTGGAGATACAGAAACCCCGAGAGCCGTAGTTGGGCCAAGGGTCACTTCTATTCTCGGTGGGTCCGCACTGAAGTGGGACCAGGTGACTGCAGTAAAGAGTAACGAGGAGCAAAAGATCTGATTTTTCCTTGTTTTCGTTTCAGCTGCTGCTGCTGCGAGCATCTTGATGTCACGCACGTCATCTTTCTGTCTGGGGTTTTGAGGCGTATACTAAAAGCCCTTTCAGAAATAATTAATGATGGGACCAAAAATCTCATGAATGTTCTATTTACTTACCCGTAGCAATTACATGGGAGAGAGCAGGGCTTGGCACTGCCGCCTGAATTCACGATACACAGCCAACCAAGTGGCAACACCTGCAGCCTAATGGCTCCAGATCCTTGAATCCCCTCAGAGTGCCCAGACAGGCCTGCAGGGTCACTGGGGAGAGCTGATGGAGCAAAGTGCTGCGGAGTTATCAGGGTGGGGAGCTCTGAGCCAGGCTCTGAGGGGTGAACAGAAAGTGCTTCTTCCTCTGGCAGGAAAGGCCCAGTGCCCGCCCGTGTTCTTTTCGCTGTTGTTTTAAGGCAGAGCTGTTTCCAGCCACTCTTTAATTCCCTCTGGCCTCCCTTGGTTCAGGACATGTTGTGAACACTGCACAGTGTAGCAACTCTGGGTTTTCCCCGATGATCCCAAGCCTTGCCCCAAAGGGAGGTGTCAGAGACAGCGTGTGTCATGTCACAGTGATGAGAGCTGGGGTGGCCTGGCTGCCAGGATGGAACAAAGCAACTCCTCCTCATTGCTGTGCACCCTGGTACTCATCACTGCTATCACAACCCAAACCCTCACCCAAGGTGCTTTTCCAGCTGCACTGCTGACAGTGAAACTTCTCATCCCATGGGTGGGAGGCTCGGGAATGCCCTTCCAGGATTCACAGCACAGTCAGGAGGGACAGGGAAGGAAACTGCCTTGCTCTGGGGCATGTGCAATTCCTTGAAGTCTAAGGCTCAAATTCCCAGGTGACCCTGCTGATGGGTGATCTGGTGTGCATTCCATTCTTTGCAGAAGGTACAAGTGACGAAGGCTATGGATGAAGAAGATGAGCTGAGAACAGGAGGGATGTTTGCCCCATCAGGGGAAAAAGCAGGGCTGGAAGGCCTCACCACTAAAGTAGTCCTCTGGGAGGAATTCATTGCACAAAAGGCAAGGTTCTCACTTGAGTATCTCGTGATTTCCTTTACACCAGCTGCACTCAAGTAGGAAGTAACATTCGTGGGAATTACTCGAGAAGCGTCATTCTAAAATCAAGTTGTGCATAGCTGGGTTTGTCAGAAATACCTTTTCCCTTCTGGTCCGTGTGCAAGCACAGTTCCTCCTCCCTTGCTTTCCAACCCGAGCCCTTTCCAGCCTCCTGTGGTGACAGCCTGCAGGACACCCACCCTGGCAGCAGCCAGCCCCAGGCACGGAGGAGCAGGAGGAGAGCAAAGCCCAGCCTGCAGTGCCCCATTTCTCCTCCGAACAGACAGGTTAGGGCTTCCTCCAGCCCTGCAGGCAAAACTGGATGGGACATTGGGGTCAGGCTGCCCTGCCAGGTGGGGGAAAAGAGGACAGCAGAGCAAAATGGGGACATCTTGGCAAAGTGGACTGGCTGCTGCTTCTGGGTGTCAGTGGGATCCTGCAGGACGAAGTACAGTTGCTCACGTGGCTCAATGTTGATGTTAACCTGCCCAACTTCAGCTCCTGACTGCTCTGGACTTTTGCACAGTCCAAGCATTTTTCTGTTCCTTTTGGTTTCTTCTCACCTATGAAATGGAGATCACACCGCTTCCCTGTGCCCTGGAGTTTCTGGAGGAACTGGTTGAATAACACTCATAAAAAGGGCTTCGGAAGCACCAGGAGAGAGGCGAAGGAGGACAAGATGTTTTAAGTGGTGTCTGCACTTTCTTAGAAGTCAGTCATGTGGCAGCTTCAGAAACACCTGCGGCGGGCAGCGATGGGGTCGGATGCACAGGACTGGGGTGCAGCGGTGTGAACGGGACATCCCACTGCCCATGCCACACACCCTGCCCTGCGCTCACAGCTTTCCTCCTCAGCCAGACCCTGAGCCTTGAGAGCAGGGCAGCTGCCAGAGCTCCAGCTCCTGCTGCTCCCTGTATTTCTGCACTCAGAGAGGTGTCAGCCACTCTCGAGCAGAATTAAACCCCCTGTGCCCACCCCTGCCCGGCTCAGCCCGGTGGCACCGCGCCGCCGCTGCAGCAGCAACTCGATGCTGAGCCCGGAGGGACCGGGGATAACATTACCGAGGTAAAATATAACAGGAAAAGCTCGCAAATGTCCTTTCAAAACAACAGCGAGTGAGTAATGTCATTGGGCCAGCGGTCAGGAGGGGACAGGGTTTGAAGGTACCCTGAGCCTGCCAAAGGCCGGGCGTGGGACAGGGGCCGGAGCCAATGAGCGCGGCTGGGCAGGAGCCACCCCGCGCCGGGCACCCGCCCGCCCGCGCTCTCACGTTGCAGCTGCCTCTGTTTGTGGACGGCAAAATGTTGTAAGGAGCAGGCAGTGAGAGGCAGCGGCAAATGGGGCTCCTCCGTGTTACGCCATCGCCAGCCCCCCGCCCGGTGGCACTCGCTGCTTGGCGCTCCCCACAAGTGCAGCCCCAGGGGGACCGGCGTGGTGGCCGCTCCCGCTGGGGACCCGGGCAAAGGCGCTGTGTGCTGGCAGGAGCCCCGTGAGCCGGTGGCTGGGTGAGCTGGGGGCAGCTGAAGGGGAAGGTGTCCCCAGGCTGTCCCGGAGCCCTCCCCGTTCATGCAGGCTGCTCGCTGGGGCCCCGCTCCCCGCGGGGCACAGTGGTTGGCAGTGCCATGCCCTGCGTTTCGCTGAGTTTCTCTGCTTGGCTCCTGTCCACGAGCTCTGCTTTCCCCTCCCCGCAGCCCTGCTCGGCACTCGGCTCAGCCTTATCCTTCACCTGAAGTCACGAGCACAGGGACAGAGTGTTGCTTTTCCTCCGCGCTTTCTGTGCCTCATTAGCTGCGTGCACCTGGGAGCTCCTGTCTCCTCCTCCTCCTCCTCAGCCGGGGACAGGAGGGCTCTGTTATGCTCCATGGGCAGCAAGGAGTGGAAGTCTGATGTCCTCTCTGCCACAGCTCTGAGGGACTGGTCTCTGAGGCTGGAGGCGACCTGGGAAACAAAACTGGATTCCGAGGACAGAATGGGTGTGGGTGGGCTCCTGGCTCAGATTCCTTGTCCAGGGAGCAGGGCTGAGCCCCTGGTAATTCAGAGGGTGCCATTCCCGCTCCAGATTCTGTCGGCATCACTGAGGGGTGATGTCCCACTGTGCCAGCAAAGCCCCTCGTGCAGGCACACACGGACACCATGGACACTGTCCCTGTGCTGTGGCAGAGCCCCCCAGGCCCCTCTCCTGAGTGCTCCTGGCAGAGGGTCCCTCCCCACCCTGTGCCACCTTCCAAGCCCTCCGCAGCGCTTTCCCTGGGGCAGAGACTGCTCCAGCTCTGTCCGAGCAGCCCGTGGCCAGCACCGAGGGCTGCACCCGTGCAGGGGGATGCTGCACAGCCTGCCCTGCTCCTCTCCCAGCTACAGCCTCGAGCGTGCCGTGGAGGTAAATCCGCAGGGTTATTGCAGAGAGAACCTGTGAAGAGAGAAATGCGATGGCAAAGGAGCAAGGAGGGGCTTTTGTGGCTGCATTATTGGAACAGATGGGAATTTCCCGGAGCAAGTGGCAGAGCCCAGGCAGCGGAGGGTAGGGAAGGCTCCTGCCCGATGGCTCATGCTGCCCACCAGCTGTGTGGGCTGAGCAGGGGACCAGGATGCCCATTGACTCCTTATGGCATCCTCAGTGACTCATTTGTCCACGGAAGCAGCACACCCACAGCAGCTGAAGCAGCCTGTCCTCCTCCCAGGCTGCTCTGGCACAGCAGGGCCAGCCGGCCCCTTCTGCCTGGGGACGAGAGCCTGGCAGCAGCCCAGGGCATCGGCTCATGCTGTACCTCGCTTCATCTGGGGGAGGAACACGCTGCCAGAGACCCTGCGCTGCTCCTCCTGCCCCGCCTGACACCCCAGCCTGCGGCCCAAGCCTTCCCTTGCTGTTCCAGGGGCGGTGTTCCCCCGTGCTGCCCCAGAGCAGCCTGGCGCTGGGCACCAGCCAGCCGTGGCACCGGTGGGAGCTGCACCATCCAGCACATGTCCCTCCTGCTCACCCTTCCATTCCGGCCGAGCTCGGCTTTTCCGCAGCACTGGCAGCTCTCACACGGTGCTGGCAGTGTCTGTCACAGCCCATCCATGTCACCCCTGGCCTCTTGCTGCCCCACCTGCCTCATCCCTGCCTGTCCAGCTGCCTCCAGCCCTGGGGGTGCTGCCTGGGCTCCCTTCACTGCCTGTCCCTGCCTGGTAGGACAGCACCAGGAGCTGGCGTACCCCCTGTGTCCCCACCATCCTGCTGCCAGTGCTCCCAGGAGGAGTGAGGGGCACTGGGGGGTGGCTGAGACCCAGGCTGGCCTCATCCTGCTCTGCCGGTGGCTCCAAGCAGGGCAACCCCTCCTGCCTCTCCCTGGAGGCTGCTCAGAGTCCGGGTGCATCTCTTCCCCTCTCTGTTGCAACTGCCTCATCCCAGAGGCAGCCGTGATCACCAGAGCAGGTCCTGCTCCTCCTGCACCGGCAGAGCTGGCCAAGGGAGTGAGCAGTGAAGGGAGACGCTTTGGATCCGCAGCGCTGCTGAGCAAGGACTTGCTGTTCCTCAAGCAGCTGTTGCTGGCAGGGATGTCCATGGGCATCTCCCTAGCTCGTGACTCCCCGCCTGCCAGGCTGGCTCCGTCTGTCCCCGGGCATCCATCTCGCAGCACCCCCTCCTCCCCTGTCACCAGCTCTCCTCTGAGCATCCCCCACGGCGACTGCCACCACTGTCCCCAGCTACGGCAGCCCTGGCTGGGCATGAGTGCTGGGAAGGGGCTGCTGCTCGGGTCCTGGCACCCCCTGAGCACAGACACCCCCGCAGCACTTCAGGGAGCTGGGGGCTCAGAGGGGCTGGGTGATGGCGCTGGTGCATCTCCCAGCCCTGAGCAGACATTGCTCTGCTGCTCCTCAGCCCCGTCTCCCCGGGCAGGAGACGCTCCAGCTCCAGCCAGCGCTATAAATAAAACCTCGTTCTTTTATCCCGCCAAAGAGGCTCTCATTGATTTTACCTATTCCTTTTCCTCCCCCCCTGGATCCCTTTGGAATGTGAACTCAGCTGTGGAGGAGCTTGGGGAGCCGCCAGCCCGGTTGGGGAAATGCCACCCCCTCCAGCCCCTCTTCCTGGGAATAGCTGCTCTCCCCGGTTTTCTCTTTCTGAACAGGCGGCACCACTGGAGGAGAAGAAACGAAGCTCCCTGGTGGAAGTTTGCCGGCTGATTATTTATTAATGCCCTGACAGTGCAATCGCCGGCAGCGAGGCAGCCCCTGAGCCCCAGGAGAAGGATAAGGAGGAGGATGGAGAGCTCTGCTGGCGGGGCTTTCTTGCCGAGGAGCTCGGGGTGAGCCGACACCGCTTCCGTCTCCGGCTGCTTTGGTTACCCACGGCTGGGATAAAGGGGACCCATCCCTGAGAGCCTGGGAAGTGCTGAGGGCTGGTCCCAGGGTGGTCCCCGGTCCCCTGTGGGTGATGGCAGCTGTGGGGCTCAGCCCCCCGCAGCACAGGCAGCGTTCGGATGCTGACTTGCTGCAAGCAGCTCTTCTGCACACAGGAGCTCCCCGTGCAGGGATAGCAACAGAAATAATGCAGCAAATCACAGCTCGCTCAGCCTTCCTGGCACTTGAAAGCATCTCGAGAGCTTAAAAAGCTGCAAGATGCTCTCATTCCCATCCTCTCCCTGCTCCTGTGCTTCGGGCCCCCCTTCCCGAGGACGGGGGGGAGCATCAATTTCCCCGGCAACGGGGCCCCGGCTGGGCTCGGCGGGCGCTGCCCGCACGGTGCGGGAGGCAGGGCGGCCTCGTGCTGCCCGAGCGGGGCTGGGGCTGACTCATCGCCGTGCAGGATGCAATTACCACGGCGAGAGCAGGCCCCTGCTGTTCCGCACAGGTATCTGTGTCAGCCAGGGCTATTTCCAGCTCTCCCCGCACTCCCGGCTCCGAAGAGAGGTAAGGAACGCAGCCGCCTCGCTCCTCCGCCTGCCGCAGGGACGGGCACGAGTTTCCCAGGAGCGGCGAGCCCGGGGGGGGGTTTGGATGGTGCATCCCAGCAGCCCCAATTGCACAACTGGGGGAGGAGGGAGCGGTGTGCCACTCACTGCCCACGCACCCCGAGGTGTTCGGGGCGCAGGCTCGGGCTGGCAGAGACCCGAGGCTCGGAGCGATGGCACCGGGCAGGATTTAGGGCCGTTATTATCCGCGGTGCTGGAAAAGCAGCAGCAGGGATGGGATAAAGCAGAGTCTGGGAAATGCTGTGGCCTGGAAAGGCAGGGGAGGGAGCAGGATAGCGGAGTGCAGCAGTGAGCGGCAGCGCCTTTCCCTGCCGGAGCGGATAACCGGGAGCTCGGCGGGTCAGCCACCGTCTCCCATCCGCACACCGAGTGCCTGCCGTGCCCCACTGAGCTGTTAATCCAAACTGCACTCAGACAGAGAGATTTTTGGATTCCCAAAATGTTTGCCTAGGATTTTACCCGTTACTTTCCCCGCTGGTTGCCGTGAGCGGGAAGCGGGGAAATCTCAGGCGCTGGGCACATCTTGGACAAACTCCCAGCAAGGGATGCAGCCCTCCAGCCTCGATCGTGGCAGGGGTTTTACAGCTGGAGCTGTCCCAGCAGGGCAGAGCTGCAGTGCCCATGGCCATGAGCAGCTGAGCCATCACCCCAGAGTTCCTCCTGGATGGGGAGGGTGGCTGCCCCTTCCTGGGAAGCCTGGGTGGGATGAGTCTGCCCAGGGGGAGCAAGCCCAGCCTTGCAGAGCCTTCGGGGGATTTCCCGAGGTGCTGGAGGTTTGCTCATCCTCACCTGGAGGCTGCGGTGTGGGAGAAGCCTCCACATGTGATGCAGATGTGCCTGGCACGGGCCTGCCCAGGATGGTGACACAGTGGATGTGTGACACCGCTGGAGCCCCAGGGTGGCCTGTGTGACAGGGAACACTGCATGGCCCTGAGCAAGAGCTGTGTATAAAAATGTGGGATAATGGAAAAAGGAGGGATGGACACATCCATGGGGCTGGGAGGGCTCTGTGCCTCACATCCCTTTGGTCTTTGCCTGACCTGTGCCCACCGAAACCTGGCCAGAGAAAGGGCGAGGCCACAGCCAGACCTGTGCCCCTGCTCTGGGTGCCAGGCTGAGAACAGCACCCAGCGCCTTCCTCCTTCCCACACCCACCGGCAGAGCCGTCAGCACGGGAGAACTGCTACAGTATTTCCCTGGAAAAATCACATTAATCATCCTCAGCACCGCCTCCCTGGCCTTTGTCACAGTTTAGTGCCCCAGCACCAGCTTTAAAAGCATTATTTATTTTTAATAAAAGCTGATCTAAAGAGCGGCGTTGGCGGGATGATAAAAATAAAAATGCAGTGGTTGTCACAACTGTCAGCATCCCTGGGAACGGGGTCTGGCAGTGCCCGGCTGCCTTCCCCCCCAGCCTCTGTGGCTGCACAGGAAGGGAGGACGCAGCCAGCAGCGCATGCCTTGGGCAGCCTGTGCCAGGAAAGCAGCTTCTGCTCCTTGTTTTACTACGCAGGTGCACTCCTCCAGTCTATTTGTAATTTTCTAAATGTTTAGCAACTTTAATTCCATTTACTGCATGAATAAATGAGCAAATAGGACATATACAAATGCTGGGAAGTAAATTAGCTTTAAGTCCCTTCATTAAAAGAGCTATGTGTTATTAAAACATCTGTGTCGCAATGTGCTGATACCACATTAGCAACAGGAATAAGAAATCCTGTTTATCCCTACGAAACTAGATTTTCAGGGCACGGATCTGGCAGCGTGCTCCGGGGCTGAGGCTGTAAACCACAGTGCCTGGCAGCATCTCTGCTTCCCCAGGGAGCCGGGGAGAGTCACGGGGCTGCATTCCATGTCCCGAGCTCCAGGGCGAGCTGAGAGCTTCATCCCGAGGCTGTCCCTGGAAAAGTCTGTCTCTAGCGTCCAGCCCCACGGCGGGGGAGAGGGAAACCTGGAGGAATTGTGCAGAAAGGATGCAGGAAGGATGCAGGAAGGATGCAGGAAGCACACCTCTCTCACTTCCTGACCATCTCTTCTCTTTCCATCGCTTTTCCGTCCGGCAGACGGGAACAAAGCCTGACCGGAGGCCCTGGGAAGAGCCCATCCCAGCTCCTGCACATCCCTGCGGCCGTGGCTCTGCCTGCTCTGGCCATCTCCACTGGTTTCTCTGCAGAGCAGGACCAGGGGGCTGCACGAGGGCTCCTCACCAGCTCAGGTTTCTCCCTGGCTTTTCCAGAGGAGCTCCATGCGCAGAGCCCCGTGAGCAGCGGGGTTTCAATGCTGCCTGGCCGGGGCAGAGCGCAGCCATGGCCGGGACAAAACAAAACCGGCATTCACGGGCGGTCATTTAAATTCCCAGCAGCTGTTCCCTCCCCGCACGCTCAGGTCTGCCCTCCTTTGCTGTCCATGGGCACTTCCAGGGACTTTTTCCTGACTGGTAGGGGAACAAGCTCACCCAAGACCAGCATCCCTCCTCCTCCTGCTCCTGCCTGATGAAAAGAAACCCCGGTGGGGCAGCACTGCCTGGTTTGGTGGTCGTTTAGGGCCAGCCGGGCGCTGTCCCCTGGCAGGACAACCCCGGTGTCCCGCATGTCCCACAGCCGCTTCCCTGGCTCCAGCTCATCCCCATTTCCTCACGGTGCTGCCTGAGCCCCCGAGGCTGAGCCAGGCTGTGGGGGCGGCTGCCCTGCCTGTCTCCAGCACCTCGGCTGCAGTGGAAAAACCCCCCGGGACACCGGGAGAGCGCTCGGGGATGGGGCTGAGCCCAAGCAGCAGCCGAGCGCGGCTCACACGAGGAAGGAATCGCTCGGGCACATGTCTCGTTCCGGTGGGGTTTAACCCCAGCCCTGCCTCGCCGTGGGGCTGCCGGCACCGGGAGCAGGCAGCGGGGCAGGCAGGGGCACGCCGGGCACGGCTGCCGGAGCCAGCGCTGCGGTTCCCAGCCGGAGCCTGGCAGCCGCTCCGGGGAGCCGCGGGTGAAATGCTGCCTGCAGCCCCAGCGCGCCTGCGAGCGCAAAATGAGTTTAGTGGCCTCGATTTAATTCCCATTTGTACACAGTGGGAAAAAAAAATAAAAAAAATTTTAAAAAGGGAGAAGAAGAGCAGAATCCTGGATCAGAGCTGGGATGGGGAGGCACGAGCCGCAGACACGTGGGAGGAATGAAGTGCCAGGGATGTGCCCTGGGGGAAAGGGGGCTGTGCTGCTGGCAGGGTGGATGAGCAGGGAGAGCAGAGGGGTTGTCACTCCCACTGGATGTGCCCAGTTCGTGTAGCTGGAGCCACCAGCATGAGGGTGCACCAAGCACGGAGCTCCCCCATCCCGGGAAATCCACGGAATGCCAGGGCCAAGCAGGGACAGTGCCCCTGTCCCCTCCTCTCCTCACCCAGCGTGTCCGTGGGGCTGGAGCTGACCCCGCCGAGGGATGGTGGCAGAGGGAAGGTGCCACTTCGAGCCCTCAGGAGCCAGGGCTCCGATTTCAAAAAATAAAGTGAGCTTTTCATCTGTATTTGCTTAGCGAGATAATGACTTTATTTCTGATTTGATGCTCCTGTCCCTGATGACTCAGGCACGGAAAGGGAGAGCTGATAAGAGTGAAGAGGCCCGGCCAGAGGGATGCTGGTGGCTGCTCCGCGCCTGGCATTCCCCACCTGGATCCCTTCCAGGGGATTCCAGAAATGCTGTCAGCTCTGGGAGCGGGGCTGTGGGCACGGGGAGGGCGGCAGCTCGGGGAGCTGAAAGCAGCAGCAGCGACCCCTGATAAGAGCTGGGCTCTGCCCCATTATGGCCGTGGGGAAGGCACCAGAGGAGCACAAGGTATTCCAGCCTTGGCGTGACCTGCCTGGATCACGCTGTGCCTCCGGCCTCATCCCCTTGGGGAGAGACAAATCGGGAGGAGAGGAGCCATTCTCCTTCCCTGACACCCTGAGCTGGAACCTCCCTGCCCACCCCATGCCCCTGGGTGACTGCTGAGGCCTGGTGGGCAGCTGGGAATGCCCCAGCCTGGGGGTTTAATCAGCCCCAGAGCCACCCAGCTCCGTTTCTCCAGCACAAGAAACAAGCTGAAGTGTTTTGCCTGAGGTAACTGGTTTAGACTGGGAGGGCAATCCCAGCCCCTCTGCACCCAGTGCTCCCCAGCCTGAACAAGAAGCTGGGAAAAAGGAACATTTTCTCTGCTGAGGAGGTTTCTCCTCTCCCCCATCGCTTGTTCCAAGTTTGCCAGTCCCACAGAGGCAGGAGCAGAGCTCTGTGCAGCTGGAGGGTTAACATCTCAGCTCTTCCAAATAAATACAAAATGACCCAGTTTCTTTATTTTTCTCTTTTCCCAAAGTCCAAACACCCAAAAAATGAGATGGTAAGTGGAAGCCACAAATAGATTTCGTGTATCCTGGCAGAGCTGGGAGATGAAAGCAGGGAAAGCAGCTCCTGGCTCGCCTGCTCAGACCTGGGAATGGTGCAGCACATCTTGCCAGGGGTCAACAAAGCAGGAGAGGCTTTGGGTCTGATCCCAGCTCAAATCCTCATCCCTGGGGGAGCGGGCTCTTCCCAACCTCTCCCCAGTGCTGCTCCCATCTGCCTTGCTCCAGCTATTAAGGTGAGAGGCAGAACGTGCCCAGCCTTCCACTATTCCTATCACGTCCCATCTGGAGACAGAAATCTGCCTGCTGGCTTCACAATTAAAATTGAAATGATTTGATTATGGGGCTTCATTAGTAAAAACAAACACCAGGCAGCCTCCCTCCCTCTCCCCCCACATCCCCGCCCAGCCGTTCCTCCCTGGGGCTGTTTTAGGTAAATCCCAGCCGGGATGCGGTCGGGATCACAAAAGGCTTCATGTCTGCAGCTCGTAGCTGCCGTCGGGAGCAGCCTGGAAGAGGCAAATTTTAGAGCCACAAAGCCCCTCCTTTGGGCAGAGATGCAGGAACAGCCCCGAGGGCTTGATGGGCTGCATGGAGTGCCCGGCACAGCGAGGACTTGAGGGGGGCAGGACATTTTCCATCCCTCTGGATGCTCACGGACCTCACCAAGGGGTTCCCACAGCCCTCGGGGCTCCTGACTGGATTTCATCCCCTTTATTTCTGGAGTCTTTGCAGTGGGGGGATTTGCACCTCCACACCAGCCTGGCCTTGTCATTGCCCGCTCCTGTTTTCCTTCCCTGCCACTGGCGCATCCCACGGGCAGGGCTGAGTGGGCACGGAGCTGGCACCAAGCAGGCACGGAGCTGGCTGCCCGTGGTGTGTGCAGATGCTCCAGTCCCTAAAGCATTGGCAGTTCTGGGGGAAGTAATTCAATTACCACTCGGGGCGTTGGGAACAGGCTGTGCAGGCTGGGAGAGGAGGAATGCTAATGAAGGAGGGCTCGGGAATGCTGCTGGGTTGGGGTGCACTCGCCCGGCTGCTCCCAGGGCCTGGTTTGCTCCAGCAGTGGCAGGACGAGGGGAATGGTTTCAAACTGACAGAGAGCAGGGTGGGATTATGGATTAGGAAGGAATTGTCCCCTGTGAGGGTGGGGAGGCCCTGGCACAGGGTGCCCAGAGAAGCTGTGGCTGCTCCATCCCTGGCAGTGCCCAAGGCCAGGTTGGATGGGGCTTGAAGCACCCTGGGACAGTGGAAGTGTCCCTGCCATGGCAGGGGTGGTGCTGGGTGACATTTCAGGTCCCTTCCAACCCAAACCATTCCGTGGGATGGCTCCAGGCAGGCGGAGGTGAGGAGGGAATGAAGCAGCCGTTCTGCCTCCCATGCCTGATGTGAGGAGAGAGCTTTGGGATGGCTCTTGACTCGGGGCTGGTGGCCCTTCTGAGGGGCGCTGTGGCCAGGGGTGTCTGTCCCATGCAGGGCTGTGCTCTGGCAGTGGGGTCTGCTCTGGGAATGGGATCTGAGGGGGGAGCTGCCTGCAGGAATGTGCTCCTCGAGTCGGGCTGAGCCACAGGTGGGGCCAGTCCCCTCTGCCTGGGTAAGTGTCACCAAGGCGGTGGCACTGACAGCGTTGCTGTCCTACTCAGGCTTGCCTTGTGGGCTAAATCTTTAACCAGATCAAGGGTTTAACTTTATCAGTAGCTGGAAAAACGTGGCACCACTTCCCTGGGGCAAAGTATCCTGAGCCCTGCGGAAATCCCAGGAGCAACTCCTTTTCCTGGGCCTCATTCAGCAGCTCCTTTGGCATGGGGCACCCTCTGGAGCAGGGAACACCCTGTGCCCCACGCCAGACCTGGGCTCCCAGCCGCTTTCCCCTCCAAAACCAGGATTTGCACAGCCCCGAGGAGCTGGCACTTCCCTGGCAGGGTGTACCCGGTCATGGATTGCCCTCGGGGTGGGCAGTGCAGGGAAGCCACCACCGGGGCAGAGAATTCTGTGTCCCCTCAGGGCAGCCCCCCATGGGCACCACAATCGCCCCGCCAGCCCTGCCAGCTCCTCAGCCCTGGAAAACCTTGCACATCCCCCGGCCGGAGCAGGATGATTGATTATCGTTATTAGAGGTGCAGAGCGGTTTCTGTGCACAGCCAGGTGCTTCAGCAGCAATTCGTCACCCACCGGCGGGGAGGGGACAGGCCGGGCTGTCCCTCTGTCCCTGCCAAGGTGGGAGCTCTCTGCTGCCGCAGGAGGGTCCGAGGCGGCCCCGGGCACGGCCGGATGGAGCCCGATGTGATGGGCAAGGGCAGGGCTCGGGTCTGAGCTGATCCCTGCGCCCCCAGGGCATCCCTGGGAGGAGGAAGAGGGACGGCAGCCCCCAGCCCACGGCAGGGACCCCTCCCCGGTGATGCACCCGCAGCGGTTTGTGCTGTTACTCTCCGTGGGCACAGCGGAGAGGCTGAGAGGGACGGAGGGGACGCTGGGGACCACCCGCAGCCCCCGGCCCCGAGGTGCTGCGGGGCTGTACCAGGCACGGCTGCGGCCCGGGGCTCATCTGGCAGCGCAGCGACAGCGGGACACGGCGGCAGCCGGTGCGGGCGGCGAGGGGGGGCCGTAATGACGGTCCAGCTCAGCAAAGGTAGCAGAGCATGAAAGCAATTTCACACTTTATTAGACAATTCAGGTGCCAGCTGCACCAGCCTGGAGCGAGCGCTGCTGCTCACACCTCCCCTCCTGCTCCGCAGCGCCCGGCTCGCTCTCCGCGGGGCTCAGCCCTTCCTCGGACCCCGGCTGGCACACGAGGGACCAGCAGAGGTGGCCAGGGGCTCAGGCTGCTCCTCGTGGGCCACCTTGCTCCTGCACATGGGCAGGTGGCCGTGAACGGCGCAGCCTGGCAGAGGGGGACAACTCGAGCTCCGTGCCCAAAGCCACTCGGGTTGGCCATGCCCTTCAGCCCAGGGCAGCCACCCTGCTCCTCCTGGCTCCCCCTCCTCTCCTTTCCTGCCCTCTGCCCTTCTGCAGCCCGCGGTGAGGGGACGGGTCCGGGATTAGGAGCCTGGGCTTGGGGCTTGCCTGGCAGCTGCTTTCTCTCACCCCTCTGTGCCCCCGGGGTGCCCCAGCAGAGCACATGGACACCTGGGCACTCAGCCAGCCCCTGCCATCCCCGGGCTCCACCTGGGATGTGCTTTGTGTCCCCGGGGAGCAGCAGCCACGCAGGGCAGAGCCTGAGCTGCCCCGTCCCGCTCCCGGCACGCGGCCGGGCTGGCACCCCGCGCCCTGGGGACACAGCCGCGCGCTGTCACACCCCGCGGGTGGACAATATCCAAACGCCTGCACGTCCAGGATATGAATCAGCCCGGACAGGAGGGCAGCAGCGGCTCCGGGACAACCGGAGCTGCCCCGGAGGCTGCTCCGGCAGCCAGGCTGTGCCGGTGCCAAATTCCATGCGGGCTGGAGGGCAGGTCGCTCCGCTGCCACCTCCAGCTCGGCCCCGGGCACGGCAAAACCCTGGCCTGGCATTCCTGTCCCTGTTTGCACGGCTCTGCTCCCCCGGTGCCAAGCCGTGGCACGGTGGCACCGGGCCAGGGCCGTGCCTAACCTTGACCTGCCCTCCTGGCAGGCAGCCGGCCCTGCCCAGCTGTCCCCCCGTGCCCCCAGCCACGGGCATGTTCCAGCGGCCAGCCCGAGCATTCCTCCCGGGAGAGCCTGTCCTTGACAGCTATTTACAGGCACACTCGTGCCCTTTATCCCCCTTCATGTTTAGGCTGGGAGAGCCTCCTGCCCTCCGGTGACTCCAAGAGGGCACTTCCAGGCTCGGGGCAGCAGCAGCGCCATGAGTTTGGCTGAAATCGCGGCAGACGGGAGGGATGTAGGCACCCATGTCTGCAGTCAGGTACAAGGCTGTGTCCTGGGGACAGAGCCCTGGGGAAGGTCCCCTGGGCAGCCAGGTTGGCAGCAGGACTGGGGGACTGAGAGCCCAGCTCAGCCCTTCGGATCCAGAGCCTGGAGAAGCCACTTGAGCTCATTTCCCTCTTCCTGGCAGGAACCCCCCTCTGCTGGGTGTCCAGTCAATCCTCACCACCCCAGATCTCCCTCAGTGGGAAGAGCAGGGCCCAGGTAGCAGCAATCTCAGTACTCTTGTCCCACTGTCACCTTTAACCCTCGGGAGGGTCTCGGGCACCTGAGGGCTGTGGAGCAGGACCTGCCCAGCTGCTGCCACCGCCTGGCACAGGGCTGATGGCTCCTGCACCCCGCTGGGCTGGCAGGAAGGTGACTCGGGAGGGAAACCCGACCTGGTGTGACTTGATGAGGAACGGAAAAATCCCGAGGAGGGGAGGGGTGAGCCCTAGGGCTGCAGGGTGGGCACACGCAGGCACACAGTCCTGCTCAGTGACCCTCGTCCCCAGCCCACCCGTTTGCCCTTTATGAGGAACCCATCAGCCCTTCCCTGGGCTGGGAGCGTCCCCAGGACACGTCCCCAGCTCTGGCACTGCTGTCCCCTCCCAGGTTTTGTGTGGGTGAGCATTTCCTCGGGGCTTTCAGTGGCACCTGGGCAGAGGGAGCTGCCCCCAGGTGCAGGTACAGAGGAGAGTGAGCTCCACTCTGCCTCAAGCCCCACGTGGGACACACAGAGCAGTGCCCAGGACCTGTCCCTGCCCGCCTGGCACCTGCTCAGGGTTGGGTGAGGACGTGCCAGCCCTGCCCCGCTGCGCAGCCCGCAGCCACACCGGGGAGCCCGCGGGGAGCCCGTGGGTGGCCGGGCGAGCTGCTGCCCCCGAGCAGGGCAGGGCAGGGCACAGTGCCCGGCGTGTCCCCGCTCGCCGGCCGGCACGGGGCTCCTTTGATGCGGGCAGCGCCGGGACAGCCGGGACGACGCCAGGCGGGGGCTGCGCTGCCCACGGCGGGCGAGGGACGGGCAGAGTGCGGTGCCATCGCGGGGGGCTCCTCAAGTCCCCTCTGCCACCATGGCATCACCTCAGCCCCATCGGCATCTCCTAGCAGCGCAGCCACAGGGAAACTGAGGCACGGGGCTGGGACACCTCGGGAATGGCGGGCGGGAAGGAGGGAAGGAGGGAAGGAGGGAAGGAAGGAAGGAGGGAAGGAAGGAGGGAAGGAGAGAGAAAAGGACGGAAGGAGAGAAGAAAGGAGGGAAGGAAGGAGGGAAGGAGTGCTGTCTCAAACCGAGCCCTAAGTCAGGACCGACACGGATTCATTCTCCCAAAAACCTCTTCCACGGGACCTGTGCCACCCCGCCGGGGGTCTGTGCGGGTCGCAGGGGGACGGGGCGCCCCGGGAGTCGCGGCAGTGGGGATCTCTGCCCCCTGAGCGGTGCGCACTCCCCGGGCTGTGCCTCCGCACCAGCGCTCCCAGTACGAGCCGAGCGGGCACTGGGAGCTGGTGCGGGGGTCCCTCTGGCGGCCCCGAGGCGCGGCGCAGCCCGGCGCTGCCACAGGTGCGCGGTGCCAAGGGCTCGGGGACTCAGATGCCCAAAGGCTCGGGGACTCGGGTGTCCAGGTACCCGAATTCTCAGGTGCCCAGTGCCCATCTGCCCAGCGCCCGAGTGCCCAGGTTCTCAGGTACTCAGGTGTTCACTGCCCAAAGTGCCCAGGTGCCCAGTGCTGAGGTGCTCAGTGCCCAGGTGCCCAAGTGCTCAGGTGCCCAGGTGCTCAGGTGCCCAGGTGCCCCATGCCCAGCTGAGGACCCCTCTGCAGCGCTGCACCTTCGCTGCTCACTCCTGCTCTAACCNGTGCCCCAAGTGCCCAGGTGCCCAGTGCTCAGGTGCTCAGTGCCCAGGTGTCCTAAGTGCCCAGCGCCCAAGTGCCCAGGTGCCCAAAGTGCCCAGGTACCCAGGTACTTTAGGTGCTCCTGTGCCCAGGTGCTCAGTGCCCAAGTGCTCAGGTGCCCAGGTGCCCAAGTGCTCAGGTGCCCAAGTGCTCAGTTCCCAGGTGCTCAGTGCCCAGGTGCTCAGTGCCCCAGTGCCCAAGTGCTCAGGTGCCCAGGTGCCCCATGCCCAGCTGAGGACCCCTCTGCAGCGCTGCACCTTTGCTGCTCACTCCTGCTCTAACCAGGGACGCCGCTGCCTCATCACCCCCCGGGGACACTTTTGTCCCTTGCAGGGATTTCAGCAAATCCCTGGATAACCTCAGCCAGCTGCCCTCACTCCCCGGTGCCACTTTGCTCTGTGCCAACATACACACATGGGACACGGCACCCTCACACCTCTCCTCAGACTGAGGCCCTCCAAGCGCCATCCTCATGCCCATGTCACCGGGCCGTGTCCCCCAGGTGCCTCCCACCACCTTCCCAGCCAGGGGCTGTCCCCCTCCAGCATCTCCTGTGAGGCGTCCTTGGTGCCACGCTGGCTGCTCCCATCCTGTGCCCTCGGTGTGGGCCGGCCACGCTCACACGGGCAAGCTCCAGCCTGCGGGGTCCTGCACGGGGACGGTCACCAGGTAGCTGGAGGGCACGTAGCCCCTCTGGCCGTTCACGTCCACCAGGCTCCACTCCGTGCTCCCCTTCTTGTCGTGGGGCTCCAGCACCACCACGGGCTGCCCTGCCTGCAGGGTCACCTCCTGCGGGCTCCTGGCTGCGAAGGAGAAGCCGGCGACCACCTGTGGAAGGAGGGAAGGAGGGAGGAAGCCCATGCTGGAGCTGGGAGTCAAGGGGGGAAGGACATGGTGGGACAGGTAATCCCAAGGGGGCAGCACAGCAGTGCCGTGGATGGAGGGACTGAGCACCCACCCAGGACAGTTCTCCTGCCCTGGCCACCCTGTCCCAGCAAGGAGGACACCTGGAAAAGCAGATCCACCTTCCCACCCTCACAGGGACAGGCATGGAGCTGCTGGGGTTGCTAGGAATGGCCCCGGGTGTGTCCCCCACCCTCACCTGGAATGTTGGGGTGAAGGGGGCCACCTGTGGCCTGGGAGCTTCAGGGGCTGCGTAGGAATGTCTCCTCTCCGTGCCGCTCTCCAGGCACAGGAGCTGCATCACAGACTGCTGGGCTGGCACCGGGCTGTAGGGCCGGAGTTTTGCAGCAGGAACAAACCCTCGGGGACCTGCGGGACATGGACACAGGTCATGTGGCATAGGTAGGACTGGCTGGAGGGGACAGGAATGACCCTTTGGCTGTTGCCTGGCATGGCCCAGCAGCCCTGCTCAAACAGTAGTTTCCAATATCCCATTCCTAGGGGATACCCAGGAGAAATCCCCCCAAAAAAGGCATTCCATATTTTTTTGTGTGCATGGATTCTCCTTTCCCAGCCACGACACTTCACAAGTGCTCCCTTGGGGAATCAGTCAGGAATCAACCAGGACACTGAACCTGGCAGTGATGGCAAAGCTGAGTTTGAGCACAGCCTGGCAGGGAGCAGCCAGGGGACCATGCCCTGCTGTCTCACCCAGGATAAGGAAATGATTCCCGTGAATGTGGCCCCGGTGCCAGGGCAGGGAGGGGCTGCCCGCAGTGCTCACGGTACCTCCAGCATCCACCAGCCACCTGCTGGTGTTGCCCTTGGTGTCGGCGCCCTGCAGCAGAGCCACGATCTGTCCCCTCAGCAAGGTCAGGTCCAAGTCTTTGCTGCCATTGATGTTGCTGGTCACCTGGTAAAGCTTGTCTGGGCCGTGCTTGCTCACGAGGGAAAGGACCTTCCTCTCCTCAGCGGGGGTCAGAGGCTGGCGGGGAGCAAGAGACACGGGAGAATTTGATGAGACACGGGAGACTGAGGCCCTCCACGTGCACAGGCTCTCCTGTCTGCAGGATCACATCCCAGGGACAGGTGAAGAGCAGAAACTCCTCCACGCTCCCTGCTCTGCCCCCAGGTTTGCAGATGAGTGTCCAGAAGCAGCAGAGCTGAGCTGTTTCACCCCTGGTTATCCCCAGCCAGCTGCTCTCAGGGCTTGGGGGAAATACTGTGGCAATCCCCTGGGCCTCTTTCCGAGCCAGCCTCCCCACCAAGGGGGTTTTCTGCCCTGGGAAGCCACAGTCTGATCTGTCTCTTTACCCAGCTGGCCTGAGACACGCCCTGCCCGGTCCCTACCTGTGCCTCAGGGCTCGGTGTGACGGTCTCGAAGGCCTGGCAGAAGGCGCGGAGCTGAGCGCCCGACTGCTGCAGGGAATCTTCCACCACCTTCCAGAAGCTGGGCAGGGCCATGTGGCCATGGGGCAGCTGTGGAGACAGGCTGAGATCAGGGATGGCCCTGGGAGAGCTCCGGGTAGGGGCAGAAGGGAAGCAGGAGGAAGAAAAGGGGTGAGAAAGCAAGAGACCAGACCTGGACACTAAATTCACCTCGCACACGGGGTCAAAGCTGCTCCTCCCTGGCTTTGAGCTGCACCTGATTCTCATCCTGGTCCTGGCTCAGGCCAGGGCTGTGCTCCACCCCAGGGCTTCTGACAGCCCTCACTGTCCACATTTACAAACACCAGAGTCCCAAGCAGAGAGGAGTCCGGGGAGGCACTTCCCAGGGGTGGGGTTGAGGGAGGCTGTGCCCCAGGCCAGGATCTGCCTTTCTCCTCCCTGCCTTGTTGGCACAGAGCTCTCAGCAGCTCAGAGCTCACACTGATCCCTCAGGCAGCAGCACATTAATAAATTACCAACAGTGTCCTTAAAGAGAAAACAGGACAGGTCCTGACAGTGCAGAAGAGAAAATTTGGCTTTCCCCAGGCAGGAGGAGGAGAGATCCTTACCAATGCTCCACAGGGAGCTGTGTGTGTGCAAGGGCAGGCGGGCCACAGCAAACCTGCAGTGCCCTGATGATTGAGAGACCTCCCGAACCTGAAGAAGGCGGGTCTGGCTCAGCTCATGTCCCTGAGGGGTCATGTTGCCCTGAGTTTTGCAGTGTTTCAGTGTTTTTCCTTCTGTAACATTTTCTCATAATCTTTCTGTAAACATAGCCATGGTTTCTTAACAATTATCTATGCTCTTCCTATGTTTATAATTCCAGTATACTAAGTAGAGAAATATGATAAACAAGTACTTTGACCAGTAGATTTAAGAGGTGTTCATTTCTACCTCCAATCCACGGTGATTTGTAAAAACATATAAATAAAGGCAGAGAGTTCCGCTCTCTCTCTCTTTCTGCCCTCTCGGTCTGCTGCCTCGGTGTAGTCTATTATTTAGCTCTCCTTACAGCTCCTTGGCCTAGCCGGCCTGACCCAGTGCTACAGGGTCCCACTCACCTCCTGCAGCTCCTTTTCTGCCTGGTGCAGGACCTGGGCAGCCAAGTCCAGCTGCAGGGCGCTGAAGGAGCGCAGGAGCTGCCCCAGGAGCTGCACGGCCACCTGGTTGAACTGGGGCAGCTCGGCCACCAGCAGGTCGTTGATGGCCAGGTAGGTGTTCATGGCGGCCTCCTCGTCGTAGGTCACGCTGCCCATCTCGCTCTTCCTCTCCTGGATCTCCTCGTAGTCCAGCAGCTTGTCCAGCCGCTTCTTCACCAGCTGCTGGGGCCCCTCCAGCATGTCGGAGAGGCTGCAGAGGGGCTGCCACACCAGCCTGTCCATGCGCTGCTTCTGTCGGGTGAGAGATCCCCAATTCCCACGTGAGCCCCCCAGACAGGACCTGGGGCAGGGGGGAAGAGACTCGGGGACCCAAGAAGGGGCTTGTGGGCAGCACCTGGGACATCTTTCCCTGAGGGCACACAGGATGCCACCCCCACAAACCCTTGGTAGGAGCACTCATGCCCGACACAATTCCAAACCTGTGCTCCATGGAAACTGCTGGGCAGGACTCTTTAGGGCTCAGACCAGTCTCAGCTGCCCAGAGCCCATTTAAGGGCTCTCTGCCCCTGTCTTGGGGTGTTCTGGTCTCCTCCTCTGTCTGATTTTGGGTAGCCCAGCCCCTGGATGCACCCATCAGACAGACACTGCAGCTCATCCCAGCCCTGGAGCTGTTGTAGCTGTGCCTCTGTCCCTGCCCTCCCTTCATTCCCGAATCCTGGAGCTGCTCCCTTGCTTCCTGTGCCAGGGACTGCTGATGGATCCCGGCTCTGCCTGCTAAGCTGGGCTCTGGGGGACAGTGAGGACACCAGGGTCCCCTCATCTCCTGGGTGCCAGCCCCCGCTGTGCCCTGGCAGAGGGTGGGAGAGCTGCAGGAGCAGCGCAGGGAAGGAGCACTCACAAACTCTGGGAAAACGCTGCTCCGGAGGCTCTCCGAGAGGCGGCGATACTGCCGGGCGGGTCCCTCGTCCACCTGCAGGTCACACTGGTGTGGGGTGGGCAGCAGGAATGCCTGCAAGGGAGGAACCATCATGCCTTTGCCTCCTTCCCATTCCTGTATGGGGGGAATCTTCTCCTGCAAGGTCCTTCCAGCCCGGGAATTGCTGCTGAACCCTCAGCCATTTCCTGAGGCTTTCCTGGTGATGCTGTGTCTGGGGATTGCAATGTTTTGCCATCCCTCAGATTTTCATTTCCCTCAGATGCCCCAAGGGATTTCCATGAGAATATTGTAGCAGCTGCTGACCCAGGTGATTTCAGAACAGAAATTTGTTGTCAGGGCTGATCTGGGGACATTTCTACCTTATACACATTATTACAGCGAGAATTCCCAGGCTGAACAACACCCGGCCTTTTCAATCATTTAAGACCTTGAAATAATAACTTTAAGGACAGATTACTCTCGAATCACACCAGCTCAGACAGTGCTGTCAGAGCCTCAGCTTTGGTTTAAGCTCCCCTGGACCTGAGCAATCCTCGGATGTTGTGCAGCTCCCTGACACATCAGCACGCTTCAGCTGAGCTGCAAATCCCCGAACACCCCAACAGCCACCAGCTTGCCCAGCGCCTGAGAGTATTCCACAATCCCAAGGAACAGCTCCTGGGGCCTGCATGGGGCCAATATCTGGTCAAGGTTTTACCTCTAAATGGCCCAGGTAGGACGCCATGTTCTCCTTCAGCGTGGCCACGCTGGATGCCACGCACTGGAACTTCTCCTCCAGGTCGTCGTATTCCTTGTCCTCCGTCTGCAAGGCAAGGGGCAGCTTGTCACCACCCGGGGCAGGGCTGATGCCCATCCCTGGGGGCTGAAACAGCAGCCAGGAACTCACAGGGCTGGGGACACGCAGGAGAGAGCCTGAGGGGCTCCATGAATCTGGAAAGGGGTCAAAATATCGGTGCAGGCAGCAGCAAAGCTTTTGGTGTGGTTGTGGTGCTGGGGAACACTGGGGTGTCTTCACTTTTGCTGGGGGCACAGGGATCCTGCAGGTCCTTTGGGGGACAAAGTGGTGCCCTGCAATGCTCTGGGGTGGGAGTGAGGGATGTCCCTGCACCCCTGCCACCCCACTGCTCCTTGGGATGATGGAGGACCAGAGGCAGCTTCAGCCACCTCACCCCACTCTGTGCTGGCCCCGTGCTCCCCATTCCGCTATAGAGGCACTTCAGGAGCTGCAAAAAGCCCCAGGAAGGACCCAAGGAGGGGCAGCAGGTGTTGGGGTGCAGGCAGGGGTGAGGGCTGCCCACCTTGGCCACGATGCCGGCCTCGTGCATGAGGAGGCGGCTGAGGCGCGTGGTTTTCTTGGCGATGGAGTGGGTGTTGAGGCGCGCCAGGCGGTCCCGCAGCGTCAGGTGCTCGGCCTTGTTGTATTTGGTCGCTGCCTCGGGTGGGAGGACACAAAACAGGGGGGAGAAAAGATCAGAAGACGAGACTTCGTGGCTGAGCAGGCAAGGAAGGTGAGCAGCACAGGGGTTGATCAACAGGATAAGCAGAAGCCACATCAGAGAAGGAGAGGACGAGGAAAACCCAAAAGAAGGGTGAGCTCCCATCTGTGGGGAGCCTGATTTCTCCTGTCCCAAGGGCAGGACTGTTATTCCCTGTTCCCTAGCCCCAGGAATGTGGACAGACTGGTTTTGTCCTCAGCCCCCCTGTGCCACCCTGCTCCTGCAGCCTTCAGGTCTTGCCCAGAGTGGCATTTACAGGACCAGTGCAGTTCCAGGAGTCTGTGGCTCCACCAAGTGGAAATAAGTGGAGGGCAGGAGAGCTTTGAACTGATTTCAGCAGGAATTAGTGCCCAGGGGACAGCTGGGGTTGGGCTGGGTGCTATGCCCCCCACCTGCACCAAGCCCCCGGCCACTCACCCACTTCCCTGCGCCGTTTGTACTCGTTGATGTTGGCATTGACCTGGGCCATGGCACGAGCCGCTGCCTGCAGGGCTGAGTGGGCTCTGGCACTGCTCGGGGTGTTCTCCAGGATCTTCCCCAGCAGCAGAGGGTATTTGGTGACCCTCTGCACCGGCATCACCAGGAAGAAGCTGAGGTCTGAGGTGCCCGTGTGAGGCCTGGCGGAGAGGGGAATTGCTCAGGGTTGGTGTGGAGTGCTGCCTTCCTGCCCTGCTGCTCTCCACGGCTCCTCGGGGAGTGTTTTGGGGAGAGAGAAGCCCAGAAGTCATGGGGCATTGCTGGCTGTGAACCCTGCTCCCCTCCAGCTGCAGGGGGACACTGTCCCTGCCAGCCTGAGGACAGTGCCAGCCCTGGGAGGGTGTCCTGCCTCCCCGGACAGTGCTGTGCTTGTCCAGCCGTGGTACACGGGATCGGTGCCTGCTCTGTGGGCAGCAGGGAGGGAGGGTGTTGGCAGAGTCTCCCTTTCCACCCACAGGAAAATTGTCTCTTTTGTGGCAATCACATCACCTGTGCCCTAAGAAACCCCTGCCAGGAGCTCCTCCACTGCCACTCCTGCTGTGCCCGGCTCTGACCGTGTTTGTGACGTCCCTGATAGCTCAGAAGGGGTCTGGCAGCTCCCCCAGGGCCAGCCTGTGCCTCTCTGGTCACTCTGGGGACTGGGGAGGCAGCAGCTGTGGATGTCACCTATCCCTTATTTTGGGATCCACCATAACAGATATGAACCAAGTGTCCAGGACAGGCTGCCAGGGATTGCACCAGGAAATGCCACAAAGGTGGTGGCTGTGATACAACACCCAGCCTGGTGACACGGATCCATGCAGGCAGCTTGTCCAGAGAGGAGAAGGGCAAGGCCAGGATGGGAAACAGGGACAGGGAGGTGGTGGCTCAGCAGCAGGGACCTACACGGTGGCATTCAGGGTGTCCAGGATCTCCTCCTGCAGCCGGGGCTCCCTGCGGTAGCTCTCCACCAGCTGCAGGGCATGGTCGTAGCTGGCACAGTAGATCTTGTAGACAGTCTCCAGCTCTTCCTTGAACTCCTGGAACAGGGTGCCTGGGGAAGGAGAGCGAGGCTGGAGAGGAGGGTCCTGCCCCCATGGGCTCAGAGAGGGCAGGGGTTCGTCCCCAACCAGCTCAGCAATGCCAGCCGAGCGTGCCAGGGCTCTGCCTCTGCCCCCGGGCACCCCGCTGAGCTGGGTCTGGCGTGTCCCCAGCATGTCTGCAGGCAGCCCCGCGGGGTGGACACTGGTGTGGTGGCACCAGAGCTTCTCAGAGCCAAGGCAGGGGCAGGAGGCATCAGGGCAGGGGTCTGGGCTCGCACACCCCCTCACAGGGGTGGGCACGGGGCAGCCATCGGCACTGCACCACTTACTGATGTAGAGCAGCTGCTCCTCCTGCCCCTGGCCGGCCGTGGCCTCAAGACCCTTCAGGAAGCGCCTGGAGACGTGGAGGATGTCGTCGGTGTTAGAGAAGAGTCCTTCCAGGTCAAGCTCGGGCAGCTGAAGGGAACAGAGATGCCCCAGGCTAAGTCAAATGCATCAGAGATGTCCCACGTGCTTCAGAGGCACTCCTGGTGAGCTTCCCTCTGCCCCAGGGGACAGGCTGTGGGAATGCTGAGCCCTGTCTGTGCTCCCAGGCAGGACAGGGTTAAAGTCACAGGATGGCTGCACTGGGTCACACCCAATGTCCACCCAACCCCAGAGCTTGGCTGGTCAGGGGGAGCACAGGCAGGTGGAAGGTGGGCACACGGTGACCTCCCTGCACTGATCTGGGCATCTCAGAGCTCTGGAGAGATTCACCCTGCAGTCCCCAGCCCCTGGGCAGGGGGAGGTGCCCTGTGTCACCTGCTTCTTCTGGAGGTGTGCCCGGATGTCGGACACGCAGAGCTGGATGTTGTGCACGTAGCTGGCCTCGGTGGTGATGAGCTCCTCCACGGCCAGGCGCTGGCTCAGCTCCATCCTGTCGCAGGGCATCTCCTCATAGACGGCCTCCTCAGCCTCTGCTGCGTCCTCAGCGTCGGGCTCGGCACTCGCCATCTCAGCAGGACACTGCAGGGTGACAAACACAGCCCTGGGACTGCTGCTCAGTGCCCAGCTCAGTGCCCGTGCTGCCTCCCCTGTGCCCATGGCACCCACAGCACATCCCCAGGGACACTCAGCCCGTCTGCGTTTACAAACACGGCACGGATGAGACTCCAAAACCATGAAACCATCCAGTGCTGTGAGGCAGGAGCGGGCTGGCTGCAGACACCCACGTGTGGCACGCAGGGACTTGCCACACACACATGTGCCCACGCTCTGGTGACCACGTGTGGGGCTGGGGTGCAGGCAAGGGGGCCCCAGGGTGAGAGCAGGGGCCTGGCAGCTGCCACCCAGCAGTGGGAATGGGCAGGGACGGGTCCCCACGGGCAGAGCAGGGTTTGCCACCTCCAGCTCCTTGCTGCCAGGGCCAGTTGTTCCCTCCCTGCCCTGGCTGTCAGTGCCTGGCACTTAGCCTGGCGTTCAAGGGTCCTGTTCAGAGTACAAAGAGTGGCTCTGCAGTGCTCGAACAAGAGATGTTTCTGTGACAGCCAGAGCTGCTTCAAAAGCCACTGGGATGGGGGGGAGAAGTGGGCAGAGCTGCTGACGCTTCTGCCAGAGGCACGGGCAGCCCCTGGTACGCAACACCATCGCCCTGCGTGGCACCGCACACTCCCCTCTCTGCCGTGGGAAATCTGAGCTGATCCCTGACGTGTTCTTCTCAGGAAATGTGCTTTGCTCTGGCTGATACCAGGGAGGATGGAGCAGCTCCCAGAGCATCACAAACAGCGCTCGGTTCCCAGCAGGAAGGCCTTGGGAGAGAGGCGTGGCACAGCCCACACCACCGGCACAGGCACCGATCCAGACACGGGCCGGGGGCAGGAATGCTGCCTGGCCTCCCGCCTGCCTGCGGAGGAGGAGGTGAAGAGCACAGGCAAGGCAGAGGTGGCCTGGCAGGATAAAAACCAGATGGCACAAGCAGCGGCACAGACTTTGCCCTGCCCTACCCGACCAGCCAGTGCCAACCCCCACAGCGGGATTGCAGCATTCCAGGTGCCCACTCGGGAGGCTGCAGCCCCTCTCCCCATTCCCACTGCGTCCAGCTCACAGTGGCTGATGCAGCTGGAGCCGTGGGCAGGGCAATGTCCCCTCCTGGCACACGCCCGCTGCTGCGCTGGAGGAGAGCTGGGCTTGGCACTGCACGTGGAGTGGATGGCATTGGACCTCTGACAGGGATATGTCACCCTGCCAGCTGTCACCCCTGCCCTCTGCCACTTGGGTGCATCCCCTGCCCGTGCCTGCTGTGGGCCATGGGGAGTAGGAGACTTTTCTGCAGCCCTCTGGGTGCTTCCAAGGTGTCCAGGCCTGGATTCCCATCACGGTCTGTAGGACAAACTCAGTGTCCTCGGCCTGGGGTGACAGCAAAACCCCAATTCAGGAAAGTCCCGATCTGAGACACCCCCCGAGCCCTGGAGGGGTGCCCAGGGCATGCCAATATTAGGGTGTCCCTGCTCCCTGCAGCAGCATCCCCAGAGCCCACAGCTGCTCTGGGGGGGGGTTCCCCAGGCGGGGGAAACCTCATTTCCTCCCCGCACCCCCCTGGCCTGAGACATCTGTGGGACAAGGGAACGGTACAAAACTGAACCGCAGCGTTTCTGGGCAGCGTTGGAGCAGGCACACAGCGCAGGAGCAGGTTTCGTTTTCCCAGCCCCCCCTCCCGGGCAGCTTCCCGCATCTGAGCTGTCACTGCTGCCTCGGCGGCTGCCGGCATCCCTGTCCGTGACAAGGGTGTTCCGAATATCCCTGTCCGTACCGGGGGGCTCCGGGAATCCATGTCCTTAACACTGGGATTCCAAACATCCCTGTCCATAACGGGGGGGCTCTGAGCATCCCTGTCCCTAAGGGGGGCTCCGCACATCCCTGTCCGTNCATCCCTGTCCATAACACTGGGATTCCGAACATCCCTGTCCGTAACGGGGGCGCTCCGAGAATCCCTGTCCTTAGGTTCCGGACATCAATGTCCATAACGAGGGGACTCTGAGCATCCCTGTCCCTAAGGGGGGCTCCGCACATCCCTGTCCGTGACGCGGAGGCTCCGCACATCCCTGTCCGTGACGCAGACACCGGTTCGGCCCCCCGACACCCGCGCACAGGGGTCGCCAGCTCCGGCCCGCACTCCCACCGCGCCCCAGCGGTGTCACCCCCGGTCCCCGCCCGGC
>VYZT01011145.1:178886-193577 GCA_013400735.1 Pomatostomus ruficeps
GGGGGCTGGCGGCCGGCCCGGCTGGCACCGGCTGTCCCCGAGCGCGCCGCCCCCGCCGGCACGGGCAGCCGGGACGGGCTCCCGTCCGCCAGAGCTGCTCATCACCCGGTCTGTGGCGGCCCCCGGCTGCCACCCTCGCTCTGTCCCCCGGTCCATCTAACCCCCGGGGCGCTGTGCCGGCTGCAGCTGCGGATGGAGAGCGGGGGACGCACCGGAGAGCGGGGGACAGGGGACACACCGGGACACATCGGAAAGAGGGGGACACACCCGGAGAGCAGGGGACACGCCGGGACACATCGGAGAGCGGGGGACACACCGGGAGAGAAGGGGACGCACTGGAGAACAGGGGACGCAGAGGAGAGCAGGGGACACACCGGGACACATCGGAAAGCGGGGGCCACACCCGGAGAGCTGGGGACACACCGGAGAGCAGGGGACACGCCGGGACACATCGGAGAGCGGGGGACACACCGGGAGAGAAGGGGACGCACTGGAGAACAGGGGACGCAGAGGAGAGCAGGGGACACACCGGGAGAGCGGGGGACACACTGGAGAACCGGGGACACAATGGAGAGCAAGGCACACACCGGAGAGCCGGGGACACAGCGGAAAGCAGGGGACACACCAGAGAGCAAGGGACACACTGGAGAGCAGGGGACAAACCGCCTCGCCCCGCCACGAATAACAGGGACAGGTCCCCCGAGTGTCCCCAGCTCCGAGGTACAGCCCCGGTGATGCCCTGGCGCTCCCACAGCCCACCCACAAACGGGATTCCCGCCGCGTTATCCCAAGGTCAGGCATGTCCCCAGCACTGCCCCTCTGCTCTGCCGTCCCTTACCAGCCGCTCAGCCCCGGGAATGGGCACAGAGAAAACAGAAATGAAAATATAACCGGGGAAGTCGTTGCCAAGGTTAGGGCATGGGGAGTCAGTGGCTACTTGGCACGAAGTTTTTGGGGTTTTTTTTGGTGAGGTGTTTGCATCCTTATAAACAAGCCATTGAGAAGAGAGAGGCCGATCCCCTGTCCTGACCACAGGGAGGGGATGGCAGCACCGGGGTTTTTCCAGGCTGACCCGCGGTGTGCAGAAAGTGTCACTGTGAAAAGGACTCCGAGTTTTCCAGTGACTCATGCAGGGCACAGGCAGCGTCTGTGACAGGATCCAAAATTCCCCAGGGGCCAGGACAAGCTCTCTGGCACTTCCAGCCCTTCCCTCTGGGACCCTTTCCAGGGCTGGACAGGGCAGCAGGGGAACCCATATGAACCTGCTCCACTGGCTCCACCCAGTGCCACAAAGGCCACCCTGTTCTCTGCCTGCATCCCATCCTGTCCCCCTGCCTGCATCCCGTCCTGCCCACTGAGAGGCTGGGGGCAGATCTTGGGGCCCCAAGCAAAGACCAGGACACTGGCTGGGGTAAAGCCACCCCGGGAGGGTCATTCCCAGGCTGTTGTGCCATACGGGCTTTGGGAGTGACACGGCCACAGGAGGGACCCACCCAGGGTTGGGCAGTGAGGGCATTACCTGGCCGTGGCCTTGGGCACACAGATGTCCTTCCTGCCTCACAGGTGGCAGCAGGGCTTCAGTCCTTGCCCAGGTGTTTTCTGAAGCAGTAAAAGCCCCTTTGGGCTGGCATTGCTCCAGCATCAGGAGCTCTCAGCTCCATCCTTACTGCCACATCCAGCAAAGCCATGGAGACCCATCACAGCTGCTCTGCTCCCATCCACACACTGGGGATGGTCCAGGACAGGACCAAGCTCCAGGGGCTGCTGAGGGAATCCCGGCAGGGCAGCGCTCCCTCCTCCCGCAGCACCTTCATCCCACTGGTGCTGCCCAGCATCCCCAGCCCCTCCCCGGCCAGCTCACACCACGGCTGTTCCCCCAGGCATATTTCCCATTCCAGTCCGGTTTTTCAGAGGCTGGATAGTCTGGCTCCGGCGAGTTGCTTGCAGGATGGGCTTGTCCTCCTTCCTGAACAGCTCCTGCCCTCAGCACAAGCTGTTTCCTTCCTGCCCTGCCGCTGGCACCCCGCACACCTCCCCTCCAGCCCTGGGCTGGGGCTGCGGCTGCACCCGCCTCACCTGGGTGGCTCAGCGAGCACCGGGAGCAGTGGGACAGTGCTGTCACCACTCCAGGGCTCCCCAGAAGGTGTCCGAGCAGGCTGGCTGCCCCGGCCCGGCTCTCCTTACACGAGGAAAACAAACAGGCGCCGGCCGGTCGAGCACGAGTGTTTGTGTCCCAGGGCTGTGCCCGGGTGAAGCCGAGCTGGAGTGTTCCAGCAGGGCGGGCTGGCCCCTGGCACCCTGCCGGGTGTGCCCCAACCCTGCCAACACAAACCTGGCAAGCCGTGGCGGGGAGTGGGATCTCCTGTGGGATCCCATGTGGGATCCTGTGTGGGGTTGGGGAGGGAGGCAGGACTGGCTTGTCCCGCAGCAGAGCCAATTTATGCAATCCCATGACAAAACTTTATCCCAGAGCAAGGGTGAGCCACCTCCGCAGCATTGCCCAGCCCTCTTCACACCCACTGCCACAGCAGGAGCGCTCTACCTGCCCTTTTCAGGGGGTATTTAAGGAAAAAAACACCCCCACGTGGCTGGTGGGACTCGATCTCCTGTGACAGCCCTTGAGTGATGAGCACAGCCTCAGTCCGGGGCTGGAGAAGCACCTGATGATGGTTCTGTGCTCTGGCTCAAAATAGGATGTGGTGAAAGCCTCAGGGAGAGGGAGGTGGATGGGAGGCAGGAACATTTGGCTACCCAGGCAGAAGGCACCACCTCACCCTGGGAAGGGGTGATTTCTACCCTACATCTCACCCTGGACTTGCTGGTTTTTGCTGTTTTGCCTTTTCCCAGCTACTCCAAACGTTAACGCTCAGGATATTGGGATGAAAGCTAAAGCCATCAGGGGGCTCTCTGCGAACGCTCCAGACAAGCTTCGAGTCAAACAGGGCTCGCTCAGAAAACAAACACAGCTCCCAGCCATGCAAAGCACCACGGTTCAGGCTCTGCCTAATAACAGCAGGCAGGGGTTCCTCTCCCAGCAGCAGCTTTGCACAGGAAAGTTACATTTCCTCCGTTTAATCTCTTCCATTATTACTGTTCTTTGGGTTTCTTTCCCGTCGAGAAAGGACTCGGTGACCACAGGCTGTTATCGGCCATTCATGATGGAAAGGAAAACACGGGGAGAAAAACAGCGGCTCAAGAATGTGCTCCCAGGTGCGTCCTAATCGCAGAACTTCCTCCCACACGGCAGGGCTCGGAAGTGGACTTTGCCTGCAGCCCCGCTGCCTGTGTGTGCTGGGCAAGGCAGCTCCAGCCACCAGGAAGGAGGAAAAACCCTGTGAAATTAAAGGTTCTCATTCTGCTGAGCTTGCCATCAGCATGAGCAGCTCCAGAAAAACCAGAGAGATGTCATTCCTTCCTCTTCCTGCTTCCTGTCCCAGCTAATGTGCTTAAGGGGGAAGGAGGGCTGTGCTGCCTGCTCGGGATAATCCCATCCAGGTACTCGGCCAGGGCTCCGGGCAGGTGGAAACGCTGTCAGCTCCGGCTCCAGCCACATGCCTGCAGCACGAGGCAGAGCACAGCCTAAAAATAAGCCGATAGGATTTGATCCAGGCAGAGGAAGTGAAGAGTCAGCTCTTTATTCCCAAGAGGGTTATTTATGGGCCTCCTTCATGGAGGAGGCTGCAGCCCCTCTTGGCCTCTCTGCAGCAGCACAAGCCTCCTGTGTCCAGGGTTTTGGGGTCGAAGCTTCACGTCCGCCAGCCTCTGGGGTCCTTCCCTCTCTCCTCTGCCCTCTTCCTTGCCTTGCTTTTCCTACCCCAAGATCCCCGTTTCCCTCACAGGGCTGGTGACTCTGGGCCTTTCACCCATTTGTCCCTAGTCCCTGTTGCCAGCTGAGCCAGCTGGTGGTGACAACAGCTCGAGGAGAAAGCCAGAGGCTTCTGAGGGTGCTGGATTCCGAGATATCCACGTTTCTGCCCAGACAGAGGAGCCTGCTCTCTCAGGGCCAGCGTGGAGGAGGCAGAGGTGTGCACAGTCCACGGGCACCTGGGCAGGAATGCAGGGAGGGATGGAGGAGTCTGCAGTGTCCTGCAGCTCTGGCAGGAAGGACAGAGGTCCCCAGGCCAGTCCAGCCAGAGACAGAGCCACCCACACCCACCACGGGGCAGTGCCAGGGACAACACTCCTTGCCCAAAGCATCCCACAGGATACCCCTCTGAGGGCCTTCTGCCTGCAGCAAGGAGGTAACAAGATGTGAGAAAAGTAAGAAGAGTTCAGAAAATTCTGGTGGTTTCTGCTGATTACTCATTTCCACTGATCCAACCAACATCTCCTCCCTTGCCTGACTTTGTCGGATTTCTGCTCCTGCCGCGTCATCACAACCACCCACCTTCGGAGCGGGAGCTCCACGTGAGCTGCTCCTCCTCCTCCCTGTGGGTACCCCGGGCACCCCCTGCCCACCGCCTCCCCCGGGTGCTGCCGCTCTCCTGCGCAAGGCGAGGGCGGAGAAGCCAAGCAGAGACGCATCCCATCAAGAGTCACCTTCTCGCTTGGGATCAGCCACCTCTGGAGACCCAGCAGCTCTTTCAGGCAAATTCCTGCAGGAGTGGATATTCTGGAGTCACAGCAGCAGCTGCTGCCTGCGCAGGAGGAGCTGCAGGAGCTGACTTCTCTTGCTTCAGAGAGAAAATAGGGGTGGCAGGGAGGCGAGAGCCCCTCCAAGCTGCCAAGTCCCTGTGCAATCTCCCCGTCCCTTTTTCCACTGACGTGCCCAGGAACGCCTGTGCCGTGACAGGGCTCGTGTCTCTGCCACAGCCAGGTGGGACAGCTGTCCCCTGAGAGAGTCACTGGGTGCTCGTTTCACTGCTGGAGGCACAAACCCAGCCCAGGAGCTCAGCTGGGTCTCACAGCACGGGGAGGACACCTAAAGCAAAGAGCTCGCAGGTCACCAGCTCCAGGCTCTGCTGGGAAGGAGGGCAGGGCTGGGCAGCCCTGAGCTTTGTGCTACAGGCTGACCAAGAGATTTTCATAGGAGCAGCCCAATGCCTGGGTCCCCCTTCATTTTTTTTTTGAGAAATAATCACCAGAGGCTTCGGAGAGCTGGGACTGGTGGGGCTGCCAGACGCCAAGGCCGAGAAGACAGGGAGAAGTGGCTGAACAAAGCCAGAAGGGATGAAAAGAGGTTGAGGTGGAAGGAGAGCTCCAGAGGCCCCTGGAGCCTCAGGAGCTGCAGCAGAGAGGCTGCGGGGCCAGCTCCTGGTGTTGCCCACACGTCCTCCTCTCCCCACGTCATAGCAAGGGGGATGTTTCACCGGGGAGGAGTTTGTTGTGGAAAAATCCCAGCAGCTCATAGCGTGGGACATAAAATGATGGCCAGGAATCCCCGGTCGGGTGGCACTGAGGTCTGGCAGCTCAGCCTGGGTGCCAGGTACAGCTCAGGACCCCCATACCTGTGGGGTTATCCCAGCTCTGGTGATGTGGAGCTTCCTGCCGAAGCGAGAGCAGAGCTCCCCTGTGTGTCAGCAGCCATTGCTTCATCGTCTTCCCTCCAGCCACGCGATGACTGCAGTGTCAGAGGGATGTCTCCATTATTAATGAGCCTCCATTATTAATGAGATTCCAGCTCCTGCAGCTGCCCTGACTCACCAGCCCACGCCCCAGCTCCAGGTCTCCACCCGAGGCCACGCCGGTGACAGCCACCAACCTGGACACCCTCTGCCGAGCCTGGCTCCTGCCCTTGGCCAAGGGGGATCACGGGGCCGTCCTGCAAGGATTGGGGAAGGAAACCTGGTTTGTGAGACGTCCGGCCAGGCCTCCACCAGAGCCCCTCAGGGACACGGGAGGGAGAGAGGAAAAATCTGCCAGGCAGAGCTGTTGTTGCAGGCAGGAAAGGAAGGGCTGAAATAAAGCGTTTGTTTGCACAGCTAAGGGATGTCACCTGTGGGGAGCCATTGAGCGTGTCCCCAGATTATCTGGAAAAGGGCAGGGCCAGCAGAGTGACCACGTTTGGCACCAGCACTGAGCTCTTCACAAGCAGCTGCTGGGTCCATGTCCCTGAGCAGTGGGACTGCAAGGCAGCCAAGGGAACTCAGGAAAAAGCAGGGAAAACACACAAAAACCAGTCCCAGCACTGGCAGCCCAGTGATAGACGCTGACTGGTGCATCCCCTTCCAGGAAGGGAATCCTGGGGGTCGTGCTGAATGGTGCCTCCAAAATGCCTGGAGCGGAGAAAGCAGAAAGTTGGATGTTGGCGGTGAGCAGGGAAGAAGCAGAGGATGAGAAAGGAAGCACTGGCACTGAGTGAGCTGGGGATGTGCCCACGCTGAGGATGCTGCCTGCAGCTCTCGCCGCTTCCTCATCTCCAGAGGGATGTGGAAGAGGCTCAGGGAAGGGAAGCAGGAATGCCGCAAGCTCTGCAGCAGCCTCAGCACAAGAAATGGCACCGTGGTCAGAGGAGGGATGAGGAAGAGGGGTGTGACATGGATCTGCCCTGCCCTGGGAGGCGGGTGAGGGCGTGGAGGGGGAATTACTCACCCGCTCTGCCGCTGCAGGAGCACCAGCTCCCAACGAAACTACCTGGAGGGAAGTTTGGAACAAGGAAAAGGAAGTGGTTCTGGGTGCAATGTGTAGTTAAACCATGGAGCTGCTCACCACAGGACGTGACAGATGCAAAGCACTTAAACAGGAACTGGATGAATTCATGGAAGAAAAATCCTTTGGGTTATTAAACACAAAGCACCTCCACCTCTTCCTTGAGGCTGGGGGTCTGGGGGGAGCTCGGGGGCTATTCTTGGGACAGGAGCACTGTAAACATCTGCTGCGGGCCACAGCTGGAGCCCGAGGCTGGGTGAGATGTCACACGGCTCTCACAGGTTGTCCTGAGATGGAGCCACAGAGCAGGAGCTCCCTGGGAACGTGGCACACCACATCCTCACCCAGGAATGCTGTCACCTGCTGCACCCCACGGCCACAGCAGGTCCACCCTTGTGTGAACACAGAACACTCATTTCTTCCCTCCCGGACTGAGACCTTTTATTTGTTTCCTTGCAGAGGAGGAAAATTGAAATGTCTGAATTTTCTTGAGAAGCTTCAAAATGAAAAATCACCTCATGAGAGGTGGGATGCCAGTCCCCGGAGAGTGGCTCCATCCACTCAGGGATTGCTGTGGGGAGCCACTGCTCGGCCACCACACACTGTGGGCACTCTGTGTCCCCCTGTAGGCAGTCACAGGACACCTTGGGACAGCACAGGACTCCTCACTTAGGAGGGAGGTGATGAGTCTTGTGCCTGAGTCACAGCAGATTCTCCTCTGCTCCCCAGGTACCTGTGGGGTTTGGACTGGGCCAGCAGCACCGTGATCGGGGTGAGGTGTCCTTGCTGGGTGACATTTCTGTGCCAGGCATCAGCCACCACCTCTCAGAGCCGCAGGAGCTGCTCAGGAAGGAGTGTGGGTACGAGGGCTCCTGCAGTGACAAGTAACACCGTGTGTTTTCAGCCAGTCTCAGTGCCAGCAAGGCCAGGCACAGGGCAGTGACCAGCAGAGCTGTGTCCCCATCATGCAGCCACTCTGCAGCTAAATCTGCTCCCTCCAGCTGGTCCCTGCCAGGACCTGCTCCCCGTTAGCAGAGAACGATGCAGAAGGAGCCTGTGCCATGTGTGCTGGAGCTGCAGTCAGTTCAGAGCTGAAGGGAGGTTCGTCCTTAGCTGGTGCTGCTCCCAGATTTGCATTCCAGGTGTCCATGGAGCACCCTGCTCTCCACGGCACCCAGCTGCTTCCCAGGGCTGTCCCTCTGAGCAGCAGCTCAGCCTTGTGGCACAGAGCCCCAGCACAGCTGTCCCCACAGGGTCCCAGAGGCGCCCAGCTCTGGGGCTGGAGCTGCAGTGTCCCTGTCTGGTCTGAGCTGCCCACAAGACCCCACAGAACCACTCCTGGGGTGCCTGAACATTGCCTGCAGTGTCCAACACGGACAAGAGCTGCAAACCACGGCTCTGCTCTGTGCTGAGCTGCTGATCATCGGTGCTGAGATGAGCTGAGGGCGCGGCAGTGAAGGAGCCCTGCACAGAGCTCATCCCCAAGCACATCCAGGCGGGACAGCCCGTTCCCTCTTCATCTGCTTGTTCTGCTCCTCAGTGGGAAGTGGGACCCGCCTGTCCTGGCTGCTGCTCCGGAGGGGACGCGGGGCAGGGCCCTGTGCATCAAGGGGATTCGCTGGTGATATTTCCAGTGCTTTGCTGACAATGACATGTGATGAGCCTTTCCCCTTATCTGGCACTTTCCAGCCCTGTGCTCTTCCCAAACGCAAACGAGCTCGTGATGATCTTTGGAGGAGGGGAGAGGAAAAATTCAGGCATAATCAAACAGCATCTCTCAGCCCATTGTTGGGCTTTTTTTAATCTCAGCAAGCATCAGCTTTTGAATGACCTGAAAAGCTGATCCATTGAGCAGAGAAGATGTTCAGGCCTGCGGGGCGACTGTTGTGAGGGACAAGATAAGAGTTGATCTCATCCCTGGGAGGCCACAAAGGGGCTGGAATCCCAGGTTTCCAGTCACAATTTGTCCGGAATCAGCTGCTCCAGCCTGAGTCCAAATCCTGGGATACTTTGCTCAGTAGTTTCCCGATGCCCTGCCCCGGGCAGCACACAGCATCCTGCAGGGCCTTTCTTCTGCCACTGGAATCACCCAGGATTTAGAAATCATGAGGGTGGCTTAGGAAAAATCGTGTTTAAAAATCACAGGGACATTGACAAACGAGCCCTGGGAGGCATGGGGCTCCTTTCCTCTGCCCTGTACTCCGGGGTGCTCTCAAAAAAGGTTTTTCTGTCCCATCTTCAGAGGAAGCAACTTGCTTTAAAAAAAAAAAGGAAGGGACAGGGGAAATCAGCCTCTGCTCCAACTCCACATAATTTCTCCCCCAAAACATAAAGAGATCCAGAGCACCCCAAAAAGAGAGTGATGGGGCCACTGGGACAGGCTGTGCTCAGCTGGCTCCTGCCACTGGAGAAGAGCAATGTCCAGCAAGCCTGCCCTGGGACCAGCAGCAGACATTGCACCAGTGCTGCTTTTATTCCTCTTCTCCTCCCTGGTGTCCTGAACCACAGCACAGGACAGGTATAAAACCCACGTTCCCTAAAATGGTTCGCGCAGTTGTACTTCGGAGGCTGATTTACTCCCAGGTGTATCAGCTGCCCTCCACCAGCTGAATTATTTTGTGTCGGAGCAGACTCACCTCGATGATTTGAACCTGGCTGATTTAAGCAGCCACGGAGGAAATGTGCCTTGGCTGCCAAATACCAGAGCTCTGCACAGCAGCAGGGTGATTAATTCAGAAGCACCACAGAAGCTGCTGCTGAAGGCTTCTCCACAGCTCTTGACATGCAGTGAATCAGCTGTGCTGCCATTTAGATTTTTTTGGCCCATGACTTCTTCAGACTCCTGCCTCGCCTCCCAGTGCCTCCACTCAAGAACTCGAAGCAATTTCAGCCCTGACATCACTGGGAAGTTTGGACCTCAGCTTCACACACTCTGCAGGAAAGTCTCCCAGGGAACAAGTTCATTGGTGGAGCTTCAGCTGTGCACTAAGAACATTTCCCGTGAATCATCCAAAATACTTGAAAATCCCCCTTTTCCTCCTGTACTTTAAAAAATTATAAAAGCCTCTCTCCAAACAGCCAAGAATGTCCCAGACTGCAGAATTCCCCTCTAACTTCTTCCAGGCTTGGAAGTGGCACTGTTGGCTCCTGGACACAGACAGCTTTGGTTCAATCCAAGCACCACAAAAATGGGATTTGTGCCGCTGTCCCACCCTGCTCCAGGCTCTGTCCCAAAGCCATGTCCCATCTCCAGGGCCTGTTGTGTCCTTTCCCTGCTGGAGGACGAGCAGGCCACGACGGCTGTGGGTGCTGGGATCTGTCTGGAGACACGATAAGGACAAGTAAAAAGGTTTGGCATTAGTGGGGGAGTTTTATCCCAGCCTTGTCCCCGTTGTCCTCCCCTGCAGCAGGGCTGGAGATGAAACCCCGTGATTTCATGGCTGCTCACATCCCTGCTGAGGCAAAAAGGCATCGCCTGTGCTGGCTCCGACTCCAGGGGCTGACAACTTTCTGAGGGTTGCGTGCAAACACTTAAAAGAGGCACCCTTGCCAAAAATAATGGTGCCTCTTGCCTCGTGCCAGCACTGGCATTGAAGCTTTGCACTGAGCTCCAGCCTGGCAAAGGCTGCCAGTGTCAGACTGTTCCGGAAAAACGGAGTTATTTTCAACCTGGAGCAGTTCCCTGGGCTGGCTCCCCACAGCCCTGTGCCAGTGCAGGGGAGGGAGCCACAGCAGGGCAGGGACGAGTGGCTCTGGCAGGGGTGGCCACAGCACCTCTTGGGTGCCTCTGGGTGCCCTTGGCGTGGGTGGGGGTCAGGCAGGACACTGCCCAAGGAATGTGGCGGGACTGGATGCCTCCTGCCACACTGCAACGTCCTGGTGAGCCCCACGTCACCCTGCTCTGCAAGAGGCACCTGAGGGACAGCAGGGGGTGGCCAGATGGGTGGCAGAGCCACCTGTGCTTGGGCAGGAGTGTCCGAGGATGAGCTGGTCATGCAGGCTCCCAGAACAGGCCTGGTTTGGTTCCTGCTGGCGCAAGCTGCTCCTCTCCAGCCGTGTTCCCAAACACCATAAGCTCTGCTAAAAATAGCTGCGTGGGGGATAAGCTGAGGTCAGCTCCGAGCTGGGGACAGGGGCTCGGGAGGGAGGGCAGAGGTCCCTGCGTGGGGGACACGCTGCTGGCGTGAGGGGCGGGCAGACGCCAGGGCAGAGAGGGTGTCCCGGCCCAGGACCTGCTGGGACTGCAAACCTGTGACCAGATCTGACTGACACACATCCCTCCATCAGGCCAGAGGCTCACTCGCCTCTCCTGGGAGAGAGGAAAGGGATTCTGAGGTGATTTTGGCAGCCCAGGGCTCAGTGTCACACCTTGGTGGTGTCTTGGCTTCGTCTGCACCTGTTTTTTGCTCACTTAGAGGGAAAATGGGGTAAAACTGGCTTGGGTTCCCTATCTCTGAGACAACAAAAACTTCAGAGAGCAGATCAGACCTCGGGCTGACCATGAGGGCTGCTCCCACTGGAGCCTTGCTCCCACTGGCCTGCCTTTTGGAGAGGGAAGAGCAGGGATTTATTCCTTTCACTCTCTCAAGTGATGCAGATATAAAGATGTTTTCATTGTCTCAGTGGCCCTGAAAGATGTGAAAAATAATAATAATAGTGGGCAGGAGGTTGGTGTTCTCCCTGTCAGCAGGGAATTAGTGGATTTTCATGCTCTCTCCTGGTGTCTGCAGAGCTCCTTTCAGGCAGCGGTGGGTGTTCCTTCAGTTTTCCATCTGACACCTCCTGTCTGTTGTTCTGTCCTGTCCCTGCCAGCCTGGGACAACCCTTGCCCTGTCCCCTGGAGCTCCATCGGAGCCACCAGCCTGGCAGAACATTAACCCAGAGAAAGCACCAGGAGAAACCACCTGGAAAATTTTCTGTAGTTTTGGAGTGCTGAGCTGACCACGGAGGGTCTGATGAGCTGCCAGAGCTGGGCAGTGAGAGGGGTGAGCAGGAGGGAAAGAAAATGAAGAGCGATCACCCTGTCTGAGCAGCAGCGAGACCGCAGGTCAGCTCAGCCTGAAATTGCCCTCCCAACTCACATTTTCAGTGCTATTTAATTGGAATTTTAAATGCAGTTGCTGTCCCCTGGACGAGGAGCTATCACGCAGCCACAGAGCTGTCCCCAGGACACGGAGCTGTCCCCGGCAGGCAGGAGGTGGCAGCATTGCCTAGCCCAGCAGATCCTGCTCTCCTGCACGCCCAGCCATGGGGCTCTTTCCTGGGCAAGGAGCTCCAGACCTGTTTTTCCAGCTCCTCCAAGGATACGTGACTCAAGCCAAAGGCCTCCCAGCCGCTCGAATCCCATCCAGAGCGACCATTAAAAACAACGCGGCCCCAAAGGGCGACCGAGGCGCATCAGCCCCGAGCTGTCTGCAGATCGCCGGGGGCACCTGAGGACACGGGGCTCTGCTTTCAGCGATGGGTGTGATGTGCAGAGATACCTCATTTGCCCTCGAAGCTCCAGCCCCCTGAAGGAGTGTGTGATGCATCCCAGATCCCCCACACAAGATCCACAATCCCTGTGAGTGACAAGAGCGCGGATATTCTTGCCTGCACAAATGCTCCCTGACAAGAGCCGAGGTGGGAATGAGTTGGAGGCCAGCTCGTTCTCGGAGCATCGTTTCCCTTCTGGTGCATCTGGCTGATTTTGAGTCATTTGCATTTCAATTTTTTTTCATCGGCGACGCAGAGAGAGCTGTAGTAAAACCTTGGATTTAAGCTGCCTGAAACACAAGGGGAACTTGGAGATGATATTTGCCGTGCAGGGCATTGCTGAGTGCCAATCTTCCCTCTCCAATCCTCCTGGTCTCTCACTGTGGAGTCATCTGGAGCTCGCTGAGTCCACCACAGGAAGAAACTCAGGCAAATCACAGATTTCCCTTCCTCTCTCACAGCCAGATGGACACAAGCCAGGGCTTTTTTGCACTTGTGCAGGCAAGAAAGTGTTTTTACCAAGCTAGGAAGCAACATGGTGAGAGCAGGAGAAGCCTCTTCCACCGTGTGGATGCTGCTCTTGGAGAGAACTCCTCCACCTTCATATCCTACTGATGTGTCCTAACCTGCACCTCTCCATCTCACTTTTCTCCAAAGCTATTAAAAAAAAAAAAATCTGTGCATAGACAGGTCTTAAAAGCCATATTTTTATTATATCCATGGCTCGGGTGCAGCAGGCAAGCTGGGAAGCAGCTTCTGCCTGCCTGCCTTCGAAGCAGACACCCTGAGTAGGCTTTCCTTCTACTTCCATGAGCCACATTACTGGAGGAGCTTTCTCCCTCCTGCAGACTGAATCATTTCCCAAATGCAGCCTTGCACGGCAGAAGACGCCGCTGTGACAGGGAGTGATGATGAGTCACTGGGAATTCACAGTTCGGTGTTCCTGCAAAGGGAGAGCTCACAGCGCTGGGAGAACCAGCGAGCGAGGGGGCAACAGAGGAGATTTCGCTTCTGGCGGCCAGCAAGGAGCACGAGCTGTGGGTCAGGGTGACCCTGGCTGGGACAGAGCCGGGTGTAGGGGCCACGTGAAGGTGGAGACTGCAGGGACGAGGGATGTGGCCGTGACGGGTGGTTCTGCTCACGGTGTCCTTGTCAGAGGGTCACGGGCTGCTCCTGGAGCAATAACCCAGGAGCTGCATTGCTATGCACGTCTACAGGCCCAGGGCAAGGGGCTGGGAGAGGAATTGGGGAGCAGGGAAGGGCGATGGAGCACGCTGAGGGGCTGGGCGAGGAATTGTGGAGCAGGAAAGGGTGATGGAGCACGCTGAGGGGCTGGGAGAGGAACTGGGGATCAGTTAAGGGTGATGGAGCACGCTGAGGGGTCGGGTGAGGAGTTGTGCAGCAGGGAAGGGTGATGGAGCACGCTGAGGGGCTGAGTGATGAATTGTGGAGCAGGGAACATTGCTGGAGCACGCTGAGGGGTCGAGCGAGGAGGAGTGGAGCAGTTAAGGGTGATGGAGCACGCTGAGGGGCTGAGTGAGGAATTGTGGAGCAGGGAACAGTGCTGGAGCACGCTGAGGGGTCGAGCGAGGAGGAGTGGAGCAGTTAAGGGTGATGGAGCACGCTGAGGGGCTGAGTGAGGAATTGTGGAGCAGGGAAGGGTGATGGAGCACGTTGAGGGGTCGAGCGAGGAGGTGTGGAGCAGTTAAGGGTGATGGAGCACGCTGAGGGGCTGGGAGAGGAATTGTGGAGCAGAGAAGGGTGATGGAGCACGTTGTGTGTGCACGGCTCGGCCTCGCGATGCAGATATGGACTGGGGAAAGGAGGTCGTGGATTTCAGAGAATCACAGGTTTGTCAGGGACCTCTCGAGAGGGTCTAGTCCTGGAATGGGGGACACAGGAATGCACCCAGGTGGGTTTGGGATGGCTCCAGAGTGGGAGAATCCACAGCACCCTTGGGCAGTTGTTTCAGGGCTCTGCTGCCCTCATGGAATGAATCTTGACATGCCAGGAGCAATGAGGTTGGAAAAGATCTCCCAGATCACCGAGTCCAACCTGAGACCAATCCCCACCTTGCCACGAGACCAGAACACTGAGTGCCCCATCCAGCCTTTCCTTAAACACCTCGATGGAACGAAGTTATTCTCTATTTATTTATTGATCCACAAAGCAGCCCATTAACGCACACACAGTTTGGGGCCTGGGCATGGGGAAGAGCTTGGGAACAGCCCCATGTGAGGGGTGGCATCTCAGCGCTGGCTAACCCAGCCCCTGTTCATGTTCCTGTCGATGACCCGCCGGTGCCTCGGGACCCAGGGCTGGGTGGGCAGCGCTGGCACCGCACAGACCCCGCACACGACCCCCGCCTGCGGCCGCCGCCTGCCCCTTTAAGAGCGACTGAGGGCACGGCCGCTTTCCCCGCCCACTTCCGCCCTCACTCGCGGGGCGGCGCTACGCACATGCGCGCACCTGCCGAGCGCCCAATCACCGCGCCCGGCTGGAGGGCGGGGCGCCGAGCGAGGGCGGTGATTGGCTCACCCTCAGGAGGGGGCGTGGCTTGCGCGGCCCCGCCCCGCCCCGCTCCCAGCGCGCCCCGCGCGGTGAAGAAGCGGCGGCCGCGCGCCGGGG
>VYZT01011145.1:195352-261022 GCA_013400735.1 Pomatostomus ruficeps
TTTTTTTTTTTTTTTGTTCCAACATGTCTTCCTGCTCCGCTCAGAAAATGGCGGCTGGACGTGATTAACCCTCCCCCTTCTCCTGGTGGGACAAGGGACGTGCTCGGGCTTGTGCCTTTTTTTTTTTTTTTTTTTTTTTCCCTTTCATAGTTATGAGCAGCCAGCCCTGAGACTGCGGAGAACCTGGAGCAGGAATGAAATGGCAGCAGCTCCTTTCTGCTGCCCGCAACAGATGCGTCACCAGGCTCTCCGTACGGCTTCCAGCGCCGCGATTAATCCCTCCCAGTTCCTCATTATGCGGCTCCTTGCTTCGTATTCCAACTTTCGGCAGGGTTTCAGGATTTCCCGATCTGGGAGAAAATCCGGGTTATTCCTCGTGGGATTTACCCCGGGGTAGTGCCTGGCTCCTGAGTCTGGGCATCAAAGAGTTACATGAAACTTCAGTTTTCTCCAGAAAAACTTTGTACGAGTTGTTCCTTTTAGGAAACTTTGTTAATAATTGTTTTCAAAGTTAGTATTTTTTCCCTTGGAACAATGGCATAAAGGATTTTTGTTCCTTGAGCTGCACAAACTATTTCAGTGTAGGTTCTGTGTCAAACTGTGGGTTCCATTTAATTTAACCCTTCCTTACTTTGTACAGGATCAGTAGTGATGTTTAGGGTTTGTTTTAAAGTTCTAACGATGACACAGCCAAGATTGGGTATGAATTTGAACAAAGCCTAGTAGAGATCTGCATTTGTGAGGTTAATAGCTGCCTCCTCCTTCCCCCCAACACGCCTGGCTCTGCTCCTGAATGTGAGCTGGAGGAGACAGCGTTGTCCTGGCCATCTGTCCTCGTTCACTCCGGCCTTTTGCAGGGATACAATCAACATACCTGAATTAAACACTTGCAGCTTCAGCAGAGCCGCTGATGTGCAAACAGATGCAGCCTTTCTTTGAGCCCACAGCTCCCTTCTCTTCTCAGACGTGGCTGCCTTTATTTCACAACTGCAAGAATAGGAATTGCGTTTTGGAAAGCTTTCACGGTGGAGTTGCATGCTAAAACAGGGATGACTGGGAAAACAGCCAGAGCAAGCAGCTATCAGGTGTTTCATCGCAGAACTGGAAAAGCAGGCATTCTTGAACTGCTTTTTCGAGAAGTAAATGAGTGAGTGGTGCTATAATGAGGCCCAAGTTGCAAATTTTTGGCTTTTCCACTGAGATACTGTTTAATTTCTCATATTTGGTTAAAATGCCCTGAGAAGTACTGGTGGTAATCTTGCACGTTGAGAAACTTGCCTCGAGCTTCAGCTACAACTTTCCTCTGTATTTGATGTTCTTGTACCCCCTAAAAATAATACAAGGTTACAAAATAATTAATGTCAGTGGACAACTGATTCATGGACTCGTTGTGCTAAAGGTGTGTGATTATAGGTTAATGCCAGTCAGTCCTTTCAGGTTCTCACAACGTTAATATTTGTAGCATTTTTCTAGAAAAGGATCTTGCAGTTAATTTTTGGAGATACTCCTTTCCTTTTAATTTACCTGCAATTAATGCTTACGAAGCAGCATTAATTGTAAATCTATTTTTATGTGCCAGATGCTGCTTGAGAGGTTCTCTGGGCTGTGTGGATCTGGTGATGCTTGAGGAAATCTAAACCAGCATTCTCAGGTTTATCTTCTTTAAAATGAAGCTGAGCAGGGGACCAGCACGGTCCTCGTGAGAAATACTAAAATATTCTGTGTTTAGTAGAAGTAGAATGGCTGGTGCTCTGAATCCGAGTCAATACTTAGGTCACTTTGCATGTGTCATTGATAATCCAGTGCCACCATTGTTTTATAATAACACGCTGTCACGTTGCAATAAGCTGTTCCTGGCTCCGGGTATTCACCAGGATGAATCAAGCTGAAGGAAAGTCAATACATTTGGGAAATTTTCTGTAATGTGACACCTTGAGACAACAGCAGCGCAAGGGTTTGATAGGAAATGAAGGAATCAAGCCGAGCTTTCCCCAGGGCCGTGCTTTGTGAAGGGAGCTCAGCAGCACTTTGATCTCAGCGCTGCACATCTTGGACACATCAACAGGGGAATTCGTGTTCCTCATTTGGGAGTGAGGGACCTCTCCTGTGTTTTTCACCCACTTGAGTGACGCAGTGGCCAAGATCAGCTTCCTGGAAGTTGCGTTATGAGCCTTTGCCTCACTCCAGTGGTCTCTGCTGCGGTTCTGTGACTCAGGGCTGAGATAATAAATGAGGGATGGATTGCTCATTCGTGTGGGACTCCTGTTCCTAAAGCTGTTTCGCCTTTAGATGGGATCCCCAACTTGAAAATTGCAACAACGCATATCTGGAGTGTCACTCAAGTTATCTAGAACCCAGCAATCTTTTTGCAGCCTTTAAGGTTGACTTGATGGACTTCCTGGCTGATTCCAAGAAACCAATGAGCAAAAATCTCAGTTTTGCAGTTAAAAGTTTAATGTTTCTGTGGGTCAGCAGTGACCCTTCAGCTGCCATGGAGGGTGACCAAGGGGCCTTGGTGCTCAATTCCACTGTAACACAACATGTTATTTGCACAGAAAATGGCAAAAAATGAGATTGGAATGAATGAATTGAAAGTTTTATTCTCTGCATATTCAAAACCCTTTTAGATCTTTTAACTTTGCTGCTTCTTGTTCCCTAGAAGAGCAGCAAAGTTTCTGAACTTTTCCCTGCAGTTTCACAAAACATTCAATAATACTCCCAAAATTTTTTAAGCTGTGTTTTGTTCTTGATGTCCACATTTTGCTTAATTATTACCTTAATTTTTTTTCCCCCAAAAGGCTCTTGAGGCGAGGTTAACAGTGTGAATGTGCTGTGCCTTTAGGACACAATGGGCAGGCCCCTGCATTCTGCTGGGCTTATTCTCATTGTTCTCACCCATCAGCTGCCCTTTGCTTTTTTTTCCTCTCTTTTTTCAGTGACAAAGCATTTGGAGCTGTAATCCTGTTAACTGGGCACTGATCCTATTAGCTGGGCCTATCCACCTTTATTCCCCAATTCCTGCCTCTGCCTTGCAGGAATGCAGCAGGGTCTCTTGGATTTTGGGGAGTTTGGCCACAGTGTAACTCTGTTAAAGCTCAACTCACAAAAACAATTATTCAAATTACCTGGGAAAGCCACTCTTGATTTTTTTTTTTTGCCATTTATGGTCTTCTAACTATTGGTTGTGTCCTTGATGAAGACCAGCTATTTGTAAATTTAAAAAAAAAAAGCTACTGACTTAGTGAGTTGGGTTTTTTTTTGGTTTTTTTGCAAAGTTTTCTTGCAAACTTCATAAATTAATTTCTACATGTCTGAATTTTTCAATGCAGTACTTGTAACTATTTGGATGTTGAGAAATTCAGAGAGAAATTTTCAATTGAGTTTTCTGGGAAAAAAAATAATTTAAAATGTTTGTGCTTCTGGTTGCTTCCTGCTACGTTGCTGAATAATTATTAATAACAGAATCTGCGCTTATCTTCACTAAATAGTACCTGTAATGGAAAAAAAGTGGTCAAGGTTGGTAATCTTAGGAGTTCTTCTCACAAACAATTTTGCCTTCAGCACTTGAAATTTAAATTTCTCAGCAGTGTTTCAAAACCTGTACACACCTCTCAGACACCTTCATTTTAAGCTGTTTTCTCAGTGATTTCCTGCAGCACAAAACCCCCAACCAACCACCCAAAAAACCCCAAACCACCACGAGAAAAACAGAAAAATACCCACTAAACCCACGAGAACCCCCCTCAAAAAAAAAAGGTTCTATCAGTAAAGCTTACTATTAATTAACTTTCTGTAATTACTTACTGCTGCATATGGAAGGGGTAACCAGAAGCCTCTTCTAAATAAAATGGAAGGTAACCTTTTAAATGAATATCTACAGTTCCTCTACTAAGAAAATAAATGTATTTAAATAAAATAAATATATTTAAATAAAAATTATTTCCCATTTTCCACCAGTCTAAACTCTTAACTGGTCTTTGTGGACTTTGTAAAAGCATCCAAGAGAGACCACAGTTTAAATTTTTTTCTTCCTGCCTTAACTCAGTTTTTGCAGTTTGAGGTCAGTGTTACTCCTGGTCGAAACAAGTGATCAGCAGAGATGATACTAAAATATTCTTTTCCTCAGAGCTGTTTGCTGTCCCTGCTGTGGATTAATGGTTCCCCTTCTCCCTGAACTGCAACTCCTGACTTTTGCAGGGGAAGCTCAAGCCCTGACTTCCTCCCAGGTGTCGATGGAGTTTGTTCAGCAGCTCAGCAAGTTTGCAGCATCGCCCGGGGCAGCTGAAGCCGCCCCCTTGCCGGGGGGATGCGTTGTGCTGGCATATTTGGTGTATTGCTCTCAGAACTGTACAAAAAGCGATCCAGAATTTTATTTATAGAGTGGAGCCAACTCCATAGCGTAGGGTGTTCATAGCTGTTGCTTTATTTAGTGCTTGGGTGGCCTAATTCATGCTCTCCATGGCAACTAACGTTGGGTGACATCTGCTAAATATTCCACTTCGGGCTCTCAGTCATGCCATGGTATGTGAAGTTCATTTCTATTACTCTTAGCTGGCTAACAGTTCAGAGCTTTCCCAGTTTCAGGGGAGAGAAAGCAGAACTATAAAATATGTGTCAATTTAGAAATGAGTCTTTGATGGATTACCTTTCTTTTGTGTGTTGCTTCAGTGTCTGTAGGACTCGGTGTATTTTTACAGGCGTAATTCACATTCCCATTTGTCTGCGCTGTCAGGATTTGTCAGGAGATGTCTGTGCTGGGAACACGGGAGAACGTGGCAGCAGAAGGGTCTGAATCAGTCAGGTGCAGCATCACAACTTTCCAGGCCAGCAGGGCAGTGCTGATGATTGTGTTGTGGGACAGAGAGAGCCGGAGAGCTTCTGTCCCTAAACAGAATGTGTGTGCCCACGGGCAGTCAACTGCCAGTTCTGCTTCCCCTGATTTTTGTTAACAGCATTTTCCCTCTCCCCATCCTCCTGCATCTACAACGAATATTTGCATAACTCCCCAGCTGCCTCGCCAAACTCTTTGATGGTTGCAGAGGTCACAATCTTCCCATCTTTCTTGAAGTCTCTTCCCTGTCCTTGTTGGGATTTGGGTTTCCTTTCCTGAGCTGGTGACGGGGCTTGCAGCAGTGATCCCAATTCACCGCTGCGCTTTTCCTGGTTAGGATTCCCTGGTATTTTTCAGGGATGTCAGGGCTGTGTAATCACAGGGAGGTCAGTGTTTTGTCTGCAGTCGCATTCTGTGAGTAACACCCAGTTCAGAGATTTCTGTGTGATTGACTTTGGGCTGGCAGGAGGGGAGTTCAGTTCCAGAGCGTTCACCAGCTCAGTGCCATTTGGATTTCTGTGGGGTGTCTGAATCATTTGTGTCCATGAGACCTTCCAGACGTGCATATTCTCCCTCACGTGCCTGCTGACTTGTCAAAATTACTAATTAGGTGATCTCAGGTAATTATATTATCTAGTTCTTTCCAGCCTGCTTTTTCACGATATGTTCTTGTTCTAACAGCTTTTTCATCCACCCTACTTCTTCTGACAATCCCCATTTTTGTCACATGAACTCTTTCACTTGTTGCTTGAAAAATCAAGTGCTGGGAAACTTAATGACATAGGATTACACAGACTAATCATAGGGTCACACACCATAATTTATGAAAGTGGTAGAAGTTTATGTAATGTCAAGTCAAAGTCACCTTTTTTGTAATGGGAGTAGAAAGGTTTCTGGAAGTGTAAAGGGATGAGTTGAAATATCCCAGTCTTGGAAGCGTTGTCCTTCCCTGCAGTGAGGCACCAGGAGATGTTTTTTGTCTCGCAGCCTCCCGTGGTTGTGTTTGCAATTCCAGGCTGCCAGAGCCCCGGTGGGAATAGCCGGTGCTGGAGCTGGCAGAAGCCTTTAGTGGAGGATGGGTTACCTGGCAGGGCAGGTGCTGATTGAGGAGAGCTTTTATTAAGTTGGAACAAAATGGTCTTGTCGTGGTTTGTCTGGTGGTGGGAACGGTTTCTCCTGACACTGAGCTCGTGTTTTGGTTTTTTATTTCAGCTGGAGGCAAAGCGAGGTGCCCTTGTTGCCTCCATGGCTTCAGAGTTCTGGGATTTGGGGTTTCTGTACCAGTGACTTACAGCTGTCATTTACTATTTCAATAATTTCCTTCATCTTGATCTGAATACGATTTTTTTAGCGTAAATCTTCTGAATCCTTTGATTTACTTCTCACAGATTTTTGGTGCTTGTGCTGGGTTTGTTACCTTGCTGTAATTATTATAATTGCCAGTGAGGTGGATGAAACTGCTGGTTATTGACTGGAATTGTGAGTGGCACAGTAGTGGGGAACTGGGCTGGAATTTCATGGTGTGTGTGTGCATTTTTTTATCCTTTCACCCCTTTTCTCTGCTAGTTGGCTTAGTTCTGTTTGACCTTTTCAAAGGAAAATGTGAAAAAAGATACTATAATAACCAAATGAAATGTTTTCTTAGGTGAAACAAATTAAAAATCCAAACAAAACAAAGCAAGCTGTTAGCAAACACTTCCTCAAACATTGCTTTCGTCCTTGACATTATTTACAAGCTGAAATAAACATTATTGATTTTTTGAAAGATGCAGCTCTGAAAAGGCAAAAGGATTTTAAGTTTGGGTGGAGGTGACTACAACATTTGCCACTAAGTGCTAGATATGCATCAAGATTTCACTTCCTTGTCTCAAGGTTAGTCAAGAGAAATAAAAAAACATCCCATGTCAGTAAACATCCACTTGTCCTGTGAGCTGCCATCGTCCCTGCTTTGCTGTGGATTATTTGGGAACTGAACACTTTCAGACCACTCTGTTGCGTGATTGAGATGTTCCCACAGAGCTCAGATACTGAACTCCAAGATGTTAGAAAATTTCAGCTTTGTGTCAGTGCTGGGGTCGGGGATGAGTCTCTCAAACCACATGATTTGGAAACTCGGTGACGTGGCCAGCCTTGGTCTCTGCCATGGACAAGTCACTGAAGTCAGATTAAGGTCACTGTGCTCAGCCTTTAACCGTGCTCTGATAGAAAGCTTCATAAAAGAGCTTTACTGTGTCCTGACTAATTGGAATAGTTTGATTATGGAGCTTTGAACAGCTCAGGGGAGGGAGAGTGATGAAGCATTTTCCTGCCTGGGAGCTTGGGCACACCTTGGAGCTCGAGGAGGTTTGTGACATCTCTATCAGATGTTTGTGTGACTCTGCCTGTTCAAGGGTAAACTCTGCTATTCCTGTGAATGTTTCGTGGAAGGATGTAAAGCAATGCAGGAAACAATTAGAGAAATCTCGAGTTTTCCTGGTCTAGTGTATTAACTTCTCTTCTTGAAATAATATATTGTATGTAGCTATATCAGTCATAACCCACCCAAAATGAGCTCTCAAGTAGTTAAATCTCTTGCTCCCACTCTTCACTCTCTTCTGGAACTCTCCCTGCTTAAAAAATGTAGCTTCCTCAACTTCAGTGTGAGAAAAAGGACTTCAAGTGTGCTTACAAAAGTCTATCAGACATGTGGGCACACTTGTGTTCTAAGAGTTGCCCAGGGCTTTGTGTGGATCATTCCCTCAGCAGATAATTCCAAATTTCCCTTAGAACTTGTGGAGATCTCTTTGTGGGACAGGAGCTTTTATATCTGCTAATATCCAAGTTTTCCAAAGAAAAGCCAAGACTTGTAATGCTCTTCATTCAGAGCTGCCAGTAGTAGCAGCTCCTACACCTTGAATGGAAATGATGTAGCCTTCCTTCTTAATCCCGCTTTCCCTGGAAATGTTCCAAGGGAAATGAAAACTTACTTGGAGTGTTAGCAGAGTAAATAAACCACAGGTTACTCTGATACCTTGGAAGAAGTTCCAGTTGTGAAATGAAGCAGTGTCACGGTCTTCAGTGAGGAATTACAGGCAGGTAAACACGAGAATGAAATATGAAGAGGTTCTGCCTTATTTCTTTGTCTTGGAGGATTGAATGTGCCTTCCACCAGTGCAGAGTGGTCAGGAGATGAGGGTTGCCTCGTGCATACACAGAACTAGGCCAAACAGAGGTTGTGCAATCATCCTGAATTACTGCATTTACTCAGCAGAGGAATCCCTGTGGAGGAACAAAAGGCTTTTTAAAATGTGCCTTCCAGGGTGGGCTTCCTTTGCATCAGCCTCACCTTGGCTGTGAGGCTGCGACTGAATTTCCTCTGCTCAGTGAAGGCTGATCTTTGATCCTCTTCCCTTGCACTGCATCTCTTGGGCACGGAACCATTGCTGTGCTGAACAATCACATGCAGCATCTCAACTAGAGCCCCATCCCTTGAACAAAATAATACTTGATCTAGAGCTTGATTTACTCCTTCGAATTCTTCATTTCAGCCCATTACTCTCTAGTTTCTTTTCACAAGAAACCTGAATTTCATAGGACAGAATACCTGGGCAGGCCATTTGCTCCAATTTTCACCACTTTAGGTGACCATAATATTTCATTTTCACCTGTGAGTGTTCCTAGAGCTGTCCTATTGACATTTCACTTGAATGACTGCTTTCAAAATACATATTTTCTGCATCCCATTTTGATGCAGGGGATGAATAAAGATCCTAGACTGATCTGTAAAACAAGGAGTGTGAGCCACAGCTCATCTATAACTTTTATCAGATTTATAACAATGCAGGATGGAGGGCACGGTTTCTGCTGGAATCCAGACAGTGGGAAGGTACAGGCCAGTAGTTCCTGAAACAAATCCAAATATAGAATCTTTTCTCTCTGGCTTTGTAAACATTTTATTTTACTACCCCAGCTAAGCTTGGAATCCTGTGAGTACCAAGGAATTTGTTGACTTTATCAGTGGTAACTGTTTTCCAGACAACCCTGCATTGGAGCACTGGAGTCATTGCCTAAAGTGGAAATACAGTGTCTGTACAGATATTTAAGCCCCAGCTGCTACTTTAGCTAAATCTTGATTATTTTTTTTTTTTCATCTGCATGCTCTTCTTATGATGTACATCCCTGGGGTGCCTTGTCTGTGCCACCGTTGTTGGGAAATTGAGGGAAATTCTCCCTGGATTCCTGGCAGCAGATCCTTGACACAAGGAGCTTAGAAAAGGCAAAATTGCAGCCTTCTGATCAATCAGGTGTCATGTCAGCTTCAAAAGCCGTTTTTCACACACAGCTGCCACTTAACTGTAGTTATCTGGGACATGCAGGAGGATTGCAGAGCAGAATATTCCAGCCCTGTCGTTCAGGTGTGAATTCACAGCTGAGATGTGCAGGAGTCCAGGGTGTGACTCCAGGTTGCTTACAGGGGGAGAAACCACCCCCAGCTGCAGGTACCATAAATCAGGGCTAGGAGAGAAGTGTGAAACATGAACTGGAAATGAGAATATCCATGGAAGGACTTCTGCTTGTCCTCACAGCATTGTTAGCCTTTATTCTTGCCCAAAATTGATGTTTTAGGCACTTACGGGTGACTATCACAGTATAGCTGCAGTGAATATTTTGTTGTATTTCTGCTTTTGCTTTTTTTTCCCTGTGATGTTAAAAAAAGCCTTTATGTTTACTTATTGGACAGTGGAACTTGACTGGCATTTTTTTAATTGGGAAATAAATGACGAAGTGTATGAGTGAGCTGCTTTGGTGTGGTGCAGAGAAGTCAAACCTGCACACAAAGCCTGAAGCAGGTCAGGGTGGTTTCATGAAGTGAAATGGTGCAGGAACAGTGAGTGTGAGGTGTCCTGCAGAGGAGTTTTGGCCCAGGTGTTGTACCCACCCCTCAGTACGAGGCCACTGCTGTTCTGGTTGCATTTTCATTCTGGTGCTTGGTATTTCGGTTGTTGAAGTGTAGTAGTGTTTTCTCCTCAGGGAAAATTGCCAACTTGTGTGTTCTGGTTTGTGCTCAGACTTTTGTTCCTAGGGAAAATAAGACACCACCAGCATTAATTCCTCGTTAGCTTTCAAGATGGAACATTAGTCAGCAGCGTGCCCTCGCAGACCAGAGCACTGATGGCGTCCTGGGCTGCATCAGGATTCCTGCTAACGCTGCCTCATTTCCTCTCCTGCAGGTGGTATGGTCAAGAGAAGGACTACAACGTTCTAGTCATGGATCTTCTCGGGCCCAGCCTGGAAGACCTCTTCAACTTCTGTTCCCGCAGGTTTACCATGAAAACAGTACTTATGCTAGCAGACCAGGTACGTGCACAGCCCGCTGGGAGCAGCTTCCGAGCCCTCAGGGGTTCGCTGCAGAGCGGGTTCAATAATTCATGCGCTCTTTTATACATCTAAGTGAACACTTGACCTAAATAAGGACAAAGTGAAGGTGGTTTCTGAGTGCTCTGCCCTGCAGAATGCACGGAGTGGGAGGGCACTGCAGCTGCCAGCTCCTGTGTGCGGCTGCTGCTTTAAGGGCAACTTCATTAAAATATTTACACCATTCTGGGTGGATTCACTGCCAGTATCACCATGGGGTTGTGATAGGAGGGCTCAAACAGTCTCCAGCTGTGGGTGATGTGATCCAATGGGAGCTGTGGTGACAACATGCAGGTCTGTCCCTGTGCTGTCACACCCTCCTGTAGCCTTAGGACCAGACTGAGCTAAAAATAAGTAACTGCCCTGCTTGTTTGCTCCTCACAGTTCTCAAAGCTGTTAGTGGAGATGCCACTCTACCTCCAGCATAATCAAGGCCTCTGAAACTCTCTTAAGTCTTTTTTATAGCAGTTGATATTTTTCCAACTTGGTCATGAGAGTACAGTGTTTGAAACGAGCAGCCATATTTATTTCTTGCTGCTTAATAAATAGCTTGATTGTGCTGCCTTCAGCTCCTTGAAAAAGCAGTGTGGGTTTTTCAAGTTGAATTTTTCAATGGTAGTTGAAATTTCATCTAATGTTACGTAATTGATGTCAGTACCAAGTTGTCACTTAGCCAGATGCTCGTAGAATCCCAGGCTCTTGGCCAAGGCAGCTCAAGGCGTTTGTCTGGAGACAAGGTCAGCTGTCCCTGCTCTCAGCTGCCCTGCGAGGGTGGTGTGCTTGCTTTAGAGAGCCATTTGCCTGCTCGCTGAGCCAGGGTGTGCCAGCATCTCCAGGGAACGCACGAGGGGTTTGTGCAGTGTTCCTTTGGATGATAAACACTGATTAGCTGTCAGCTGGGAACCGGGCAGAAATGGGGGATATCAGCGCCCAGAAGTGGCTTGTGGGGCACAGTCCAGCAAGCAGCTGTCAGGGCTGTGACGTAACAGCTCAGCTCAAGCCTGCAGGAGGAGGGTTTGAGGAGCAGGGTTTGAGGAGCAAGAGGAGGGTTTGAGGAGCAGGAGGAGGGTTTGAGGAGCAAGAGGAGGGTTTGAGGAGCAGGAGGAGGGTTTGAGGAGCAAGAGGAGGGTTTGAGGAGCAGGAGGAAGGTTTGAGGAGCAAGAGGAGGGTTTGAGGAGCAAGAGGAGGGTTTGAGGAGCAGGAGGAGGGTTTGAGGAGCAAGAGGAGGGTTTGGGGAGGAGGGTTTGAGGAGTAGGAGCAGCGTTGGAGGAGCTGCAGAGCTGTGCCACGTACCCATGGCCGTGATGTCACGCACAGGAAATGGTGTGGCCCTGTATGATGACAGATGTGCCAGAGTTTCTCCGTGTTTCCATATATTCCGGGATCAGGGTAGCCTAGATATGACAGGATGGGCCACCATCAAGTTGTGACTTGCTCCATGAAAATTGTAACTGGAAAAGTGATGTTTGATGAATGAATAACCAGGTGAATGAGTAACTGGGACAGGGAGAGGGAGTGAGCTTTAAAATTGGCTTGTGGTAGGTATAAAACCTTTGAAATAATGAATAAAATTACTTTTTAATAAGGTGCTATAGTTAGAAACATGAACTTCAATATCTGGGAAATACTCAGGTGTTTAATCTGCCAGTTTCTGACCAAGATTGTGGAATTTTAACACTCAAAAAAGATATTTGGACAGCATTTAAAAAAATGGGTTTTCATTAAGCAAATATGTAAACTGAAGTTGCAGAGGAAGGTAACGCTAAAAATTCATGCTTTCGTTGAAGGTTTAAGTGAAATGTCTTGCTCTCTTTGAAATCTGACATGTTGCTGGTTTTTTTTACAGATGATCAGTAGAATTGAATATGTGCACACAAAGAATTTTATACACAGAGACATTAAACCAGATAACTTCCTAATGGGTATTGGGCGTCACTGTAATAAGGTTAGTCCAAAGCTCTTTGTTTCCAACATCCAGAGGGAATTGCCTGTGTGATTTGATTCCAGCTGCACAACTTCTCTGAAATTCATTGCTAAAACTGCTATTTTTGGCTGCTAAACCACAGTTCTTGGCTGTGAGAACTTGGTTTTCTTGGTGTCCCCTTGGAAATGCCGTGGGTCTCTGACCCACCCGGGGAGATGCACTTGATTGCAAGATGATTTCTGGACTTGCAACAAGGGTATAAACTAACCCTAGAGCATTCCTGACTCCTTCTCTCGAGATGTCTGTTGTCACAGCATTTTTTTTTTCCCTCTATGATAAAAGTCAAACCTTGTCTTTGGCTTTGGGGCTGACTTCCTAGGATGAGAACAATTTGTGCCAACGCGGGAGCTCCTGACCTGCCAGTCAGCAGGGCATTAAGTCTTGCAGTGACAGACTGGTAAAGTCTCTTCAACCATCAGAATTGTGGATAAAACCAAGCCTCACCATGCAGATGCCTTTATAAATAAAAGAAATGTTGCAATTATGTCGATGGAAAACTGTTAAGCTGTAGAACACCTGTTGTACAACGAAAATTTTGTCTCAGTTTACTTTGTGGGGAGGGGAAAAAAAAGCCGGGGGTGGGTGGGAGGGTGGGCTGAGGTTGTTACACTTTTGGGAACGGGTAAACATAGTCAGAAGTGCATGTTTCCTGCCGAGAAGGCAACTTTTTTCATTTTCTTTTTTTAGTTTTCTTGAGTGCAATATGCTTAATCCTGCAATTTGTATGTCGAGCTCGGGCAGACAGGCAGCATTGGCAATGCATTAAGCATGCTCCTGATTAGAAATTAACTGGAGGACAAACGCACGTGATCAAGCTGTTTATTGGAAGCAAGATTCCCACTTATCTTCTCTATATGCCATGCCAGGATGTCTCATCTGGTTAGGCACTACCAGTGATCACAATGTTTACCTTTGTTTGCCTGTATGAATGCCAACGTCAGGGCCATGAGCGTTAGAAGGGGAGAACTTGGCTAATGTGAGAGAACAGCTCTTGTCTGAAGAGGTGCAACGCACTGAGTGCTCAGAGACAACCATTGTTGGAAAAAAAGCTTGTAACTCCAGCTGAAAGACAAGTCTTCATGTAATCCTGTTGCTGTTAAACTTTGTTTGTTCCCAAGTTTCATACTTTCACTCTGTACAGCTCTATTTTTTCTCTGCTGTGTCGAGCAGTTTTCGGCTCCTTAATTTTCCGGCATGACTCCAAGTAGAACTTGAAAAGTTTTTATTTTGGTTTTTTCCTAGTTTTAGTTTCTGATTTCCAATCGTTCTTTTTGGGCCATTTTTCTATACTTTTGCACAGTCATGCTAGGTTGGCATTGCTGCACTCCAGTTCATCTTGGTGTGGATTAATGGCCTAGAAATTGCTGCTGTGCTTACTTTAGAGGAGGGACATGTTAGATTTGCATCAGCTGAAAAGAAAGACAAAATTGCCTACAAACCATTCGATTTTTTCCCCCTTTAGTTAGGGAGCCATGCAATGAAATGGTGGTAAAACACTGTCTGTGGGCATGGGCTTCACTTAGGAATTTCAGGATGTTAGAAATTAAATAAGTAGTTCCTGACCCAAGTGCAAATTGATAGTTCTACATGAGCAAAATATGGAATGGGTTCCTTCAGTTTGGAATCAAGTGCTTTGTCTAGGAAACACTTGCCACCATACAGTATTTAATGTTTCTTTTTCTAACCGAGTGTAGTTTTTGGGGTTTTTAGAGATGACTCTACACAGTTCAAAGAAAATCAGCCACAAAGACTAGAACAGCATGGTAATCTTGTTCCAGTAGCTTCCTGTCAGTTATATTTTAAAAAAAAAACCAAAATGAAATTGAATTTTTTTTCCAAATTTTAATTTGGTGATTGGGAGAAATTTTGCTCCCACCTTAAAAAGATGAATTTCCAGCTGTGCTAGAAATAAGCCCTGCATGCTTATGAAAGTAAACTTTAAGGTGACTAAATGCCTTCTACCTCTTCCTTACTGAAGATTTACTTTTTCTAAATGTCTTTTGGGGGAAGGGCAGTTTGTGGAACCAAAGGCTGCTTTTGTAAGCAAAAAAACCCCTTGAATTTCCTTTTTTAATAGAGCCAAATGTCACCATTGCTATCCCTGGTTAAGGCAGTGCCATTTTGGAGCGGCTCACGGTTGAAATTCTCCTTGTCCCATCTGTCAAATTTTCTCCTTGGAAAAAAAAAACAAACAAACCAACCAAACGACTATAAATAATAAAAACAATCCTCAAAAAAGATGGAAACACAGAGTTTTTTTGAAAAGCACAGTGCTTGGTGGAAGAAGGATGGCATTTGGCTACCCTGTTCTTTCTCGAACGCCTCGGTGTTGCCTGTCTGCGCCGGCCAATGTTGCAATGTAAGCAAGACTGTTTGATGCACTGCCACCCTCTATTGTTTGTTCAGTGTTTAGAATCTCCAGTGGGGAAGAGGAAAAGAAGCATGACTGTTAGTACTTCTCAGGACCCATCTTTCTCAGGATTAAACCAGGTCTGAACTGTCTCCTATTCCAACCTCAACCCCAAATTCATGTGCTTTATTTTTGTTTCGGTTATTTTTTTCGGTTTTTTTTTTTGTTTGGTTTGGTTTTTTTTTTCTTTTGTTTTTTGTTTTTTATTTCGTTTTTTCTGGAGAATGTAGACCTTGCAAAAGCACCTCTTATGTTGGCATTATTCAGACATACTTGGCAAACATGTAACATTACTAAGATGTTTCCCCTGTGGCGCTTGTTTAAATTGTGGAATTGTTTCTAAACTTCCATAGGGCTAAATGTACGTGCTTGATTTCAGGTGCAGGTTTTATTTTTGGTCTTTCCAACTCAAGGGGCAATCTCTGAAATGTGGTGAAGGATAGACATGAACTAGCAGGGAGGGCTCCTGCTTGCCTCCCTGAAGGATTCCTGTGGTTTCTATGGATGCACGTGGAGAAGTTCTGCTACCGCTTCAGCCAGACTCCTCCCCGTGCAGTTTTGGTTCAAAATCACCCCAAACGCATAATTAAGATTTAATATTTTCATCCGTTGTGCTTAAAAAATGAAATTACTCGAACAAGCTGTGTCTTGGAGAAGCAGGAGCTTATCTCGCAGTGTGTAATGTTGTATTTCTGACTCTGGAAGAGAAGATGAATTGCAGAGAGAGGAAGACATTTGCCAGTTGGTAGCAGGACAGCTGGAAATTGCAGAATGTGAATCAGTGCTCAGGAGCTCGGCCATTGGTGCACAGCTTTCCACAGCAGCCTTCGTGGATTAAATCCCAGCGGATTCCTGCCGCACGCAGCCTGACAGGCTTCTGTTGTCGGCTTCTGAAAGTTCCTTATCAGAGGCACAGACTTTGATCCACTTCTCCCGTTGCTCTTGGCAAAAATCGTGCCCTACTTCTCCAGTTTTCCTGCTGATAGTGCAACAAACAGAGTGAAGGTGGCGTGAGGTTATCTGGGAATGTGTTCCTGAGGGCTGGCATTGGGACGTTCCGTGCTCATCCAAATCGGGCTGTGTCTCCCAGCTTCATCCTTTCCAGGAGGGACTCGCTCCTTCGCCTTCCACCCATCCACAGGGAAATGCAGACTGGTCCTGAGCTAGGGAACAGAGCAAACTTCCCCGGGGAAGCTGGTGCTGTAAAATAACACCCAGTTACAGGTTTATTGTGGACCAGATCAGAAAATGAGAGGTTGCATTCGAGCTCAGGCTTTGCTTCTGGGAAAGCTGCAGCACAGTAATCACGTACAGCTTTACACTGTCTGCTGTGGGATTCGATATCAAATATTTCCTGGCATATCAGATGATTTCCTGGTAGCTAGGGAACATATCCATGCTTGCTGAGTAGCAACCTGCAGTGGGTGCAGCACAGCCCAGCCCCACACCTTGCTGAGCTGTCTGACCAGTGTCACTGATTTCAAAACTTGGGTTTCTGTCCCCTTGCTCCATTCTGGGCTTTCAGGGTGACTTTCACCAGACCAGCAAAGTAGCTCTGCATTGCCTTGTGTTTTCATAGAAATCATGGCAGGGCTTCAACGCCAGGTTTTCTGCTCTGACTCCAGTAGTTTAAGAGGTTTTTAGCTTTGCTTTTCCCTGTTTAGGTTACTGGAGTTGGTAAATCTTCTTGAATCAGAATTTTGAACCATAGCTACTGTGCAGATCAGGAACTTTCAGTATCTTGGATACTTCATGTTGAATTGAACTTCACAGTTCCCAGCACTTCCAGTGTGCCTGTGACCCCCCATTTCAGCCTTGGATGTATTTTAGTTTCCAGTTTGATTTTAAAGATGTATCTTCAGTTCTGGAATCAGCTTTAAGGTGATTCTGAGTTGGTTTTTGCCGAGCCTTTATCAAACTTTAAATGTCTTCTTTCCATCACGTTCTTCCCCCACTTTTGCAGCATTGATCAGTCTGTAGGGGTTGTAGTCCTTGATGCTGCAGCATTAATCCAGTGTTGGAGTCAGGATTTGTAGCTTCAGGTCTGAGTGCTAGAATTTGAAGGGTTCCTTTTGTATTTCTTTCTGCCTCAGCTTTTTTTTTTGCCTAGTCCTGCAATCTTGTCCAGGAAGGTCCAGCCTGGATTGCCCTCTGTAGGTGGGCTGGCTGGCAGCACGCTGATTGCCACACACTAATTACCACACACTCGGGTTGCTAAATACCAGATCATTGGGCAAGCTTGGTTATTAGAAACCCAACCCGGATCCCATTCCTGTGCCGTGTTCAAAGCAGCGAGTTTGTCCTGCTGCTGTGACTGCTCTGGGAGCCTTGAGATGAGCCAGGAACGAGCTGTCTTGTTCGCTGGGGAAGGTTTTGGCCTCGTGCTCTGCAGAATGGCCACTGTTCCTTGAGTCAGGAGGTTGCAGGATGTGCCTCGAGCTGCATGAACTCCGTGTGTGTGACCTGCTCGGGTGCCAGTGGGGTCTGGGGTGTGCTTTCCCACGTCTCCTTCCTCAGCCGTGCACTGCAGTCATCAGGAATAGGAAATAGAGGTAGAACTTTGCTACAGAGGCTGAGTAGCACCATCTGATTTGTTCCAGGGGGTTGAGGCAAGGCTTGAACTAATTCACCTTGAAGTTTTTAACTGACTGGTTAAAGCTGGTTGTGCCTCCGCACTGTTACTTTGCTTCTTTTAACTGTAGGCTGTTACATTGTCTGGGTGTCTGAAAACATAGCTAATGCCTAGTGAAAGAAGTTGGGAATTTGGGGAATTGGGCAGGAATCTAACTAACCTGTTTTCGTTTTTTTTGAAGTTATTCCTTATTGACTTTGGTTTGGCCAAAAAGTACCGGGACAACAGGACAAGGCAACACATACCATACAGAGAAGACAAAAACCTCACTGGCACAGCTCGATATGCCAGCATCAATGCACACCTTGGCATTGAGCAGAGGTGAGTGCAGCCTTCTGGAGGGTGCAGGGGGAGCTTTGTAAACCTCTGAAGAGTCTGAACTCATTTTGTATGAAAAGTGTGTCCATCCCTTTGCAAGCGTTCTTCCTTTTGGCTGCCTGTGCAAGGATGGGGGAAAATCCAAGCGCCTCATTTGCTTCTCGCAGAGACTGTGTGTCTTGCAGACATCAGGTGGATGTTCTGCATATTATTTTGGCTTTTTAGAGGCTAAGCCAGGCTTTGATGTGGGTCTGTCAGAGGCCCTTCACACATAAAATGATGCATTTTGCTGCTGTGTGGGTACCTGTTGGCAGCACTGTTGACTGGCTCGAGAGGCTTTTCTCTAAGCAAAGGGTGTTCTGAAACTGCTGTCTGTCCTGTTTTCTCACTCTCTTCAAGTCAGTAAACCATTAATTCTCCTTTTGCCTGCAAGCAAGACTCGAATATCTTCACTCACACAGTGTTTTAGTTTCTGGTGTAGTCCTGTCTGTAGGTGTGTACACGTGTGTGGATATATTTCTGTATTTATACATTTGAGCTTTGCTTCATCAACAAACACATTTTTATCATCTGGATCAAAGGCATTTTGTTCCTACAGAATCCTGGCATTTTCTAGTGGAGAGACCCCTCCAGGTTGTTTGGAGGTGTTAGGTATTCCTGGGATGTGAAGGGAATATTCTCTTCCCTCCATCTGTGCCTAAATACTGAAATAAATAACTGCAGTAGTGTGGCTTTTCCTCTCCTGGGTGGTTAAAGCTTCCAGGAATGTCTGTGCCTCTGACCTTTGTTTTTAACCAAGATGAGAATGACAGAATTTCTAGGGGTCAACTTCAACAGAACATGTAACCCACAAATGGTGCTTTAAAATGCTCCATGTTCCCTTTTTTACTTTAATTTCCTCAAGGGTATTTTATTGTCTGTCGGTGTCATTATTTAAGCCAGCTTGGCCTGTGGCTCAGGGAGGGAAATGACAGGTGTCACTTCTGAAATAAGTGCATTTCATAGATCCCAAGCAGATTTTTTGTGCTGGCACCTGAGAGTGAAAGAGTGAGCTGCTTTTGGATTTAGTTGGACACCATAAATGGAATTTAGTTGGATTTTACACCATATCTGCTGCTGGTAGTGGGAATTCTGTTATAATTAGAAATGTAGGTTGGTGCTTGCTAAAAGCTGCTGAACTGTCTAGGTCAAGGCAGCAGTGAGGCAGAGAAGTAATTCCTGTAGTCAAGAGAAACCAGTTCTGGAGCTCATGGCAGAGTATTTCAACCTCTAGTCCTGTACTTTCAACTGTTACAGAACATGTTTTCCTGTAGGTAATGACAGCTGGGCTCAAGGAGCTGTTTGCAGTGTTATTTATTTTAATAATGGGGAGGATTGTCCTGTTTTCCGAATCCTGAAAACTGCTTTTATTGGTTTATTCTCAAATGTAACGTACCCATTACAGATTTACAGAACTAAATGTTTCCTACTGCAGGATCACAACATGAAACATTAAAACAATGAGCTGCATGGGGGATGGAAGCTCTTAATCCCTTTATGGCTTCTGAATCTATCACTGCCTTCTCAGAAAACATAATTTATGTTGTGGCCCTTCACAGGTTCACTGAATGCTGTTGGTGATTAAAATCTGCAGTTCCAATGGAACTGGCAAGTTTTGCAGGCTGGAATTTGTGGGCTCAGTATCATTTTTCATCCCTTTGTCTGTGGTTTCACGTTGCAGCTGAGATGAGCTCAGAGGTGGCTGCTGCTGCGGGAGGGAACCAATCCTCTCTTGCTGGGCACGGCAGTGCTGTCCTGGCCTTGTGCTAAAAGCCGGAGGGAGCCAAGCTGATTTTCCCCTGGGGTGGCTTTTCCTTTGTTCCCCAGAGGGTCAGAGAGCTGAGGGGGAGCCAGGCTGCTCTGGTTATATTGGCTTGGCTCTAACACAAAACATCACCAACTCCTTTCTTCTGGCACCGAGATCTGCAGATAGATCAGGTTACAGCCTGTTCCCACTTCGGGGGAGCTGTTCTACCCTCACCTTTGTGTGTAATCCTGTTTGCAATTCCACTGGGAGCCTTTTGATCCCTTGTTTGGGGTGGGAGCTGTAGAGTCTGTCCTGCCACCCTTTAAATCCTTCTCTGAGTGGCAGAGCAGCAGCAAAACCCCCCAGGTTGTCCCCATAAGGGAGCTGGGAGGAGAAAAAGAAGTTATTTTTCTGCCTCATATTAAATAGATGTCAGCTGCACAGGGGCAGTCAGAGGAGAAATCTGATTTTACCACAGCTGGGAAGAGGCAAGTTTGCCAAGAGGAAAAAAAAAAAATCCTGGAGTGTGTTTTTCACTCCAGTGAACTGTGCTGGTCTCGGTGCTCAGGGAAGCTGTGAGCAAAGCACAGTGGTGTTCGTGTGGCCAGAGTGGGGAGGTGGAACATGTGCAGGGCAGAAAACACTTGAAGCCTTTTCTGTGAGAGTTTCTGTGCGAGTTCTCAGTGAAATCTGTGCCTGGATCACCTTGGGGTTCTCCAGCTGGCTTGAACAGGCTTTGTGGGAAGAAACCAGCAGCACCTCTCAGATTGGTGCCTGCACCTTTATCAATATTGCTGCCTTTAAAATCAGACAGCTCAGGGCGTTCTGGCAGAAGGGAGGGAAGAAAGGAGGGTCTGGAGGGTCAGGATTGATCCCAGACCGAGCCAAGGTTCAGGGGAAATTTTACTTACCTGATGTTACAGCCTTATTGACCTCATTAACCTCATTCTCTACTGCAGTGCATTCCATGGTTCCTACAGGAAAATCTTTAGTTTTTATCCAAGCTACTTAAGAAGGCAGGAAAGACATTTCATGTTTCTTCTCTTTTCATTTTCTTAAGTTTTTGTACCCAAATCAGTGTAACTGCAGATGGAAGCTTAGAACACACAATACCTACGGAGTATTCCACGCTTGAAAAATGAATAGGATCTCTTCCTATCTTAGGGTTCTCTTAGGGCTTATTCCTTAATTATTTTTTTCATTTAAATTTTTGAATGCTTGCACTATGGAACAAAGTAAGAAATGCCAGAATTTGTGATTCCCTGTGTTTTTCTTCCCGCAGTCGTCGGGATGACATGGAGTCTCTAGGCTATGTATTGATGTACTTTAACAGAACCAGTCTGCCTTGGCAAGGATTAAAGGTAGGTTATGGTGCTTTTTTTTTTCCCTCCCCCACCCTTTTAATATTTTTTTTTCATGTTTGGGTATCATGCTTCTGCCTGCTAGGTGGGTTTATATAATGTTTAGCCTCAGTTGTACAAAGCAGCTTTTCCCAAAGCTCGATATTTATAGACTGTGGATTCTGCCTCTTACGCAGCAGGCGAAATGTGCATTGTTGGACTGTCTTAAAATTTATGCTAAACAATAGCTGACATCATCTTTGCCACTTATTGTCCTGTTGCAGGCTGAGGCCCTTTGGGGAAATAGAAAATAACATTGTTAGTGGCTTTTTGCATTGCTGGAGAGAGCACGGAAATAATCTCTTGCCTGGCAAGTTCAGCCTCGGTGGTGTTTTCAGTCCAGGTTGTGGCACAAGTGAATAATTCTTGACTGCAGCAGGCTTGTTCAGGATTTCCATGTATGGGAGCCAGCTCCAAACAGGACATTTCTTATTTCACTTATATAGACTCCAGTGGTTTTCATGTTTTTAATTGTGTTTCTTCCTCCGCGTGAGAGTTGTGTAATTCCAACGGCGTTGCAGCTGCACGGTTTCTAAAAAGGCAGCAGCTTGTGGGACACTGCAGCTCCTCAGCTGCCAGCGAATGCGAGGGGTGCTGAAGCACCAGGCAGCCCTGAATGGGGCACTGAGTGGGAATTAATACAACTTTGGCAAATGTAGCTGCAAGTCTGCTGTGGTTAATGGACAAAAGCAGCAGCTAGAGCTACACGAGCTGTGCCATGTGATGGAAGCATTAGACTGCGACAAATGGTATTAAACTGTGTCCAAATCTTAATACCAGATTGACCTTCATTCTCTTTGCAATAAGTGTGTGGGACTTGGAGATTTCACATAAAATACTTACGGTTGACCAAAGGATTTTTGTAATTTTTTTTTTTTTTTTTGCTGCTGTCTTTGTTAATCCAGTGTTGCACAATATCTCTTATATTGTGACCTACATGTTCCACAGGCTGCAACAAAGAAGCAAAAGTATGAAAAGATTAGTGAAAAGAAAATGTCCACTCCCGTTGAGGTTTTGTGTAAGGTAAGAGTTTCCAAATGATGTCATACTGTGAGATGGAAATTCCTTTCTCGTTTGTTTTGTTGTTTGTTGGTTATTTTTTTTTTCCTAAACCAGAGCCAATATATTAAATAGACTCACATGGCATTTGCTGCTGAATAATACTGCTTTGGCAGGCACTGGGTGCCTTGTGCTGGCCACCCAGCAGGGCTGGGAATGTGTGTAGCAGGGCAGCATTTGCTGCTGTTCCTTGGCAAAGTTCACTCCACCGTCACTCGGGTCTTGCTGACTGTTGGCTCAGCAAGCTCCCAGCTCTCTTAGGTGAGGCTCGTTCAGTTCTTCACCTTTCACAGTGCAAGTTTTTCATGCAGAGTAAATCAGTAACCAAGGTGGAGCTGTCTGCCTTGCCCACACCCACTTCTGCCTCTTCAGAGGGCTCTCATTGTCTGCCCCAGCTCAGCTAGTGGCTGTAGTGGAACTGGATGCAAGTGATCCTTGTTTTTCCAAAGTTTTCCTTTGAATTTTTAGATTTTTCTTGCACTGTGGCAGCCAAGTGCATCTTAACAAAAGTCCTTGAGCACTCGGGGGTTTTTACACCTCTGACAGCATCTGCCAGAGTGCTGAACTGTTCACAGAATCATGGAATGGGTTGGAAGGGACCTTAAAATCATCCAGTTCCCCTGCTGTGGACAGCGACACCTTGCCCTGGTCCAGGTCGCTCAGAGCTCCAGCCAGGGTGGCCTTGAACACTTGCAGGGGTGTTACACCCTGGATTTTTTACAGCACTGTTCTGGGTGCTATTGCCTGTTCCAGCTGGGCTTTGATACAGCAGTAAATGTGTAAAGATGTAAAGCAGCAAATCTCTGAGAGAGGTTTGCATAATTTAAGTTTTCACACTTAATGCTCTTAACTGACCTTGTCTCTTATTATGTTCAAGTAGATTATCAAGGAAACAAGAGTGAATCTCTTATTAGATAATTATCACTTATTTTAGAGACTTAGTTAATAAGAACAAGGTTTAATTAGGATGAACAGAGTGCTTTATAAATAAGTTGGATGTTGAAGGTTCTGGTAGCAGAGAGCTTATGATTGCACACCATGCATGAGGCACCAACTCTGGGGAAGGAACGTGCATCTGAGCAATTCCAGCTGCTGAAATACAGGATAAATTAACAACTAGGCACAAAGTGGAATCAATTTCTACACCTTCACCCAGTTTTTCTCTGCTCTTATAGACAGAGGTGCATCTTTTTGCCTTTGCTGGAAGGTTTTTGCTGCAAGCCGTGGCTTGATTAACACTGTTGATTTACAGGGGTTCCCTGCAGAATTTGCCATGTATCTGAACTACTGTCGTGGCCTGCGCTTTGAAGAGGCACCAGATTACATGTATCTGAGGCAATTATTCCGTATTCTTTTCAGGTCAGTCTCCAAGTGGAAAAGTACAGAAACTTCTCAGGGATCCAGTTGGGAACTGCTCTGTGGGACTGGCACTGCAGAGAGCAGCTCCTCTGTGTGTGTGTGGTGTAGGGAGTTCTTCTGGGACTTCCTTTCAATTCTGAGCTTCAAAAGCTCTTTAAAGGACCTGAAAATTATTGTTCAATGTTAAACATGAAGGGAAAAGATTCTCTTGTTTTTGCCCTGTGTGATGTGACCACAGGGTTGAGCCTGTGCTTCAGGTTCTGCTGCGAGTACCTTAAGAAATTGACCCCTCAGTAGAAATCTTTGAAGCTTTTCACGTTTGGAAATTGGTGCTGGGCCCAGCAGTGGTTCCCAGGAGATAAATTTCGGTGGAGGAGAATAGCGCTGCTTCATTGAGCTCGTCAGAGCAACTGGAACGTAAATTCCACCTTGTGCAGCGAGCAGCAGCTCTCAAAAGGAGGGCTGGGACTGATCTCCCGAGTCTCCCCCCAGCTCGCTGGAATCCAAAGCAATTCCCATTCAGTGATGCACAATACTGCAGCCTCTCCTTGAAATTATATATATATTACAAAAAACCCCCTCAGCAGCTCAGTGCGGGCAGCGGGTGAGCTGGGCTGGAGGAAGTGCTGCTTCCACAAGTGCAGAGCTCTGTGTCAGCAGGGAGTCAGCGCTGCCGGCTGCTGTTGGGGCTTGCTGCAAGAATCCCTTTAAGTCAGTAGTGCTTAGCATTTCTACACCGTTCATAATCTCCAAAGCAGCTTAGAGCAGGAGCTATCCCCTCGCTCCGGGGTTTCGGGCAGGGCTCGGCGTTAGCCCTGATGTGTTACAGCAGCGTTTCCCTCTCTTGCAGGACCTTGAACCACCAGTATGACTACACATTCGACTGGACAATGTTAAAGCAGAAAGCAGCACAGCAGGCAGCCTCTTCCAGTGGGCAGGGGCAGCAGGCCCAAACCCCCACAGGCAAGCAAACTGACAAATCCAAGAGTAACATGAAAGGTTAGTAGCCAAGAACCAAGTGACGTTACAGGAAAAACAAAAAATTCCACGAATTTGGACAACGGCGGCAATTCAAGTGTTAGATCAAGGAGGTGGTTTTAAAAACTACATTTGGCTCTCAAATTCAAAAGCTAAAACCAAAAGACGTCCTTGGAGAATTTGACTACTAACTTTATACCAAAATGTCCTTGTTATTCATATCATTTCTTCTGGGGATGTTGGGTCATTTTTTTAACCACTGCATCTTTTGCTCCCGCATTAACCACTTTCCAAAAACAAGAAACTGACTCGGTGTTGGGAATGTGACATTTTTTATTTATTTTGATTTATATATATACATATATACGTCCTTATATATGTATAAATATATAATGCAATCCAAAATCCTAGACCTAACACTTCTTAAAGGGATAATTCTCGTTGACCAGGCAAGGATCTAGAGACTTTGGGTTCTGCTCTGTGGCAGCTGGTCCAGTGCTGTGGGTTTGCTTCTGTTCTGTACGCCTCAAACAGTGGGAACAGAAAATTGTGAATGCTCTGGCTTCCTGCAGCGGGTTTACACTGAGGCATCTGGTCCAGAGCTCGAGGCTCAGAATGCCTTGCCGGAAACCCCAAGCTGCTGTGGATTGCCAGCTCACAATTTTCTGGAGTATCTGCGTGCTCTGGGGTGGGGCTTCAGGTTTCCTGATGGTTTTTTTGATGTTTCTAGGTTATGGTTTCAAAGGGAAATGTTGTGACATGTTCAGATGTAATTGTGTAATGACTGAAAATTGAGTTTGGAAAAGACACATGAATTGATTTTTTCACATGGTTTAGAAGCTTTTAAAATACTTTTTTTTTTTGTGATGTAAATGTGCTGGTGTGAGTCTGGTAAGTCCCTAGGATGAAAGTGCCACATCTCTGTGCATTTTAGAGCCACCCTTGCCATGAAACCACTTCCTCAAGCTGAGCTGTGGATGGAATTGAAACTAAGGAGATTGTGTGACTGAGAATAGAGGAGCAAGGTTTAAATTCTGCACCGAGGCATTGCTATTCTTCAATACCTCCTGTCTGATATTTTTATATGTATAAAATTATACACTTGGCTAACATGACAGTCCTGGAAATGAAAGAAACGCAGAAGTGTTTACAATAAACCTACCAAACATTGTTCTTCACGTATTGTGGCAGCATTCAAACCTTACCAGGTGTCTTTAGTCAAAATAGCTATCAAAAACCACATTTCACCCAGGAAAACAAAGTAGTAAAATACCTGCTGCTTCTCCCGAGACTGAAAAAAACCAAAATTTCATAGATGCCATTAAATGTCAGATTTTTGGCATAAAGAGTGCAGCTTGCGTGGCTGGGTCTGCCAGGGGCTGGAAACCAGTTCCCTCAGCTGCCACACCAGTTACAGACCGGGTGATTAAACTGCTGGGCTGGGATTGCTTCCTGAAGCAGAGAAACTCCGAGTGAAGTTCAGAGCTCAGCCCGATGCGGGGTGTGGAGAGGATGGCTGTTGGAGGAAGATAATTTGAGCAGAAATGCACATTGCTCACAGGAGCTCATCTCAGAGCAAAGGCTTGGCAGGAGGTGGGGATCTGTAGGTGGAACCTGCCCTGAAGTTCCAGCTGTGAGCTGGTGGATCACATTTGCTGGCGTGTTCTGAGGCTGAGTGTGCTGCTCTCCTGGCTCAGGCAGCCTCTGACCAAGTGCTGTGGGTAAAGGAAGGAAAGGTCATTAAAATGATTTTCTGCTGCTCCTTGAAGGGGTGCCTCAGTGCCAGGGAGCCTCGGACCATTCCTGTCTCCTGACAGACATCCCTTATCCCCCTGTCCTTTAGCAGAGACCCATTGCCACAGCTGAGGTGAAATTCCTGGGGTTTCAGCACAGTTCCATTGGGGTTTTTTGGGGAATGATTCTCCTCTTCCCTCCCCATCACCAAGAAAGGCTTGTGGCCTTTGGATCAGCCAAGCTGTAAGGGCAGCAGAGCATTAAAGCTGTGCTTGGCAAACATCTAAAGACTTCAGAGGCTTCATCTCTTCATCAAAGTAAAGATTTCCAGATTTCTAAAATCCTACATGTCTTTTTGAGGGGAATTTTGCCTATTAACGAAGATTGTTTTGAACCCAGCTAAGCTGAAGGAGGGGACTCTATGGCTTGGTTATTTTTTCTGGAGTTCAGTTAAATTCTTCTGTAGTTGCTGTAGCAAAGCCTGCGTGGAAGCGGCTTCAAAGGCTTCCTGGTATCAAATGTTACCCTCAGGTAACCATTTCCATTGAACAGGAGTCCTGCAGGCAGCAGTGCACAGGTGCATTTATTGATAAAGTCCTGTTGAAAATGTGCATCTGGGTTTGTCCAGCATGCTCATTTACAGATACTCCTGACTTCTTCTCTCAGATCCGTGTTAAATCCTGGCCCTGAATCCTGCAGTTTGTCCAGGCTAAATACTCTGCTGGGTTCCAGAATAACCTGTTCTGTCCGTGGCCTTTTTTCTCTTCATTTTTTTTTTTCCCCCTGCCCCTCTCTGGAACTCTGTGCAGTGTCTTTTGTAACAGCCAGGTCAGCTGGTTTGGAACTTGGGAGAGGTGAACTGTTCAGCAGCCAGAGCTCTGCTGACTCGGGAGGTTGGGCTCGCTCCCTTCTGCCACTGCAGCAGTTGTTCAGGTGTGATTTGTGACTGTGCTTCCACTCAGCTTCCCTCAGTCATAAAAGTGACTCAAGCAGTCAATCTGCAGGATAAAGTCTCCCAGCTCCATTTGGGAGAGGTGTTTTTCATTCCTGGCAGTGGAGGTTCTGTGAGGCTGTCAGCAGATCCAGTAAAATTTGCTGGATGTTGTGGCAGAATTGCTCAGAGCAGACTGAGACTCCTCTGCTTGAGAATTAGAATTATTTAAAACTGAATGCTTCTCCCTGCATGTCTGGAGACGCAGACAAAGCCTGAGCATTTCCAGGTGAGGTTTTTAGGGAATGACGCCACAGTTGCTGCTCCCCTGTCAGTCAGACCTGCAGCCATGGCAATAATAAAGCAATGAGGAGCCCTCACGTAGCAGAGAGGTTTTCAGAGGTTTGGGCAACACCTCAGAGGGACAAGGAGTGATGGTTCGCCCCTGTGTGGAGTGAAGATCTGCGGCAGAGATGCCACCACAAACTCCTGAGCACGTTTCCCATACCAGCAGCGCTCTGAGTGTCTCCATCTGGTTTGACAGCTGTGGTTGGGCTTCCCAGGGACATTTTGAGTTGAGTTCAATTCCCTAGTGCTCTTGGTAGCTGTGGCTGGACGTTCTCCTGCCCATATTACCCTGGGTTTGGGGAGTTCCAATAGCAGCAGATCATTTGTTAGGATGTCCTTTGTCCTCAGGTTCAGGCTCCCACGTCTTGTGAAATGTTCAGAGCTCTGGGGCAATGAGTTGATCTGTTTCTTTCCACCCTCTCCTTTGTTGACTTTGTTTTGGCTGCTTTGATGGAGAAAGTGGTTCAAGTGATGAATCAGTGCTCTCTGCTGAGCACACGAAATGGAAAAACAGCCTAACTCTGGCTGTGTGCATCACGTAAGGATTAGGGAACCGAGGAATCACTGGGCTTTCTGTGGGAATTTGCACTCAAGTGGGAATGGCTGTCTTGATTCCCAGGCAGGAGTTTTTTAAACATGACCAGTGCTGGATAAAGAGAATTTTCCTTCAGAGCAGTAAGATTGAAACCCAGAGTTATTGAACCTTTTTGAAATCACCTGTAGCCAGTTCTGGAAGAGTTAAAGGCATTTTGTGGGTGCTCTCCAGACTCATTTTGGACAGAATGTCAGACCAGTAAGACTTGTTTGCACTTGCTTCTCTCTGGATGACAGCACAAGCTCTAGCTGAGCTCAGCTCTGTCCGTATTTCACCCAGAGGAGATTTCTGTTGCAAAACCCGGAGCTGTTGCTCTGATGAATTCACCCGGGGCCAGAACCGTCCTGTCTGGAGGGCATCCAGAACGGAAACTCGCTTGGCAAAGCCATCTTTGGTTGAGGCTCCTGTTCCCTGGCACCTGAGTCACCAGAAAGGAGCAGGGAGGGAGGGCAGGCTCAGCTGGTTCCTGGAGCTTCTCCTGTCCCCCAGCGTCACTTGGAGTAGTGAGCATTAAAGAGCTGCTGTGTGTGCAGCTCCTCCCCTGCCATGTGGGCATCCCTCGGCCCTCCAGGGCTGTGCTGCTCGCAGGTCACTGTCACAGGCTGTGCCCGGGGCTCTGCTGGGCTGCAGTGCCAGCAGTCACTGTAAGGTGAGTTACTCCTTGCTCCCCGCTGTCCCCCGTCGCTGCGACGCTGCCGTGCTGCGTCTCCGGAGAGCGCCCCGCAGTCAGATGACAGCCTGACATTCAGGGATACAAACACGAGCCGCCGCAGCCGGGCAGCAAACAATCCTATGAAATTACATCCTGTTTCCCAGTGGCAATAACACAGCTTGGTTTCAAACGGCGGGGCTGAGCTCCTGCTGGGGGAACGTGGCAGCCAGCCTGGCTCCCGCTGCAGCAGGAGGTGTGAGTGAGAGGTGTGTGAGCTCAAGGGCTGGTTCCCTTCGGGAATGGGCACCAGGAACTCGGCAGTTCCCCCCCGATGGAGCAGCATTTCCCCCTTTGAATGACCATAACTGCTGTTGAACTCTCCTCCTCTGAAGGCTGTCGCTCCTTTCCATCCCGTATCAGTAAGTTTGCCCTTGTTGTTTATCTTGCAGGTTTCTGAGCATGACGAGGATGGGACAAAGCAGAGCAGATCGGAGCAGGACTTGTCACTCCCCAAATCCTAGAAATTTTAGTTCATACACTTGCCAGTGGCTGTGGGCAACCATTTCCTTGGTGTAAAGAACTTTAATATCAGTATAAACTGGCTCTGGGCAGTGTCAGTGATGCTGCACTTTGAGTTGTAGCAGCTGTAATTGTGAATATTACTGAGATAGTGAAACATGGTGTCCAGTTTTCTATTGCATTTTTTTCAAGTGGAAAAGTTTAACTAATGGTTGACACACAAGTGGAGAAAATTGTGCATATGCCAATTTTTGTTACCTTTTTACTTTGAACTACACTGCTTATGAGATCTCATTGTTTTGGAAGAATGGCATGAACAGTCTTCGGCAACAGTTGTGATAATTGTAAATGCTCACAATTGTGCACTCTTTTCTGGTTATTCCTCCCTGGGTTTTGAAAGTTGTACACTTAAAACATTCTTAAAGTTGTTGGCTTCTATGTGCAACATACCAAGCCAGCTGACATGGTAGTAACCAAAGATTCCAGTTTTTAAGCATATGAAAGACTCTGCCTGCTTACCTGTGCTAGAAATAACAGCATCTAAAGTGAAGACTTAAGAGAAACTTAGCGACTACTAGATAATCTTTAGGACTCTGCATTAACTCTATAATGTTCTTGGTATAAAAGGAAAAAAAAAACAGCATATTTGTCACGAAATTTAGTTAACATCTTACAACTGAACCTGTATGTAAGTTGCTTAGATAAATGTAATCACTGTAAACATCTATATGATCTGGGATTTTGTTTTTATTTTGAAGCGGGAGCTTTTTTGTTTACAAGTTCATTAAAAACTAAAAACTGTTTCTGTAAGGAAATGAGATTTTTTTTTAATTTGCCTTGTTAATTCAGTTTAAGAAATTTACATTACCCTGTTTTTAAACCAAGTTTTAAGGCCATTTGTTAAGCAAAAGAAGTCATATTTCTTTCTAAATCATTTTAGATTTAGTGTTGTAACTCTTCCTCATTTTGTTTTTAAATAAATTTTGTATTTTTTCCTTGAGGGGGAAGGGGCAGTCTTGCATTTTTATAACCTGTTGTTTGAGACCAGCCCTCTGTAATAAGATTGGAATTTTTTAAAACGAAATGGCATCTTTTGCAGAACCCGGGATTGGCAGCCTCCGAGCCTTGCCATGTCCTGCCTCGGCCGGACTGACTTGTGATTGCTGCTCTGGAGACAAAAAAAACAAAAAAATTGGGAATGGTTTGGAAAAATTTGGATGGTTTTAAACCAAGGCATTTTCTTTCAAGTTCTTGTGAAGTGGATATGACCAGATTTCCTCTTGTTCTTGGGGGCAGCCTCGCACCATGCAGAGTTCACATTGGTTACTGCCCCAGGCTGTCTTCCTTCTCACTCCTATTCTAGCCCAGCTGAAAGAAAGAAATACTTTTATTGCTGGTAATTCTTTAACAGTGTAATTTATTCCTTTATAGCATGTCAGAATAAATTAAAAAAAATGTCTGAAAATGCTGCCAGATGCCTATTGTGTAAATGTTGTTTGTATGTTTGCTTTTTGAGACAGTTTTGGTGCATGGAGCAGAGTTCCTGCTCGCAGTTCATCTTTTTTTTTTACTGTTGGAAAAGTTCTTTTTTTTCCTTTCGGAAACCATTTCTTCAGGATCACAAGACCCTGGGCACTCCTGGAATGGTGCTGATGTGGACCAAGGCTCTGTCCGAGAAGGATCTGCCCTGAGATGTTCAAGTGGAGGTGGAGAGCAGCGTGTGGGATGGATGGTGTGGGAGCCCAGGGGGGCAGCAGGGCTGCACAGGCACCCTCGGGGGCACAGCAGCCCCTGGCACCAGCACAGGGCGAGGAGAGCAGAGCTCCTTCTCCTGGCCAGGATGCTTCTCCAAACTCCCCAGGGTCGCCCCATCCCAGTAAGGATGGTTTTCAATCAATGCCCCCACTGAAAACCAGTCTGTGTGTAAGAACTGGGATCTGGAGGGCTCGGAGTGTCCCCATCCAGATTTCTGCTGTCAAGGCACCGTGTCTGACAACACCCGCTGGCAGCAGGGGAGGCAGCATCAATGAAATGCCTTCCTGGCAGCTGCTCCTGGAGAGGCTGCTCGGGATTGTTGTGGCATCGCTTTTCATGCTTTGACACGAGATCCTCACTGAAAAATTGGGGAAAATCACTCCATTCCAGGAGAATAAATTATTTTCGCTGTCCTTTAAATTGGCTCATTGCTTTGAGGGGGTTTTAGGAGCAAGACTTGCTCTTGATGAGCTCTGTAAGGAGAGTGAATATATTGAGGATGTCAAAATGTGTTTGTTTGGGGAGCTGCAAGTGCTGGGGAGGAGCCTGGAGCCCAGGCAGCCTTGCAGATGTGTGGGAATTGAATTTATTTCTGCACAGGAGTGTGGGCCAAGCGTTCTGCACCAGCAGCCTGTGCCAGATGTGCTGGCCAGGGGATGAGATGCCCACCTTCCTTAAAGAGACCCTGTGGCATCAACCACCCGTTTTCTGTGTGTTCTCCATGGTTTGTAGCAAAAACTTCAGCCTGAAAGATTAAAACCCTGTGGATCCTGATTCCTCCTTGCAGCTCTGCAGATGTTTTGTGTTGAGAGATCCACCTGCAAAGTGAAAAGTTCTGCAAGCAGTCCCAGGCCCTTGAGAAGGAATCCTCCTGTGGACTGCAGAGCTCAGGATCTGCGGCCTCGTGCTCCGTGGAAGGCGCCAGAATCCGGGTAATGACAGGAGGCTGTGACAACAGCTCCTCAGTCACCTCGCGGAGCTGCGTCCAGCCTTTCAGAGCAGTGTGTTAACCTCCTTACAACGACTCCGAGAGGCTTCCTAAGGCCACCCTTTAAAGGATTGCTTAATTGGGAGCACGGAGTGCTCATGTGCAGAGCGCCGGTTCATTATTTTTAACCTATTTAAGCCATTCCTCGTTAGCAGCAGTTGAGAGCCTCTTTCTCCTCTCCCATAAAGGCAGCCCTGGCTCTCCGTTGTCACCAGCGTCACTCCTTGGCCGCTCCTCGGCGTGGTGTTGGTAACAAGTGACAAACACAACCCCTGGCTGTGTTAGAAACACTTGATGTGTGTCTGCTGGGGCTGGAGCTTGTCCAGCATGTGCCACACTTTTTTTTCTGCTGATTTCTAAGCAGTTCTGTCTCTCCGGGGGTTATTTTTCAAGCTCAAGTGTTGCCTCGCACTTGCAGTGTTGTGCTTGTTCTCTCTTGGTGTTTTCAGGTGTTTTTTGTTGGGAACTTGTCCCTACTTTGTCCTTTTTCCCTGACCTCAGGTGCTGCAGTCCAGCTCCACCGCTCTGAGCAGGAGCTTGGGCTGGGTGCCTCCCTTGCTGTCCCTCCCACGTGGAATTTCTCTGCCACCCCAAGTTGGCTTTTTGCGCGAGGCTTTAATTTCTCCTGACAGCGTTCTCCAATTTAGAAGATCTGTTGCTTAGCCAGCTCCATCAGCCCCATCTGCTCCTGCCTTAATTGCGGTGAGATGAGGGTGATGTCACAGCACACGGCGGTGAGAGCAGCAGGCTCCCGAGGAAAGGAGCAGTGGGCTGGGAGGAAGAGCTCTGCTGGTGCCTCTGGAAGGGTGACACAGAGGAAATGCCCTCCCTGCTAACCGGGCCCGAGCGTCCGCGGCTGCTCTGGTGTGGAAATGGCTCTTTAACGGCAGCAGGAAAGGGGAGGGTGGGACTGGGATTGACTGGGGCAGGGGCACAGCTCGTTTATGACCCTTCCAAACACCCCCAGCACCGGCCCTGTTCCTGAAGGTACCACAAGGGGCTCAGCTGCTGTGCAAAGCTCGGCGCTAAAGGTGTAAAATCCATCGTGTTGAGATGCCAATGTGACTTTTTACATGATGTGAGCTGTTCCTCGATGTGACTGCACAGTGCTGGAAATCGGGAGGAGCCCAGGAATATTCCCACACCCGACTGGAGTGATTTGGTTTCCAGGTATTTGTGTTCATAAATAACCGAGGGTTGTTGTAGCTCCTTTCTCAGAGAAGAGCTCGGTGTTTTATCAGGGACAGCTCCTGGAAGTACCTGAGCACGCTCAGCCCGCACTGTTCCGCCTTCCCTCCCTGGGAGCCGTTTGTTCCTGTTGATATTGTGGGTTGTTTTTTGTAAACACAGCTGATTAACTGCGTTTCTTTCCCCCTCTGAGTTTGCAGGATGTGCCTGGCTGGAGGAGAAAGAAGCTCTCACAGAGCTGGGTGTGCACCACTCGTATCCCAGGAGCTCCACACCACTCATATCCCAGGAGCTCTGAGGTTTCTGGGTGTGCACCGCTCGTATCCTGGGAGCTCTGAGGTTTCTGGGTGTGCACCGCTCGTATCCTGGGAGCTCTGAGGTTTCTGGGTGTGCATCGCTCTGTCCCAGGAGCTCTGAGGGTTCTGAGTGTGCATCGCTTGTATCCTGGGAGCTCTGAGGGTTCTGAGTGTGCACTGCTTGTATCCTGGGAGCTCTGAGGGTTCTGGGTGTGCATCGCTCGTATCCCAGGAGCTCCGAGGCTTCAGGCTCCCGGTGCTGCTCCCTGTTCCCCACCCTGAATGACACCGAGCCCTGAGCGGTTTGCAGGGACAGACTTTGAACTCCTTCTGAACGGGAGCGGTTTGAGCTGGTTGGGAGGCTTTGAAGGAGAGTCTGTTGTTGTCACACAGGGTGGACCGGCTTGTGAGCCTCCCTGCTGCCCTCAGAGCCCCTGGGTGTGCAGGATAAACCCAGACCTTCCCTTTACAGCCCCATAAATGCCCAGGGCAGGAGCCTGACTCGGCAGAGTCCTGGGCCTGGCACAGGTGGGGCCAGGGAACTTGGGTGACTCAGCTTTGTGGGACTTCAGGAGCCACCAGATGCAGGGCACGAGCACCAAATCCTCCCTGTCCCTTCCTCGTACCTCAGGTGAGTCCCTCGTGCTGCTGTGGCCAAAGCAGCACACTGGGACTTCTCCAAGTGACACCATCGTGTGTTTAACTGGGAATCTCCAGGGCCCTGGGCCATTGGAAGAGCTCACTTTTCCCAGTGACACCATTTTGTGTTTAACTGGGAATCTCCAGGGCCCTGGGCAGAGCTTGCCCTGGTGTGTCTGACTCCCCTGAGCTGCTGCGCTTCCTCCTCCTGAGTTTTTAACTGCTGCTCAGCACCGGGGATGAGTTCAAGATTCTTGAGCCCATCTCTGGGTGATGCGAGGATTTCACAAATCCTGCTGTCTCCAGGTGGGCACAGTGGAGCCCAGGAGCAGCCTGGGGCTGGTGCTGAGCAGCCAGACCCAGCTGGGTGGCCTCTGCTGATGGCATCTGCCACATCCTCGTCTGGTGGGAGCCGTGGGCAGGACTTTGCCCAGAGCGGGCAGAGAGGAGCAGGGAGAGTTTTCCTGCCCTGGCAGCTGCAGTCAGGCAGTGGGGGAGGAGAGCAGAGAGGTAAAGCTGGAAACTGGTGCAAGTCCTCTGAGCTGAGAAAAATCACTGAGGCAGCGAACAGAACCGTTCTGATGTGCCGACAGCTTCCCCCCGGCACAGCCCTGCCCCGTGCTGAGCTCCGGCTTCCTCCTCCTCCTCCTCCTCCTCCCTGGCTGCAGCTGGACCAGCGCTGTTTGTGCCACTGCGTCGGGGTCACCTGTGGGGACAGAGCCTGTGGGCAGCTCCAGGAGGGTGGGCACGGTGGGTGGGGGTGTCAGGGCTCCTTCAGGGCTGGCATTCATCGTGCCACCCAGCCCTCGGGGAGCTCCTGCCCCACGGCACTGGTGGAACAGCAGGTACAGCCAAAAATCCCTGCTGACACATGCTGGCAGCGCCTGCCTTCCTTCCCAAGCCCCTTTCTCTTGGGGGGAAAGGTGAGGACCCGGCTGTGGCCATTCCTTCCTTCCCAAGCCCCTTTCTTTGGGGAGGAAAGGTGAGGATCCGGCTGTGGCCATTCCTTCCTTCCCAAGCCCCCTTTCTCTGAGGAGGAAAGGTGAGGAACTGGCTGTGGCCATTCCTTCCTTCCCAAGCCCCCTTTCTTTGGGGAGGAAAGGTGAGGACCCGGCTGTGGCCATTCCTTCCTTCCCAAGCCCCCTTTCTTTGGGAAGAACCTGGCTGTGAACGTGGCCCCTTTGCCCGTGGGCTGCCCAGGAGGTGTTTGCTGCTGGCTTTTTTTCCTCGGTGGGTTTGTGCTGTGCTGTTTGTGCCTGGGGAGCTGGGGAGGGCTGATAACGCCGGCCTGGGAAGGTGGAGCCGTGCTGGAGCCGCGCTGACGCTGTTCCCAGCCGGCCTGAAGCTGCTCACAAATCCCATAAACTGATTATGGGTGTTAAGGCCCTGCTCAGTGACCTTTCTCCCTCTCACTGACAGCTTTTACCACCGTGCCCTCCCCGAGGAGCTGGGGGGGCTCGGGGACAGCGGGGTGAGCGTGGGGCTGCCTCGCGTGCCAGCTGCTTCCCGGGAGATGGAGCTCGGCATTGGGAAGCTGATGGGAAGTGCTTGGTTCTGCTTCCCAACGTGCAAACAGCTCCTGGGGTCCGAGCTGGCTGTGCTCAGCCTGCCCTGGTGACAGGCTGCTGGCAGGTGTGTCACCCGGCTGTCCCCACTCCCCGTGTCTCCCAGACCCCAGCTCCTGCAGGGCACGGGCAGGATCCATGCTGGCTGTGCAGGGCTGGGATCACAGCACTGGTGACAGTGCCACTGGACAGACTGGCTCAGCTGGGGCTGGCTGTTCCGAGGAGGGAGCTGATCCTGCGTGACAGGGAGCAGCACCTGGGCGTCCCTGAGGCACGGGGAGTGTTTCCATGTGCTCATGGCGGCGTGGCGAGCAGGGGAGGGAGAAGCAGTTGCTCTGACACAAACCCATCGCAGTGCCAAGATCGTGCAGGCATCTGCCTGTCTCTGTTTCCTGGAGTGCTCTGGGTTGTGTCCCCCCGGGAGCTGTCCCTGTCCGTGGGGAGGGGAGGTCTGGCACCCCTGCCCTGCTGACCCCGGGGTTCCGCAGGCTGTGAAAGCAGAGCCGGTGCCGCTCTCCCATCCCCCTGCTCTCTCAGCAGTTGCTGGGTGACTGATAAACACAGCAAAGGCACTGCCAGGGGGGCTGGGTGCCCTTCACCCCTGCCTGGAAGCGGGGCACAGCTGTGCCCAGCAGAGCTCCGGTGGCACTGAGGGACCCGCCGGTGTTTGGGACACGCTGGGACCCTCTGTGTGCTCCCTGCCCAGCCCGGGGGCTGTGCCTGGGGAAGGTGGCTTCTTTCTGACCCCAGCCTTCGTTTTGGCTCCCTGGGGCTGGCCAGGGGGTCCCAGAGCTGCAGCATCCCCGGTGCCTCCCAAACACCCCGTTCCTGCAGCTTCCCTCTAACCTCCAGGGAGAAGTTTAAACACAGGATACTGGAGCAAGCAGGGCACAAAAATCCTGTTGGGCTGTCCCTAAACCTCTCGCTAGGCTTGCCTGGGAAGTTTCGGGGAGCCTGTGAGGATCTGGTGTGTCTGGGGAGCAGTGGGACCCTCGCCCCAGCGCTGGCTGGGCCCCTGGCAGGTTCTGGAGAGGAAAGCAGTGCTGGGAGCAATCCTGCTGCTCTAAATAACTTCCCAGCTGCTGATGTTTGTTAACGTGGCCGGGCCGAGGTCCTGCAGGAATGTGAGGTACTCCCGGATCAGTGTCGCAAGGGGAGCTTTGCGGGACGGGAAGGAATCCCAAATGCCAGGATACACTTTCCAGGAAAGAAGTGTTTATGCCCAAATCCCATTTCTGGAAGGTCAGGGCAGCCTCCTCTGTGGCTTTAGGGCTGCTTTTATTTCTGCTGTGGTAACAGAGCTGGGCTTGGAGTGCTGCTCTGAGCCTTTCTGGGAGCTAAGGGCTGACCGAGCTCCCCAGCAGCTCTCCCAGGGCTCCCCAGCTGCCCTGGAGCTCCCGGCTGCTCCGTGCAGGGCATGCCCGGCTCTGCACCCTTGCACGGCTGCTCTGGAGTGGGTTCAGAGCGTTGGCAAGGCTCAGTCCCACCTGCACACTGCCCTGCCGGGATCCTCACCTCGGCGTGGGGGAGCAGCAGGGAGCACCCCTGGGTGGGGACGGCACCAGAGCTGGGGACAGCTCTGTCCACTCCCAGCATGCCCAGGGGAGTGGGAAACCTGGGGATAACCCCAGAAAGGCCATCCTTGGCCCTGCAGCTCTGGGAAAAGCCCTGGTTGTGCTAAACCCCACCATGGATGGTCTGAGGTGGACACAAAGCACCTTGAGGCCACCCTCGGTCCTGTGACAGCCCACGGAGCGTGCCCCAAGAGGGACAGCTGCTGAGGAACCTGTCGTATCTTTTTTTACCCCCAAGAAAAAGGTTTTCTGCAGTGCTTGGAGTGCGGAGGGGGTTTGGAGGGGCAGCTGTGCCAGGCTGGAGCGGTGCTGGAGCAGCTGGAGTGATTCAGCAGCTCCTGCAGGAGCCAGGAGTGGCCTGGCAGTGTGGGCAGAGCGTGGCAGGGCCAGGTCAGGGCTTGCGCCCTCTTGGAGCGTGCCAGGTGAGCTGAGGGCCTGCCTGGAGCACCTGTGGCTGCAATTGGGGTGCAGGCTGTGCCTGTGGGGCTCTGCACACTGGTTTTGAGTGAAATATTGGAAATATTTCACATCTGCAGGATAGCACAGCTCAGCTCGGCTGCTGTCTCCAACCCACCCAGCAGCTCCTGGGTCCAGCTCTGGGAATGACAGCGCTTCCCTTTCAGCCAGGGAGGGAATGAGCTGCTCCTTCCCTCGGCTCCCATCAGGAGGAGCGTGATAAACTCGCGGGAGCACGGAGGTGTTGCTGATGGGGAGCCCAGCGCGGTGTAGGAAGCGCTTTTGGCTTGGAAGGTGCGAGCTGCCAGCGCGGCTCCTTCCTGCAGGTGCGGTGTCGGCTCCCGCCAGGGTTGGGCCAGGCCAGGCGGCTTTCCCAGGCTCGGGAGCTCGGGCAGGCAGGGCTCTGGCAGCAGAGATACGCCTCTGCCTCGCCCGTCCTGCCAGATAAGCGCTGCTCCTCTCGACGCACTCGCTCCCCGGGCACGGCCAACGCCTGCTTTTCAAAGCTGAGCACCGCGGCTGCTGGCAGCGGGATTTCATCAGGAAAACACGTGCTCTGCTCGTCACCCTCCGGCTCTGCTCCCACCTTATCAGCTGAGAGCCCCCAGCACTGCTGGCCCACTCTGTGCCCCTCTCCTGTCCCTCCACCTGCCCTCGAGTCCCCAGGGCTGGCTGGAAATGTCCCCTGGCTGGTGGGCTGCCAGAGGAATGTGCAGCATGAGGGTCTCCCCAGCCTGGGCTTCTCTTCCCCAGCAATAAAAACTTTCAGGGCTGTTTTTAAAATGCTCTGAGCTGGCTCCTCTGTCCCGAGTGGCTCTGGAGCTGCCGGGCTCCGGCTGTTTTGTGCCACCCCCAAGCAGCCGGTTCCAGCTCCTTCATCCCACTTAGCCCAGATTTTCTTCTAAATAGGTCACTCGTTAATTGAGGGCAAGTACAAAGTTGCTCTGTTTCTCCTTGTTCTCCGAAGCTGGACAGACCCACTTCAGGAGCTGCCAGACCTGGGGCAAGGCTGGGTGGTGAAATCCTCGTGGGCTGTGGCAGCTCTGCCTGCGCTGGGCAGCTCCGGGAGCTGGGTGAAGCTGTGCGGGGCAGGTCGAGGCTGACTCTCTCCCTCCAAGGCTGTGTGAAAGCCCAGCCCTGGCTTGTTTGCAGGAGAAGAGGCCAGGAAAAGTCTGCGTTGTGGCTGCTGGCAGGAAGGAGCAGTCCTGGTCTGCCGGGATGGGGTTTTATCCTGCCTGGTGCAGGGGAACCAACCCTGAGTGTGTCCCTGCCCTCAGAACCGCTCAGCTCGGGGCTGCTGGTGCCAGCCCAGCTGCTGGGGAGGTGACACCGAGGTGCAGGACTCAGTGCTGGGACAGGGGACAGTGTGAGCTCTGCTGTCTCGGGGCTGTGCAGACCCCAGGGGTGCCCCCGCTGTAAGGGGATCCCACAGGGCCCATCCCAGCAGCTCCTGCTCCTGCCCCGGGCGGGCTCTGCCTCCCAGCTCCTGTCTGGGTGTGTTTAGCTCGCCCCGCTGGTTTCCAGGCAGACCAGGGGGGATGGAGGGAGCCTCTGCAGCCTCTCGTTCCCAGGAACATGGATCGAGGTCCAGCGGGGAGCACAGGCACAGCCAGCTCGTGTCTTTTTGCTGCCCAGGGAGGATCTGTTGGTGCAGGATGAGGCATGGCACAGCGACCTGCCACCTTGGGCATGGCACTGCCCTGCTCTGGATGGTCCTGTGCTGCTCTCCCCTGTGCGGGAGCTCATCCCAGCCCCAGGAGCTCATCCCAGCACCGGGGTGGGGTGAGTGCAGCCTCAGGACCCGCTGCAAGGGCTGGGGCTGCTCCCCCGGGGCAGGAGGGGAGATAACGCTGGAGCCAGGCCCATGGCGCCGAGGTGGAGCTGTGCCTTGAGTCAATATTGGCTCAGGGCAGCCCGTGGGCGCTGGGGACGTGTGACACTGGTGCAGCAGGGCCCTGGGGTGCTGCTGCCCCTCCGGGCTCAGCCTGTGCCCGGAGCTGTGCCCAAGCTCTGAGCCCCAGCAGGATCAAAGCCCGGCCTCATCCCGGCCCCAAGGGGTGAGGGAAGGAGGGAACGTNCCTGGCGAGCCCGGCTGGGACACGACCTGCCCTGCCTGCCTGACTCAGCAGGGCGGCGGCTGCCAGCCCAGGAAGGGTGGCTGAGGGTACTGGGCAGGCCGGGCCCCTCGGCAGGGACAGCCCTGCCACACTGTCACCTGCTCCAGGGCTGTCACCTGCTCCAGAGCTGCCACCCCGCTCCAGGGCTCCTGGGGGCCATGGCTGCCTCTCCCTCTCCCCCTGCAGCTTCCCGTCCCATCCCATCCCATCCCATCCCATCCCATCCCATCCCATCCCGTCCCATCCCATCCCATCCCATCCCATCCTGTCCCGTCCCGTCCCATCACGTCCCGTCCCGTCCCATCCCGCTGGAGCAGCCAGAGTGACTCAGCCCTGCAGGGCTGGGTTTGAGGGGCAGCTCCCGAGCTGGATCCCTGATCCACACCACCCTGCTTGGATGGAGCTGCCCAGGCCCCATTCCTGAGTTTCCAGCCCAGCTCAGGGACTGGGGGCCGCTCTCCTGAGCCAGGGGTGGGTGTGGAAGGGCTGGGAGGCGCAGGGAGGAGCAGGGATCCTCGGGAGAGCCCTGGGCATGCAGACAGACCCCGGCGCGTGTGTGAGTGCCCGCTCAGTGCCCAGCCCTGCTGAGCCCGGGGCCAGTGCAGGACACGGTCGGGGATTATTTTTAAGCCGATTGCTGCCGCTCGTTGACGAAGTGCTGAGGTACTCAGCTCTGGGCTGTGGGTCACGGGGGGAGCGTGGCCACCATGGGGCTGGGGGATGTTTTACCCCTTCCCCAATCCCTTTGGGTTTGCCGAACACCGCCCTGAGGGCCTCTGGGAGTGAGGGGAACCATCCTCTGCCCTGACACACAGCCCCTCCTGCCCACCTCCACCGGGGCATTCACGGGACAAACCTCCTTCCTGGCACGGGGATGGCTGTGGGCTCTGAGAGACATTTATTCCAAGAGATAAATTTCTGGAGGAATGTGGCGCACAGGAGATGGAGAGAAGGCAGGGAAGCACAAGCAGGCAGCCCTGGGGACAGAGGAGGATTTATGGCCACCGAATTTCTGCAGAATTGGGGGTGGCTTGAGAGCCAAAGGGGTTCAGGCACCCCAGCACCCATCACCCCCTTACTGAAAATCCCAGTGTTCCCCACAGACCCATTGTCAGGGAGCCCTGAGCATGGGGCCAGCCCAGGACTCTTGGAAGGGGAAAAACCACCCCAAAAAGGGAGCGTGGCAGCCTGGCCTCCCCTCCTGGGCGCTCTGCAGGGAGCAGGGAACGTGTGGAGCTCATCCTGCCGGGAGCAGGGAGGCGAGGAACGAGCAGGGAGAGCTCTGCCACTGCTGCCACCTCCCTCCTGCGTGCCCGGGGCAGTGCCAGCGGCGGCTGCTGCTCCCAGGTGGTGCCGGTTTTGCCGGCTGAGTCAGGACAACTCCCTTCCCCTCCCGGCACGGGCTCCCTGCTCCTGGGCCAGCTGGGAAGGCTGAGCTGGGCTGCGAGGCTCAGCATTCCCCAGGGATTCGCTGCCAGCAGCGGGGAAACTGAGGCAGGGAGCTGTGACGGGTGCCAGGGTGGCATCTCGCCCAGGCCATCCTCACCCACACCATCCCGGGGTGGAGCAGAGCCCTGGCTGGGTGGTTCTGGAGGCGAGGCCCTTGTGTTTGCCTCAGTTTCCCTGTCCAGGTGGCTGGCTCAGCACTCCCGGAGCTGCGGATAATCCCGGGATGGGAGCTGGGGATGCACCTGGAAAATTCCTCCTGCAGGGGCTGGGCCAGCTGGTTCACAGGCAAGCTGTGGGCAAGCAGGAATCCTCCAAGTAAAGAGCTTTTTCTGGCCAGAAATTACTACTATTGTCCAAATCTAAATCTCTCTCAGGGATGGGGTCAACCTTGATGAATTTTTTGGCTTAAAAAAGGGGGGAAAAGAAAGAAGGAAACAATCAAAGCTCTCTGAGCTGGCATTTCCTGAACTAAGTGCCGTATTTTTTTAATTTGGGTGTGTGAGACATGGCTTTGCCTCCTGCCCCGGCATGTCCTGCAAGCCCCTAACAACCAAAATCCAAACAAATGCTTGGAAAGTGTTGAAACGGAGCGGTCGGAGCCACGGCAAAGCAGCAGCGCTGTCTCAGGGAGGAGCAGGGCTGGAGTTTGGATTTCCGTTTCCAGAGAGCTTTTGTGATTTCCACTTTTCCTTCTCGTGTGGGGCGGGAAGGGCTTTCCCCATGGCTGCCTTCCTTTGGCTTTGGGGTGTCTTTGCCCATCCCAGGCACCCCAAACCCCACAGTGTGCCCATTCCATGTCCCCAGATGAGTTCCCAGGTGCTGGCAGAGCAGGCAGCGAGGGGAGGTGGGCATGGGGCACACAAGAGGGTCCCAACCCCACATCACTGTGCTGCCGGGGGGGGCTGTGCCTCACTGGGTCAGGGGCTGGTGGCATTCCTGGAGCTGGGAACAGCCAGGTGGGCACCAGGCCAGTGGCATGATGGGTGGCATCCCCTGGCTGGCCCCAAGGTCCCGTCCCTGGTGGGGGTCCCGTCCCTGCACTCCCCACCTGGGGCATGCTTGGAGCCCCCCAGGGCTGGCATGGGGCAGGCAGGGCATGAGCTGGACAGGGGAGCGGGGACAGCGGCGGGTGGGGACAGGGGGACTCCTGTGGGGCAGCCCGGGGGGCTCCATGCTGGGACTGGGGAGTTTGGGATGGACAGGGTGGGATAGACAGGGTGGGCAGGGCAGGACTGGGCTGGGCTGGCCCTGCCTGCTCCCATCGAGGCTGCAGTGCCACCTGCTGCCTGCCCAGCCTGCTGGGCCAGGGGAGGCTCAGCTTGGACAGCAGCAGGAATTTCCCCATGGAAAGGGTGCTCAGGCCTTGGCAGGGGCTGCCCAGGGAGGTTTGGAGTGCCCATCCCTGGAGGTGGCACCTGGAGGTGGCACTGAGTGCTCCGGGCTGGGGACAAGGTGGGGATGGGGCACAGCTTGGATGGGCTGGGAGGGCTTTTCCAACCTCAGTGGTTCTGGGATTGTTCTGTGTCCGTCCTGTGCCTGCGCAGAGCCGCCCCAGTGCAGGCAGGGCCGGGTGCAGGCTGGAGCCCAGGGCTGGCAGGGATTGGTGCCCAGGGGGCTGCGGGGAGAGCCCCCAGCCCATCCCCGGGATGCTCTCACTGCCCCACAGGATCCCACATCAGCGTCCCTCGTGCAGGAGCTCAGCAGGGCTGGGAATGGCGGGGACACGGTGGGGGACAGCAAACCCCAGGGCTGTGCTCCACGGGTGGTTCTTGTCCCTCCTTCCTGCCCCAAACTGTGCTGGCACCACCCCTCCGCTCCCACCCTGCTCCCAGCCCCAAAGCACCGGCCGGGACGGAGTCACTGGGAGTCGAGACCTTTATTGACCTGGGGCAGGGCAGGAGGGGTGTGAGGCTCTCACTGCCCATGAGCCACATCCCCTGGCAGGGAGAGGTGACGCACAGGGACATCCACCACCCCCGTGTGGGACCTCCAGGGGCTCCCCCTCCCACTCCCAGCCCCCCCAGCCCTGTACCTCCATTCCGGCTCCTCCACAGGCCGTGCCTCCCACGGGATGGGCTGCCGAGCCGTGGCCCCAAGAACAGTATTTCCAGGAATCCCCATCCTAGTGCCTAAGGGATTCCTGGGAAAACTGGACCCTGAGGACACGGCAACCCAGGCTCTGTGCCAGCCCCGCGTGTCCTCGCTGCCGTCCGGGCTCCGCGTGTGGCTGAAGGGAGATGCCACCACCGTGTCCCCACTGTGCCCCCACCCCTCCCATCGCTGTGGGTGCCCAGCACCGGGCTGGGGTCCTGAGCAGACACAGGGGTCCCCCTGCTGCAAGGAGAAACCACCCCAGCCTCCCATCCCTCCTGGATCCCTGCCAGGAGGTTTGGGATGAGCCCTTTTCCTGCAGCCAAGGCCAAGCTGTCCTTGTGTCCCTTGTCCCGGCGGGTGGGGGTCCCCAGGGTGTGCAGTTCCTCCCTTCCCGAGCTACAGTGCTTCATCTCAGACTCCCAATTGACCAGAGATGCAGCACTGCACCTTGGGCTGGGAGACATGGATGTGTCCGTGGTCCCCCGAGCTGCGCGGCCGTGGGTGGGGACACAGCCAGGCAGAGGTGTCCCCACCTCCAGCATGATGGAAGGAGGGGTCTGAGCTTGGCCTGGCCCCAGCTCTGCAGGGACAGACAGGGATAGGGACAGGGAGTGGGTTAGCAGTGGGGCTGCCCCTAAATCCCCAAACCCAGAGAGCTGGTGCCGAGCTGGGCATGAGGGTGAGGGTGACAGGGGTGAACAGGACAGTGTGGGGCTGTGGGTGCCACCCAGCACATCCCTCCCTCCCCCTTCCCCACCCCAGAGGATGTGAAAAGCTCCTGCTGTCCCTCCCCACCTTGTCCTTGTCCCCGTCCCCAGGGCAGCCTGCAGCTGGCCAGCACTGCAGCTTCCCAAGCCCAAACCTTGGCCTGATCCGTTCCCAGGCTGGCAGAGCCCAGCCCAGCCCTTCCCAAGGGCAAGAGCCAGGGTCTGTGGGACAGAAACACCCTGGGTCTCCCCCCTTGGGTCTGGACAGGCTTCAGCCCACCTGGCCTGGAGAGCAAAGATCCGGGGGAAGCAGGAGCCGAGGGAGGATGGAGGGAGCGGCCGAGCCCAAAAATATCTTTCTCAGGCGAGCGCTAACATCCTGAGCAGGGCTGAGGCTGATAAACAGACCATCCATCACAGCCCCAGCAGCCCCGGCAGCCTGATGAGAAGCAGATGCTGCATCTCTGCCGTGAGCCCCAGCATCCGGCCCGGCCCCCCCGGCCACGTGCGCCCAGCTGGGCCCCATAACCACCCCTGCACTGGGCTGGGCTCCCCCCACAGCTGCCCCTTGTTCTGTGGGGGAAAGAGTGGGGGAAAGAGCCCTGCGGAGCCCCAGAATTGCCGCATCCATGGCTCAGGAATGAGGGTTTGGAGCAGCCTTGGCCAGCACGGGGTTGTCTCTGCACCAGCCACGGCCAGGCCAGCCCTGAGCCCCGGCCAAGTGCGACAACAGCCACAGGGACCCGGAGCCAGGGGAGGTGCTGCAGGGACCCTCCTGCCTCTGCAGAGCCTCTGCCTGGCCCCCTGCACACCCCCAGGAAGGGGCTGCTGTGCGTTCTGCAGGAGCAGTGTGCGGCACTGCAGTGTGCCCTGGGATCCATCCTCTGAGATCCACTCCCTCGGATCCAGCCCCTGGGATCCATCCTCGGGGATTCAGCCTCGGGATCCATCCTCTGGGATCCAGCCCCTGGGATCCAACCCCTGGGATCCAACCCCTGGGATCCAGCCTCAGGGATCCAGCCCCTGGGATCCATTCTCCAGGATCCAGCCTCAGGGATCCAGCCCCTGGGATCCATTCTCCAGGATCCAGCCCCCAGGATCCAACCCCTGGGATCCATCCTCTGGGATCCAGCCCCCTTTGCCTGACTGGGCAGGGGAAAATCAGCCCCCGGCCTGTCCCTGCCTGTGCCCAGGAAGGGCCCGCGGTGGTGCCTGTGCTGGCAGCGCGGTGTCACTCAGCTCTGCCCATCTCTCGTGGTGGCCATTGCGGGGGCTGTACCATCCTCTCGTGTGTTCAGCAGCTTCAACACCCCGGGACAGCCACAGCCGAGCCTGTAAAACACAGAGGGTGGGAGTCAGCAGAGTGGTGAAGAGCTGAGTGTGGAGCTACAGCCTCCTGGGTCCTGGGCAGTGCCGTGGGGCCCCTTTGGGTGCTCAGCACCCCACGGGCCTGAGGACAGCGATGCCGACAGCTCTGTGCCACAACAAACCTTACAACAGTCACTCAAATCCTCCCTGCGCTGCTCAAAGCCATCTTTGCCCAAAGCCCACGGGTGTGGGACACGTCTCCCCTCCTGGGAGTGACTTCCAGGTCCCCAGGTGTGAGAGGAGCCCTGCACGGGGCCCAGGGATGGCCCTGTCCTCCCCCTGCCACCGTCCCCTGGTGGGAAAAGACAGGACAAAGCCATGTCTGCCCCGTGGTGCAGGGTTGGGAGAGCTCAGCAGCCGTCCCTGGGGAGGTGCTGCTGGGGGAAGAAACGCCGAGAAAGTCTGGAGGAATGCGCCGGGCTGCGCATCCCACTGGGCTGGAGGCAAAACATCTGCCCCGGCTCCCCCAGCCCTGCCCGAGGGACCATCACAGACACCCCAATCCTCCCTTCAGTGTCCCCAAGATGGGACAAACCCCCAGCACTGCAGGGCCTGCCCTGTCCCTCTTGTTTCCGCTCGCGGTTTTCTCCCAAATTCCCAAGGAAAGGCGACTGCCACCAGCACGCCACTGCTCCCCACGCTCCCACTGTTGCTAGGCCACCTCCGTGTGGGGGACACCAGTGTCCCCCAAGCTGGGAGAGCCACAGCCCCGGGCTGCTCACCTCACTCGTGTGGGTGCAAAAGCGCCACATGGATTCGGAAGGATCCAGAATGACAAATGGCTGGATCGTGGTCCAGCCAGCCACTGCCACATCCCCACGTTCATGGGGCCTGGAGGGTGCCCAGGGTGTGACGTGCATGACCAGGACAGTCCCTGGCACCTTCCACAGTCACAGCCTCTCTGCTGGCATCGCCCGTGCCCCAGCCCACCGCTCACCTCCAGCCTGGCCCGTCCCAAGCCGTGTCCCTGTGTCCCCCTGCTGCCGCTGGTGATGCCAGAGGACGAGGAGTGGGCGAGTGCTCCAAGAGCGCCGTGGCCACCCCGAGCTGCTGCCGGCGGCGCTGGGCTGAGTCAGAGCTCGGCCCTCCCCGCGGTTACAACACAGCGCCCTTTCCCCTCTCCGGGCAGGCCTCCGCTGCAGGAAATGTCCTTTTTTAATAGCACTTGGGATTCGTTCCTCCTTGAAATTCCCCAGCCCTGCGAGGCCAGGCTGGGGCTCCTCAGGGACGCCTGAGCCCCCCGGGCAGGAGGGGTCTGCTGTGAGCAGCTCCAGGCTCTCAGGAGGGTGGAAGGCACCGGGTGATGCTCGATCCCATGCAGGGGCCCTTTCCCCTTCTCCTGGCCCCCAAAATCCTGATCTCCACCAGCCACCAGAACCCCATTCCTGCCCCTGACAAGCTTTAATCCATCAGCTTCCCAAACAGCCCTGAGAGCACCGCCAAGGCCGCACCAGTCAAGGTAAATCCAGCCCAAGAACCCCCTCGGACGCCCCTCCTGGGTGATGAGGATTGGGATCATGGAGGGGAAGGGGCCCTTGCTGGAAGGACTCCCTCAACTCCCAAAATTTGAGGGGCTGACCCCAGGGCAGCTCCTGCTGTTGGGTCCCTGCAGGCAGTGATCACTCCCTGGCACTCTGCAGCACGAGCTGGTGGCAGGACAGCTCCAGTGCTCCTTCCCACCGGGGCCTTCCAGCTCTCCCAGCATCTCCATCCCGTCCCTCAGCGTCTCCATCCCGTCCCCCACAGGCCACGGTGGCCTCTGTGGAGGAGAGGAGCCTCCTCTCTCCCTTCCTCCCTCCCTCCCTCGCCAGCACTGGTATTAAATCAAAGGTTTATGAGAAAATGGAGGGGCCAGGGGAGATCCTAATCTGGTCACAGGCTGATTAACCCCGAGTTCAGGCTGAGGTCCTGATGCTCGGCTATAAATAGCTCTGCCTTCCCTTTCCCATCCTCCTGCCGGGGCTGCGTGCCTGCCCTTTTATGGTCAAAAAGGCAGATTTGGAGCCCGAGCAGCCCCCATCTCCCCCCATCTCCCTTGCTGGGGACGAGCCAAGGGGGCCCAGGGGGATGCTGCTCCTGCTGGCTGGGTTCTGCTGCGATGAATTATGATGCCAAGAACAAAGGAGCAGGTTTGGGGGGCTGCGAGCAGGGGATGGGTGCGGAGGGGAGAGTGCGTCTGGTTTGTGGGGCCAGAGCGAGGGAGAAATCACCGAATTTGGTGTCTCTGCAGAGCTGGGATCCTCCACACTCTGCTCCAGGCACAGCATGGTGGCATGGCATTGGCATGGCATGGCATGGATGGCTGGAAGGAGCCTGGGGACAAACGAGGCCTCTGCCACCTCCCAGCTTGTCACTGACCCCGCTGTCCCTGCCTGGCCACCAGTGCCATGCAGAACCCCCTGGTGCCAGCGCTGCGGTGAGGGGCTCAAACCCCCCAACAGCAGATCCCAGCTTGGGGCTGAGGAGTCTCCAGAAGGGGAGGAGCAGCAGGACAGGGACTCGTGGCTGGAAGAAGCCCTGGAAGCTATGGAAGAGCCAAGGCACTCAGGAGCCTTTCCCACGGCCTCAGCTCTTCCCGCTGCTGCCGACCCTCGGATCACCACCTCCCCATCCTCCTCCCAGAGCTGCCCCCTGCCCAGCCCCGTGCCCGCGCCCCATGCCAGCTCTGGAAGGAGTTTTGGGGCACGGGGATGCCGCTGGTGCCGGGGCCGGCCGCGGGGCACACGGAGCGTGGGAGCCCGGCCCGGCACCAGCCTTCCCACTGTGTTTACACGGCACATTCCCGGCCTGCAGGAAGTGGTGCAGGGGTGAAGTCCCAGAGGGGACAGGCCAGCACGTCACCGGCCTGCAGCCCGCGCTGGGAAGGGCTGGTGGGAACCTGGAGCGCCGCGGGGAGAGCTCCCCATGGACGCTGCTGTTCCCAAGCCGGGCGGGGAGGCTGCTCCAGCATCCTCCTTGCTCCTGGGCTCTGCTCCTCATCCCCATGGAGCTGCTGAGGGGACATGGTGGGCACGCAGGAGCTTCCCAGAACCTGGAGCTGGAGCTGGAGCAGGCAGGGAGCAGCCAGGCTCCCTCTCCTCGGGCTCCTTAAGCTGCCACAACTTTGGCTGCTTCTCCTGGTTTCTTATCTCTGCTCCAGCAGAGCCCAGGTTGTAATTCATGTTTCCCTCACAGGCTCCCAGCTTTCCCTACTTGCTGTCCAGCCATTCAAACAATAAAATAAAATAAAATAAAATGTCCCAAACTGCCCCAGTTCCCAGCGCTCAGGAGATGAGTTGTGGAAAAACAGGGAGCACAAAAGTTACGCTGGGCTGGTATAAAAGGCGTCGTTCCCCTGCAGGAATTGTGGAGCTGGAGGTGGAGAAGAATCAAAATGAAATTTTAAAAAATGAGGCTGAAAAGGGAGAGGGGAAAAAAGGAAACACAAATCCCAAGGTGAGGGATTCCAGTTAAAAAGGCCGAGCTGGGAGGCAGATATTGCCCCAAGCACCAGCGGTCACAGCAAGACCAGGGTGACCTGCTGGCCACCACCGAGTGTCTGTCCCATGTGTGGCACATCGGATCCCACAGCCCCAGCCCTGGCTGCTGCCACCCCTGGTCCAAGGGGAGCTGCCTGTCCCAGGGACAGGCAGAGCTGCCCATGGCCCTGCGCTGCCACCAAAGCAGGGGTGTCTCTGCAGAGTGGGGACATCAGCTCACTCCCAGAGGTCTCAGGGCAAAGACCACCCCACCAGCCAGCCCCACAATCCTGCTGATCCAGCGTGGGAAGCCTCCAGCACTGCCAGCAGATCCCAGTCCCTGCCACCACAGCACGGCACTGTCACACCCCCAACAGAGACACAGCCAGGGCCAAGCCCCCATTGTCCCCTGGGGCAGGTGGCTCTGGTGCCCTGCAGGGCTGGCAGAGCCCTGGGCAGCCCCACCAGGACCTCCTGCAGCTCCAGCAGTGCCCACACCAGGTTTCAGTGACGGTAGCACAGGGAAGATGCTGCTGCTCAGAAGCTCCTGTCCGGATGTGTCACTTCAAGCAGGGCCTGGGACACACATCTGTCACCTCCCCAGCTGGCAGCCATGCCCGCTGTGCACCTGCTGGGGGCACCGGGCTGGCCCAGGGCCCTGCAGCTCTCCAGAGTCCCCGTCCCCATCCTCATGGGCAGCGTGAGCATCCCCCGGTTCCACCCCGACCCCGAGCCAGCAGCTGCCGCCCAGGCACTGGCTCCACATGGATTCTGTCTGCAGCCCCAGCCCTTTGTGCCCGTGACCATGCCAGCTTCTGTCCCTGCCCTAAGCCAGGGAGATGGGGCACCCCAAGGGCTGGGGGAGCACCTGCAGCTCCCAGCCAGTGACCCCTTGGTGGCTGCTAGAGGAGGGGAGGAGACCCTGCTCCCCTGTGCCCTCCTGTGCAGGTCCCCAGCCTGGCACAGCCCCTGCGCTGCCCGTGCTCCTGTCTGTGCCACGCCACTGCCCAGCACCCTGCTATGGCATGGCAGTGACCAGTGGCACAGCGCTGGCCATGGCCAGAGCTGTCACTGACCAGCAGGCAGCGGTGCCATGGCTGAAGCTCTCACTGACCAGCGGTGCCATGGCCAGAGCTCTCACTGACCAGTGGTGCCATGGCTGGAGCTCTCACTGACCAGCGGTGCCATGGCCAGAGCTCTCACTGACCAGTGGTGCCATGGCTGGAGCTCTCAGTGACCAGCGGTGCCACGGCCAGAGCTCTCACTGACCGGCGGTGCCATGGCTGGAGCTCCCACTGACCAGTGGTGCCATGGCTGGAGCTCTCAGTGACCAGTGGTGCCACAGTCAGAGCTCTCACTGACCAGCGGTGCCATGGCTGGAGCTCTCACTGACCAGTGGTGCCATGGCTGGAGCTCTCACTGACCAGCGGTGCCACGGCCAGAGCTCTCACTGACCAGTGGTGCCATGGCTGGAGCTCTCACTGACCAGCGGTGCCACGGCCAGAGTTCTCACTGACCAGGACCCAGAAGTGCCACAGGCTGAGGGAGCCGCTCATCCCAGCCCTGCTCTCCAGGAGCCACCCCAGGAGGAACCACCTGGCATTGAGCACTGGCTCTTCCCCCTCAGCCCCGGGAGAGGATGCCAGGGATGAGCAAGGGCAGGTTACCCCTGGGCTGCGGAGGAACAAGCCTCGGAAAAGCCTGATCAGGGACAAGGGTGGTTCTTGGACAGAAAAGGAGACCAAAAGGAAAATAAAGGGCTCTTAATCATCTGCAGACTCTCTCTTGACAAGTGTAGAGGGAAATGCCACTCTGTCCAGCAGCCACCCAGAGCTGCAGCCTGTCTAGACACAGCCTTTCCCGAATTCCTGCTGATAACTGCTTGGGAAAGCTCTGGCGGAGGCGTCTGCCTGTGTTTGTTGGACGCTGACTCCTCTCCCACCGGCCAGCGGTGGGGAGACAATTCCATTGTCCCTTGGAGGGACAATGCGTGGTGCAGGGGGTCTGGGGAGCCAGGCTGGGCACAGGCAGGATTGCCCCATGCCGGGGACATTGCCACTGGGATGGGGACACAGGTCATGTCCCACCAGTGGTTCCGCAGCCCCATGTGCAGCATCCCGGTGCCAGGAGGCTGCAACGTCCTCAGGAGCAGCCAACAACAGCAGAGTGGGGACACACTGGGACACTGAGAGGCTGCAGTGCCCTGGTCACTGTCACTGTCCCACTGAGGGACACAGAGCCCCAGAGAACCTGCACGCCCAGGGATGGCACTGTGCCCTGCCTGGACCCGCTGTCCTTGTGCTGGACCCAAAGAACAGCTGGTGGCTGTCCCTGCAGAGGAAGGAGGCAGGGGACATGGCACCTCACAGCCACCAGGCACCGTGTCCCCAGGTGACCCACTGAGAGGGGACGGCCACTGCCGGTGTTTTGGGAGCAGAGGGGCAGCACAGAGCCAGTCGTAAACCCCACAGAGGCAGCCCTGAGGGGAGAGGCACCACCCAGGGAGCTTTTGCAAGGCCACCAGCCCTGCTAGCCGTCACCTGCTGCCCTCCCCTGCAGCCAGGAAAGGGCTCGGACCCCACAGGGCCACACATCTGCAGCCACCACAGCAGCTCCGGGGCTTTGAGGATGCAGCTGCCATTCCCCCGGGGAGTGATGGAGCTGGGGAAGTGCCCCAGGCTGGGATAACGCCCTCGGGGCCGGTTGGGGCCATGCCCGGAGGATAAAGAGATGCAGGGCTCAGGCTTGGCTGGCCCCGGGGTCCCTAAAATCGCGGGTAGTGAGATGCTCCCAGTCGGTGTGAGTGCGCTGGGGACGGCGGCTCCAACACCCTGCAAGCCTCGGGCAGTGAGCCCCAGCCCCATCCCCTCCCCAGCTCGTTTGTCCCAAAAGTGGCAGCAGCACAGGCGGTCGGAGTAGCCAAGCAGGGGTTCTCTGTCCCCGCTGTGTCCCCACCCACCCAGTCTCACCTCCGGCTTCCCGGTTTGTCCATCCCAGACATCCATGGAGCAGAAAGCAATTCCTCCCCCACATCTGGAGGGTCTATCCCCACATCTGGAGCCCCACCAAGCCCAGCAGCAGGACGGAGTTATCGGGACAGATTTTGGGGAATCCCTTTGCCCAGAATCCCTGAACCCCGCGGTGGCTTCGGCCACTCCTCGCCAGCTCCGTGGCCGGCAGATTTCCCTGCTCGTGGCTGTGCTGGGCTGAGCATGCCGGGCTGGGCTGGCAGACGGGGATGCTGCAGGAGTTGTGTTTCCCACTGCCGGCACAGACAGCGGGCAGAGCCGGAGCTCCCGCGCTGCCAGCACCAACCTCCCAGTCCCCACCGCCCCACGCACCCACCCGAGCCCCTTCCCACTCCCTCCATCCGCGGCCACCTACCTGCGAGCCCGCACGCGCCCTGGGGCACGGCGGGGACACGGCCACGTGCCCGCCACCTCCTGCCGGCACACACGATGTCCCACCACTGGCACCGCGGCGACGCCGGGCGGGCCCTTTTGAAGCGGGCCGGTACGGGAGCCCTGGGTGCAGAACTGCTCGCAGGCTCCTCAGAAGCTGGAAAATCCTTTTTCTTTTTACCTTATATGAGCTGGCGGGGGAGGCCAGGCCGCGGCGGGCCGCGCTGTCAGGGGCGCCGTGGGGAGCCATTGGCTGGGGGGCCGTCACGTGGGCCCCGCGCCGCCGCCGCCGCCGCGCGGCCCAGTGTTGCTTTTACCCCCTAAGGAAGGGCCGCTTGACAATTTTCATATTTCTTCTAAATTTGGAGATTTCAGACAATGCTGGGAGGCTTGGCTCGGGCTGCCAGAGGCCCATGTGGAAGTCATTAAGGCGGAGAGGGGGAGCGGAGGGAAGGAGGGTTGGGGGAAGCGAGGGGGAGGAGAGCGGCCAGGGCTGCCAGCGACGCGCCTGGGAACCGGGGCCATCCCGGCCGGAGAAAGTTGTTTGGAATAACTCACTTCCTCCCGGCACTGTGCGCGGGGGAACGTGCGTCCCACCGGCCGTGGGGTGGGGGTCCAGTGGGGCTGGATGGCCACAGGCGGCCGGGGCGGTGCTGGCGTCCATCCCACTGGCCGGTGGAGGGAGCGGAGATGCTCCCCGGCCTGGCTGGAGGTGTCCCGTGACTGCCGTGACTTTGAAAAGCTCCACCTGGCCTGGGAGAAAAGGCATCGCGGCAGCCCCGGGGCTCTGCTGCGGGTGCAGGGTGAGGTCCCCAGGTGTCCCCAGGGCTGGGACCCCTGTGGGATGGCGGTGGTGAGGCCGGGGCTGCGGGGCTGGGAGCACGTGGGCCTTTCCAGGGTTCCAGGGGCACAGGGAGCTTCTGTGGGAGCTCTACCACCAGTCCCGTGTGGATGGTGAGTCCATGCATGGCCTCCAGCCAGCACTGGGTCCCGGGATGAGCAGCCAGGTGGCAGCTGGGGCAGGGAACACCCAGCACCAAGCGCCTCATCCTCCTGCTCCATCACCCCCGGCATGGCCAGGAAGGAGTTTGTCCCCCTACGGACACGGCTGCTGTGCCTGGGTGACACAGGGCTGTGCTGGCCCCCCCAGGCAGTGAATCCAGCATGGAGCACAGCTCTGGAGCAGCAGGAGCAGCCTCTGCTGCATGAAATAACTGAGGGAGAGCTGAGGAGCTTGGGGAGACACCACCAGCTTCAACTCCGGCTTTAGAAGGTGGTGACATTCCCTGAGGGGAGCACAGAGCTGGGTTCTGGGGTCTCGTGGCCTCAGAGGGTCCTGGCTTGTGGGAAGGAGCCGATCCTGAGCCACGCACAGGCACAGTGGGGACAAATGTGGAGTAAGAGCCTGGCAGGGCACGACTTCCACCAGAAACACATCCCAGAGAGGACTCCTGCCATCCTCAGACCCCTGAGCCTGTTGGGACACCCCAAAGCCAGGGCCAGCGTCTCTCTGCCCTCATGCCAGGCTTTGTACAGGGATTGTGTGGAGTGCTTGGCATCCTGGAGGCTCCCCCTGGGTTTAGGCACCACCTCAGCAGCAGAGCCACTGCTGCAGGAGCTGAACGTCCCCTCAGCCCTTCTGTGTGTGTCCCGGGGAAATCCCTCATCCCAGAGGGAGCTGCCCGGCCAGCTGCGGGAAGGGAGAAGCAGGGAACCGGCCTGTGCTGGATGAGGCACCAGAAACTGCCCAGGAGAGCAGGGATGGGAGCAGCAGTGCCCAGATCTGCCGGCAGCGTGCCCAGACCCGGCAGGGAGAGTCATCTGGTGTCCTCCAAGGAGCCAGAGCCACCAGCTACGTACCTGGCCAGGAACATGAAGCACTTGGGAAAAACCCCAATCCTTGTCTGAATTGCTGCACACACAAAGATCCAGTGGCCCCTGCAGCACAAGCTGTGGTTTTTCCAGGGCTCAGGAGCAGCCAGCTCCCGGCAGGTCTGCCCGCTGCCACCGGGGCACGGAGATGGGCACGGGCTCACTGAACCTGCGAAGGGAACTGCACAGAACACGGACATCCTCTTCCCCTGCTGCAGGCGACCTTGGTGCACGGCCCTGGGCTGGGACAGCACCTGTGGGATGTCCCTGGGACACTCTGGGGCTCTCCCCGGGCACAGACCCTCCCTCACCGCTTCCAGTCCCCAAACCCCTCGCTGTGCCCAAGCTCATGTCCATCCCATGCCTGGGGAGCCAGCACGGAGATCTCCCAGCCGCCAAGCTCATCCCCATCCCGTGCCCAGGGAGCCAGCAGGGAGATCTCCCAGCCCCCTCTCGCTCCCCTGTCCCCCTGCTCTCGGGGGGCTGGCTCTGAGCGAGGCACAGCCGAGGGCTGCCATTATTAAACAAACACTATAATTAGAAACCAGGTTCCCTAAATGAAGTGAAAAATGTAACGTTAGCCTCTGTTTGTTCGCTGGATGCTGCGCTCTTGTTCCATGACCCAGAGGGGTCGTGCCCTGCGGTTTCTGAGAAGCCTTAATAAGGTAATGTTTAGGAGGTTACTATCTTTACAGCTCTTGTCTTATTACAACTCCATAAAAAAAACATTTGGGGCAAAGCAGGATTCCTTGGCGCGGGTTTGTTTTTGTTACTCCTTCACTAAGATGCTGCCCAGCCATCCCTGCTCACCACAGATTTGGTTTCAGTATCTCCACAAAAGTGACTTTTTTTTTCGCACCTCCTGCTGACCTCCAGCCTCTCTGGCTGGGTGTGAGGGCAGGGGTCAAGTGGCAGGGACAGCTCTGTCCCAGGCAGGTGGGGAGGGGAGCTCTGGCTGCTGGCTGGATGTGGGGTGGTGCCACAGGGCAGTGATGGAGAGGGAAAGGTGCTCCCACCTTCCCAAGAGCCTGGGATGCAATAAAAACCCTTCTCCTGCAAGCCCTGTTAACATCCGAACACCAAATTTTCAATTTTTTCATCTGCTGCCCAGCATCATCAGCCCGTTTATTATTACAGCCCCTGCCTCCCTCAGCCCCTTGCAGGGGCAGGACAGTGATTAATGGGTAAACTGGGCTGGGACAGCTCTGAAGGTGACCCTCAGGACTGGCCCGTGCTGCCCTGGAAATCCCTTCCCTCCCTGGACTGCAGCACACAGGAGCACGGAATGGGGAACAGGGCAGGAGATTCCATCAAAGCACCAGTTCCCAGCTGGTGATGATTTCCCAGGAGTTTGGGGGTCTCTGCATGTGATCCCTTTGCCCAGGGACACGGAGGGAAGTTTGGCTCGAGCACAACTCTCCAGGACAGACGTCAGTGCCACTGCCGAGCTTTCCCTTCACCTCCGCCTTTCGCCTTGCCCTGGGAAACTGGGAACTTGGCCTGCTGCCCACGAGAAAAAGCCACCAAAGCCCTACAGATCAGAAGCTTTCTCCTCACAGACCCAGAGGGCACTGCTGCCCTGGCAGCACGGCCCTGGGAGCATCCTCCAGCCCCCTGGCCTGGCAGGGGAGGCGGCGGGGATGGCTCAGGGCTGCTCCATGTACCCCACAAGGGGCTGGAGGACCGGCCCTCCCCACAGCCAGAGCTGGGATGCAGAGGACAGCCTGGCAGGACGGTCTCACTTCTGCAGTCGAGCGCAAAATGAAGCCACCCCTCCAAAGCACTCGGGAGTTGGTGTCCGACTGCTGCAGGGGGAAGGAGAACGGAATTATTGGGAAAGGCAGCATTGCCCACCTGGGCTCCGTGCTGGTGGAGCACAGCCAGGACAGGCTGAGGCAGGAGCCCAAAGGGCTGGGAAAGGTCAGAGGGAAGCACAGGGTCAGGGAGGGAGTGGGACATGGGGCCAGGCAGGATGAGAGGACCCTCAGTGGTCCCTGCATCCTCCCAGCCTGGAGGAGACGGTGGCTCTGTCCACTCTGTCCTGTGGGGAGCTGGGACCAGGTTCTGTCCCTGCCCAGTGCCACCATCGGGGACAGACACGGGGCAGGGAGGCACCGCGGCGGGAGCTGTGCCGGGCCGGGACGGAAGGAAGCGGCTGTTTCCAGCCCGGGAAAAGGCAGATCAGGCTTTTTCCATCAGGTGCTCTGTCTCCAGCAGCAGGAGGCAAAAGAAAACAAAAGGCAGGAGAGGAGCGGGACAGGAGGAACCTGGCTCGTGTAAGCAGCGCCGCGCTGTAAACGCCGGGCGGGTGATGGATGCGCCGGAGGGGCCGCGCAGGATGTGCCGGACGAGCATCTCCCCCCGCCCCGCCCGCCCGGCGCTGCCGGCACCGCTGGCCCGACGCCTCCGGTCCCCCCGGAGCCTCCCGTCCCCCCGGAGCCTCCCGTCCCCCCGGAGCCTCCCGTGCGGGGCTGGCGGCTCGGGGTGCTGCTGTCCCCGCTCGGCTCTGCCCCCCGACGCGCGGATCTGGCTGCGATGTGCGGCGCGGCATCCAAAGGGCTGTGATTTACAGCCAGCCCCCAGCAGCACCCAGCTCCCCGCCCGGAGGCACAGGGGCCGATGGATTAGGGCTGGATAAATCATTCCGTGCAGTGATGCAGAGCCCGGGCCGGCCAGACCTCGGGCTGCCAGCGGGGTGACCCCTGCTGCCCGCGGCACCCTGGCTCCGCGGTGGGGCAGTGCCCCTTCCCTCCCTCGGGAAAACCCGTCCTGCCAGGATCAGGGCTTTCGGGACAATGGGGGCACTGCAGAGGATGGGTCCTTGTCCCACAGCAGCACCCGTCCCACTCGATGCCAGCAGCGAATTCCTGGCTGCCCTGTCCAGCCGTGCCGTGTCTCCGTGTTTATGCAATGGCAGGAGCCGGCAGAATTAAGCACTTTTTGTTTTGCCCTTTTTTGAGAACGGGGAGTTTTAATTCCCACCAAACAATGTTCTTTTTCCAGCAAGCTTAAAATAAGCCCTTTTTGGCTCGGGCATCTCTGGAGCCGTTGTGCAAATAAGGATGTGAGCTCCGTGCTCCGGCTGGGCCAGCGCTACCTGCCAGGGGGGTTTTGGGGGGACACCAGAGGCCCCCAGGCCTGGCCCTCCTCCCACCGCAGCACAGGGCTGGCTCTGGCCAGGACAGCTCGCTGCAGCTTTCCTTTGATGCGTGGAAAATGTTGCTCACGCAGAGATAGGGATGTGGCCGTGCTGGAGCCTCCCGGCAGACCCATCTGTCTGGCCCTGGGGTGGGTGTGTGCTCAGGTGTGCTGGGGCCTCACAAACCCATGAGGAGCCGGGTTCTGGAGCAGCCTGGTGCCTGGAGAGGTGGCCGTGACCTGCAGGGTGGCACCAACAGTGATGGTGCCCATTTCTGACCCCACAGCAGCAGCTCCCACCCCGACAGGGACACTCCTGCTTGGGGGAAAATGCACAAAGCTGTTTTCTGCCACCCTGGAACTGCAGTCTGATTTCCCCCATCCCCTTACCTGCGTTCCCCGTGGTGTGCTCTGCCACAGGATCCCTCCTGCCAAGCATGAGCTTGGCATGGCTGCCCTGCCTCCCTCGGGCTGGGGCACAGCCAGGGGTTCCAGGAGGGTTATCTGGTAAATAAACACCTGGGTTTACTCAGGCCAGGTGGATCCCATCTTCACATCCTCTCCTGCCCCGTTTCCCCTGTTCCCCTTCTCCAGGCCCTGCTCCTCACCCAAGTTTCCCATGGCAAGGTGGTGACAGTGATGTCTGATGGTTTTTGTCTTTTCTTTTTCACACCCTTTTATACATTTTTTATACCCTTTCCCTTTCCTTGTACCCTTTCCCTGTACCCTTCACAAACACTCCCTGCACCCGTAGCCCTGCACGTTTATAACTTTGTAGTTTGAGATTGAGCTCAGCTTGGGGCTTCTCTGAGGGGAGCAGACGGAACATCCCGAGTGTCTCCAAAGCAGAGGCTCCAGCCTTGCCCGGAGCCTCCTCTCTGCAACAGGTTTGTTCAGCGGGGCTGGAGTCTCATTTTGAGGGGATAGGGGAACAGTTCCCTCATTTGTTAAGTTTCTAATTGGGGATATACTTAGATCTGCTCATTTGTGAAGTCCATAAAATCGTATCCGCCTTTTACACAGGGAAGGGTTTTTTACACGGGGGCAGCTCGGCGTGTTTTCACCTTTGACGAATCGTACACCTAGGATCTTATTAAAACCAAGGTAATTCCCTTTTTTCCCCCTATACTGCTGTGTCTGCCTCTTATTTTTACCAGTAGTAGCAGGGATGAGCACGTGCAAAACCCGAGAGCACCTCTCCTCTCCGGGTAACCCCTCCCAGGAGAGCCTGGGGGGTTCCAGCACCCCAACCCCAGCACACGCTGCTCCCTCGGGGGTGGCACTGCAGCCAGGACGGTCACACAGAGTCTTTCTGGAGGCAGAGCTGGCCATGACCCAGCCACCCGCACATCCCAACCCCTTCCCTCGCACGGAGCCGGTGGGGAAAAGCCTCCCGCCCCCGCCTCCCCCAGCTTATCAAATTTGGCCATGTCTGGAAAGGCCTGGTTTCCTTTTCACCAAAAAAGATCAAAACTGGGTAATTGGCTGCCGGCACAGATGCCTCTGCGCCTCTCTCATGTGTAAACAGCATTGCCGAGCGCTGACACAACGCAGGCGGCCGCGGCACACACAGCCGCCCCGGGGCTGCCACCGGCCCTCCTGGGGGTCCCAGAACAGGCTGAGAAGTCTCTGGGTACAGGCAGGGCTTGGCTCAGCACCCCAGAAAATGCTGGTGGGTGCTGCCGTACACCTGAAGCACGGGCAGGTGGTTACTGGGCTCCTCTGACAGGTCCTGAGGTGACAAAGGGGACACTGAGCTCAGATCTCAGCCAGGGGGACAGCAAAGCCCCCAAAATGCTGTGCTGGGGCTGTCCCTGGGGGTGTTAACGTGGGTGGGAGCAGCTGGGCTGTTCCCTGCCGCATCCCAGGGCTGGCAGAAGGAGAGGAACAGCGTGAGTTGGGGGCACGGTGACTTTTATCCCATTTACAGGAATTTCTAAAGGCCCAGTTCATGGGCTGGGAAAAGGAGCTCGGAATTTCCCACCGCCCTGCAAAGCTCAAGGGCCTTCGAATCCCTGGGGATGCAGAGCGAGGCGGGAGGAGGAGGGAAACAACATCCAGTGCTGCCACCAGAGGAGAAGGGCAGAGGCTGCTGCTGCCCGGGAGCGCGGGGAACGGCGGCTGGGGCTGCGGGGGAGGAGAGAAGGATGCGGGGAGGGATGGAGGGCGGGCTGGAGGGAGGGCTGGAGGGGCGGAGGGATGCAGGGAGGGATGGAGAGGCGGAGGGATGCAGGGAGGGCTGGAGGGGCGGAGGGATGCAGGGAGGGATGGAGAGGCGGAGGGATGCAGGGAGGGCTGGAGGGGCGGAGGGATGGAGAGGAGGAGGGATGCAGACGGGAAGGACGGAGGGCTGGGAGCGGTTGGGTGGCGGACAGCACCATCGCGTGGCACTCGACCGCAGGGACGGCGACAGCCCCTGTCCCCTGCACGGGAAGTTATAGCCAGCACCCCGTGCCTCAGTTTCCCGCACCGCAGCGCCCTGCACCCCCGTTCTTAGCCCGGGAGGCCAGAGCAGCACCCACCAGCACCCAGAACCCCGCAGCTCCGGGCTCAGAGCCAGCTGTGGCACAGCTGCCGTGTCCCCAGGGAGCACAGCAGGAGGGGAAGGGTTTGGGGACAGACACACCACTGGTGCAGGCAGTGATGGGCGCCACCGCCTCGCTGCTGGGCACTCTGGGGGCTCCTGGGACGGCAGAGCTGCTGGTGGCGGAGACACACAGGTGACAGCGAGCCCTGAGCCCCAGGTGACCTGCTCACCTGGCTGCCAGCGCAGGACATGGCCACCCGTGTCCCTCCTGTGAGCCCCTGCTCTGCCAGCCCAGCCGCTGTCCCTCCTGGCCCTGTCAGGGCTGTCACGGTGCTGGTGGCACCAGCAGAGCCCAAACTCCCTCCCCAGGGCACGTTACTGCCAAGAGAGCCCCTGGGGGCTGCCTGCTCCAGGGGGGACCAGCCACTGACCACAGTCACCACTGACCACAGTCGCCACCCCCAGCGGAGCCAGCGCCCGGGGCGGCGACGGGTGGCCTCGGCCCAGACCACGCTGGCCCCCTGCCCTGTCTGCTCCGAGGCTCCCTGGCACCCTGGGGACCGGACACACCTCCGGCGGGGCGCAGCCAGGGGCTGGGGCTTTCCCTTTTTAGCTGCCCGGCTCGCAGGGACCGGCCACACTGCAGGACAGCGGCCATGGAGCGGGCTCCAAACCTGGTAGGTGCCTCCCTGGCGGCTCAGGGCTTGCTCCTCGTTTTCCTTCTCTGATAAAATTATTTGCACGCTTGCTTACCTGGGGGTGTTTGCTTTGGAGGTGCCTGCCAGGGCCATCGCTCCCACGCCTGGCACAGCGAGGATGCAGCAGCTGGCAGAGCAAAGCCACGCCAGGCCAGCCGGACAGTCCGGCACCAGCCGGGGGATGCAGTCCTGGCCGAGCTCTCCCTGCCCCAGGGCTCTGCACCCCCTCGGGCAGGGTGTGGGGCTGCCGGGGACACGAATAGCAGGGAGCAGGACTACAGAAAGCAACTTTGTTCCCTGCTGGGCAGCCTGCCGGGTGGCAGCACACGGCAGCTCGGCCCGGCGAGGCCGGAGGGAGAAGGGGAGGAAAAAGCATCTTTTCTCTCTCACCGTCCTCAGAGCACAGAGGGAGGGACAGGAGGGTTTGGATAAAGATCCCATTCTTGACTGGCTCATCCCTGTAAGGCTCCTTTTAAACCAGAGGCTGCCCAGGTACAGCCTGAGCTGGGTCCCTCCCAGCGCGCAGCTGCCTCGGGGTGGGCAGGGGAGGGACTGGGCACCGCTTGGGCAGCACAGGCACTTTGGGCAGCACAAATTGCCAGCTGCGAGCAGGGTGAGGGGCTTGGCAGCCACACACAGCAGCTCATCGTGACCACGCGCCCCCATCCCTGCAAAATGCCCTCAGGTGCCTCTATGGGTGTCCCCTGCAGGCCAGCGCTGCCCTTGGGCACTGCATGTGCCACCTCAGCGTCACTGGGGTCCTCTCCCACTTCCCAGGGGTCATCACCTGGTGACCCCTGGGGAGTGGGAGAGCTCCCCTTCCACGCCAGTCCTGCAGCCCGAGCAGCCACTCACCGTCTCCTCCTTCCTCAGCTGCTCCTCTGCATCTTCACCTTCGCTGTGGTCCTGGTCCCTGCAGCCAAGGACCAGGGCAAGGCAGCCAAGGGCAGGAGAAGGGGCCTGGCACGGTCCCCAACAGCCCCCCCTGCGCTGGCCTGGGCCCCGGAGGAGCCCTACAGCAGCATGGCCGAGTACGAGCGCAGCATCCAGGAGCTGGTGCGCCAGCTGCGCAACGGCTCCGAGCCGGGCGACACCAAGTGCCAGGTGAACCTGCGGCTCTGGAGGTCCAACCGGAGGAGCCTGTCCCCCTGGGCCTACAGGTGAGCTGGGGACAGGGACCCTGGGACAGGCAAGGTGGCTCTGTGCCAGCGTCCGGGGCTGTGGTGGCAGCTGGAGGCTGTGACATGATGCGATGCAGAGCCCCATGTCACCCACCCACTGTCCCCATCACCTCGTCCTGCTTTCCCTCTCCTGCAGGATAAACCACGACGCCACCCGGATCCCAGCAGACATCCCCGAGGCCCGGTGCCTCTGCAGCGGCTGCATCAACCCCTTCACCATGCAGGAGGACCGCACCATGGCCAGCATCCCCATCTACAGCCGGCTGCCCGTGCGCCGCCTGCTCTGCCCGGGCCCGCCCGATGCGGGGCACAGCCCCTCCAGCAAGAAGTGCCACAAGAAGTACCAGATGGTCATGGAGACCATCGCCGTGGGCTGCACCTGCATCTTCTGAGGCTGCAGAGCCACCCCCTGCAGCTCCTCGTGGGCATCTCACCAGCTTGCTCTTGCTTGCCGAGCTTGCCCAGCCCTTTGGGAGAGGTCACCTGGCTGGGCATCGGGGTGAGGGGAGTCCCTGAGCGAGAGCTCCTCAAAATTCCCCCGCAGACTCTGTCAGCCTCAGCCCAAGCTGGGCAGGATCAGGATCAGGATGCAGAGGCAGCCCCTGTGAGTCCCCCAGCCCCAGACACCCACTGCCCCGGACTGCCAGGGAGATCAGCAGGATGGGCTGGGAGAGATCCTGCTGGCTGGGCAGGATCAGGATCAGGACCAGGATCAGAATCAGGCCTCCTCCCTTCCCAAAGTCCCCACTTCCCTTTGTTCGCTCCATCGCTGCAACAGCTCCGGCAACTCCCAGCCCTCCCGTGTTTCCCAGTCCTCCCCAGTCCTTCCCAGCCCTCCCGTGTTTCCCAGTCCTCCCCAGTCCTTCCCAGCCCTCCCACAAGTTCCTCGGTGCCAGGCCGGGCAGTGCAAGGAGTGGGGTGAGCTGCTGGTGGTTTGGGCAGCTTCTGAGGTCTCAATAAATCGCATTGCTGGCCCTGGTCTGAGCTGCCCCTGCCTTGGCCCCTCTGCCCTGCCCAGCTTCTCCCACCAGGGCTCTTCTGCCCCCCAAACACGAGCCTGGACACCCCCAGAAACACAGAGCACCCGGCAGGACCTGTGACAGCCCACCCTGCGCCCCTGGGGCATGAGGGGCAGGAGCAGGGGTGGGCTCCAGGCATGGGAGAGGCCATGGGATCTCCAGCCCTACCTGTGAGCTTCCCGGGGGCAAAGCCAGGAGCCAGGCAGGCAGGAGAGACTGTGCTGGGAGCTGGAGAGTTTGGGGGGGACCCATCTGCTGCCAGCACCACCCAGCCTCACCCCTGAAAGCCCCCCAAGATCCTCCCCAACACAGTGACCCTTCTGGAGGAGATGGCACAGGCTCCTTTCCAGCAGAGCCTGGGGTGAGGGAACAGGGAAACTGAGGCACACGGCACAGACACAGCCACACTGGGCAGGAACTGTATTCCTGAAGGCCTTCAAGTCACCGGGACACAGCCTGTCCCTTGTCCCCCAGCCCCCCCGGCCTCCCCAAGGCAATAAATACTCCCCAGGCCACCACACACCACAGCTCCCGGCCCGCCACCCCCCGTGGGTGTCACAGCTCCGTCTTCACCTTGTGCATCAAGTCCTTCTGGTCGATCTTCTCCAGGTCCTGATGCCAGCGGTTGTAGGCCAGCAGGGCCACGTTTTTGGCGGCCACCGCGATCATCTCCATGGAGCTGGCCACCCACTCGGCGCCGCTGAGGTAGAAGAGGTTCTCGTGGAGCACGATGGGCGGCAGGGCCTTGGCGGCGTCGTAGCGGGGGTACGTCTGCCACTCCGTCACCTGCACCGAGTAGTAGGACCTGAAGAGGGTCTTCAGCTGCTGCTTGTCCAGCGGCTGCTGGGACAGGACGCGCCACACCGCCGCCTCCTGCGGCTGCTTGCGCCGGAAAGCCGCCGAGATGTTGACGGGACAGATGTTGTCCATGGCGTGGAAGAAGAGGTCGGGGGTGTCAGTGGTGAGGATGCTGGTGAAAGGGAACAGCTTGGGGTCGGGGAAGCCAAAGTAGGAGGAGTTGAGGTAGCCGTGCACCACAGAGGTGACGGAGGGCTGGAAGGCTCCGGGGAAGTCGGCGACGGGGGGGTCGAAGTTCTCGAAGGTGAAGTTGCTCCTGCTGGGGTGCAGCGGGGTTGTCACCACCACCATGTCGTAGAAAGCCGAGCCCTGACCTTCGGGGCTCTCGTAGTGCACCTGATACAGGGCTCTGCCCTCTGCAAAGAGACAGGGGACACTCAGGAGCAGCCCTGAGCCCCGGCTGCTGCTGCTGCCCTGGCTCTTTTTTCCAACCTGACCTCCACCCCCAGGGCTGGACCACAGCACCCCATGGTTATGGGTGAGTTGCTGACACCTTAGGCTGGCAGAAAGGCTTTATTGAACCTCTGGGAAAACACTTCCAGAGAAGCCCAGCCTGGTGAGGAGAAAGAGGTCTGGGAGAACACAGCCCAACCCCAGACCCCAGCTATTCTTCTGCTGTGCTGGATAGGGGAGCAGCCTGTGACCAGGATGGTGCCACAGGGGGACCTGAGGGACCTCAGGGCTGAGGTCGGCACTGCAGGGTCCCACTGGATCAGAGGGAGAAGGACAGACCCTCAGGCCCTCTCCCAAACGCCTCACCAGTTCCAGGACGCTCTCCAGCCCCAGCATCCCCACGCTGCCACCACCAACCTCCCACCCTGGTGCCCCCAGCCCCAGCCCCGGGCCCAGGCTCACCCGAGCTGTGCAGGGAGATGCCCGTCACCCTGGCTGAGATGACATTGGCTTTGGTGAGCTTCAGCAGGCCGGAACACACCAGCTTATTCCCTCCTTCCACCGCCCACGTGCTGCCCTGGGCTCCTGCCAGCGACATGGCTCCTGCGGGAGGAAGAGGAGGGTGGCTGCACGGCCTGGCCGCAGAGGGGACACCGAGGAGGGTCACAGGGCAAGGAGAGGTGGCTTCACTCACCTGCGAAGGCAGGCACCAGCACGGACTGGCCGTAGCTGGAGCGCAGGACGGCGGCGATGACGTCGTCCACGAAGCGCTGGGTGACACCAACCTCCAGCAGGGACTCGGCCACCGAGCGCTGGGTCATGTTCACGAAGGCCTCGCCGCCCAGCGAGCGCAGCAGCTCCTCCAGGCTGGAGAAGGCGTAGCCGTGCGCCTGGTACTTGTAGATCCTGAGAGGACAGGGGACACCCGGTGACGCCCCGGTGGCAGGGAAAGCCCTCCCAGCCCCGCGGGATCTCCTACCTCATGAACTTCTCCATCACCTCCTCCACCCACATCTGCAGGCGCAGGAAACTGATGCCGTAGTGCCACCAGAGCCGGAAGAGGTTGAGCAGGTACCAGTCGGTCTCCTCCAGGACGAAGTGCTCCCCGCTGAAGATGGCGCTTTTCCCGGCCACCTCGCGCCGGTGCTTGAGCCCTGTCGGGAGCAGAGGGACCGCATGGCTGCCTCTCCCCGGGGCTGCCTGGCTCTTGGGAAGGCCAGCACCGGACATGTCGCAGCAGGGATAAGGGCAGGGATGCTCTTGGAGGAGCATCAGGAATGAGAGACCCCAAGGCACGGGATCCCGGCCAGATCATGTTGGAGCACCTCATGGAGCTGCTGCTGCCTGCTGGGACAGACTGGGGCGAGTTTGTGCACAATCCCCCAACAGTAATTCCACCAGGACGCCCTGATGGTGACCACCCAAACCCTTTCTCTTCCAGGGCACAGCGGGGCTGGGATGCACGGACAGCAGGGGGATCGCCACATGCCCGGGGTGCCAAGGGGACCTGCAGAAACCCTCCCCACTGCCCCAAGCACAGAGCCCGGGGGTGTCCCAGCCCCCAGCTCAGCGAGGGAGGCCACGCGAGCTCCGGGACGCCCACGCTCACCCAGGATCTTGACGAAGTCCTGCATGTGGAGGCTGAGGGCGTGGATGGAGGCTCCGCGGCTCTCATACTGCTGCTTGTTGACCGTGACGGTGGCCAGGCGCCCGCCCACGCCCGCCGCCTCGTACACGTCCAGCTGCACCTGCGGCCCGAAGTGCTGCTGCAGGAAGTACGCGGCGGCCGAGCCCCCCAGCCCGGCGCCCACCACGGCTGCGGGCGAGAGCGGCCAGGGGCCGGGTCAGCAGCGCCACGGGGGTGCCGGGGGTCCCGCCGCAACCCCGAGCGCGGTGGGGGAGCTCCAGCGCCGCTGCGAGGGCGGGGATGCGCTGGGATGCGCGGGGATGCGCGGGGATGGAGGGGTGCGGAGCCCCTCGGCCGCGCAGGGTGTGGAAC